>BSDF01000032.1:1346170-1433701 GCA_027925045.1 Hypotaenidia okinawae
ATCTTCTTACAGGCCCATTCCAGGCCCTGACCCTGTTCTAGGCCACTTTTTCAGGCCCATTCCAGGCCCTGACCTTGCTGCAGGCTCATTCCAGGCCCTGAAGCCTCTTCTAGGCCGCAGCTCCAGGCCCATTCCAGGCCATGACCTTGCTATAGGCCCATTGCATTCCCTGACATCATTTTATGTTGCAATTCCAGGTCCACTCCAGGCCCAGACCCTGTTCCAGTCCCCATTTCCACAGCCCCACAGCTCTTTCAGGGAAGAACCTTTCCCTCCCATCTGACCTGACCCTGCCCTGGCCCAGCTTGGGCCCATTGCCCCTCGTCCCATCTCCTGTGCCCAGCTGACCTCACCTGTGATGGCCTCGGTGGAGACGGGGCCCAGGCGTTTCCGGCCCCACACCCCGTACAGGTTGAACTTGTAGCGGCGCGATGGGGACAGCCCAGGGACGGTCACCGAGCGCAGGTCACCGGCCACGGGCAGCACCTGGGGCTGCCCTTGGGCATCCTTGTACTGCAGCGTGAAGGAGTCAAAGGTGCCCTCGGGGACGCTCCACTCCAGCTGGGCAGAGTCGGGGCTCACGTGGGAGACCCTCAGCTCCCCCAGGTCTGGCTGAGATGGTGGTTCCTCCTCTGGCGGGGGTGGATCTGGGACAGAGGGGGGACGGTGCAGGGAAACATCATCCATCCATCCATCCATCCATCCATCCATCCATCCATCCATCCATCCATCCATCCTTCATCGATCAGCCCCCTCCCTGGGCAGGAGGCTCCTGTTCCAAGCACTGACCCACTTGTAGGCCGCTCCTCCAGGCCTGCTCAAAGCCCTGACCCAGCTCCAGGCCCCTGTTCCAGGCCCATTCCAGTCTATGACTCTGTTGTAAGCTGCTGCAACAAGGCCCATTCTAGGACCTGAAACTGCTCAACACCCTGACCCTACTCCAGGCCCGTTCCAGGCCCTGACCTTGCTCTAGGCCTCTATTCCACATCCCAACAAGTCTTTCAGGGAAGAACCTTTCCCTCCCATCTGACCTGACCCTGCCCGGGCCCAGATTAGGCCCATTGGCTCTCGTCCCATCTCCTGTGCCCAGCTGACCTCACCTGTGACGGCCTCGGTGGAGACGGGGCCCAGGCGTTTCCGGCCCCACACCCCGTACAGGTTGAACTTGTAGCGGCGCGATGGGGACAGCCCAGGGACGGTCACCGAGCGCAGGTCACCGGCCACGGGCAGCACCTGGGGCTGCCCTTGGGCATCCTTGTACTGCAGCGTGAAGGAGTCAAAGGTGCCCTCGGGGACGCTCCACTCCAGCTGGGCAGAGTCGGGGCTCACGTGGGAGACCCTCAGCTCCCCCAGGACCGGCTGCGATGGTGGTTCCTCCTCTGGCTGGGCCGGAGCTGGGACAGAGAAGGGACCGTGCAGGGAAACATCATCCATCCGTCATCCATCCATCCCTCCATCCATCATCCATCCATCATCCATCCATCCATCCATCCATCCATCCATCCATCCATCCATCCATCCATCCATCCTTCATCGATCAGCCCCCTCCCTGGGCAGGAGGCTCCTCTTCCAAGGACTGACGCAATTGTAGGCTGCTGCTCCAGGCCTGTTCAAGGCCCTGATCTTCTTACAGGCCCATTCCACTCCCTGACCCTGTTCTAGGCCACTTTTTCAGGCCCATTCCAGGCCCTGACCTTGCTGCAGGTCCCATTCCAGGCCCTGAAGCTTCTTCTAGGCCGCAGCTCCAGGGCCATTCCAGGCCATGACCTTGATATAGGCCCATTGCATTCCCTGACATCATTTTATGCTGCAACTCCAGGTCCACTCCAGGCCCACACCCTGTTTCAGGCCCCATCTCCACATCCCCACAACTCAGTCAGGGAAGAACCTTTCCTTCCCATCTGACCTGACGCTGCCCGGGCCCAGCTTGGGCCCATTGCCCCTCGTCCCATCTCCTGTGCCCAGCTGACCTCACCTGTGACGGCCTCGGTGGAGACGGGGCCCAGGCGTTTCCGGCCCCACACCCCGTACAGGTTGAACTTGTAGCGGCGCGATGGGGACAGCCCAGGGACGGTCACCGAGCGCAGGTCACCGGCCACGGGCAGCACCTGGGGCTGCCCTTGGGCATCCTTGTACTGCAGCGTGAAGGAGTCAAAGGTGCCCTCGGGGATGCTCCACTCCAGCTGGGCAGAGTCGGGGCTCACATGGGAGACCCTCAGCTCCCCCAGGTCCGGCTGCGATGGTGGTTCCTCCTCTGGCTGGGCTGGAGCTGGGACAGAGAGGGGACAGTGCAGGGAAACATCATCCATCCATCCATCCATCCATCCATCCATCCATCCATCCATCCATCCATCCATCCATCCATCCATCCATCCATCCTTCATCGATCAGCCCCCTCCCTGGGCACGAGTCTCCTGCTCCAAGCACTGACCCACTTGTAGGCCGCTCCTCCAGGCCTGTTCAAAGCCCTGACCCAGCTCCAGGCCCCTGTTCCAGGCCCATTCCAGTCTGTGACCCTGTTGTAAGCTGCTGCAACAAGGCCCATTCTAGGACCTGAAACTGCTCAATGCCCTGGCCCTACTCCAGGCCCGTTCCAGGCCCAGACCCTGTTCCAGGCCCCATTTCCACAGCCCCACAACTCAGTCCTGGAAGAACCATTCCCTCCCATCTGACCTGACCCTGCCCGGGCCCAGCTTGGGCCCATCGGCCCTCGTGCCATCTCCTGTGCCCAGCTGACCTCACCTGTGACGGCCTCGGTGGAGACGGGGCCCAGGCGTTTCCGGCCCCACACCCCGTACAGGTTGAACTTGTAGCGGCGCGATGGGGACAGCCCAGGGACGGTCACCGAGCGCAGGTCACCGGCCACGGGCAGCACCTGGGGCTGCCCTTGGGCATCCTTGTACTGCAGCGTGAAGGAGTCAAAGGTGCCCTCGGGGACGCTCCACTCCAGCTGGGCAGAGTCGGGGCTCACGTGGGAGACCCTCAGCTCCCCCAGGTCCGGCTGCGATGGTGGTTCCTCCTCTGGCTGGGCCGGAGCTGGGACAGAGAAGGGACCGTGCAGGGAAACATCATCCATCCATCATCCATCATCCATCCATCCATCCATCCATCCATCCATCCATCCATCCATCCATCCATCCATCCATCCATCCATCCTTCATCGATCAGCCCCCTCCCTGGGCAGGAGGCTCCTGTTCCAAGCCCAGACCCATTTGTAGGCCGCTGCTCCTGGCATATTCAAGGCCATGACCCAGCTCCAGGCCTCTGTTCCAGGTCCATTCCAGGCCCTTACCGTGCTACAGGCCTGTTCTAGGCCCTGACCATCTTGTAGGCCGCTGCGCAGGGCCCTTTGCAGGCCAGTACCTTGCTACAGCCCCATTCCAGGCCCTGACTGTTCTAAAGGCCCATACCAGGCTTTCACTCTGTTGTAGGCTGGTACTCCAGGCCCATTCCAGGCCTGACCTTGCTACAGGCGGATTTCAGGCCCTGACCTTGTTATAGACCAGTACTCCAGGCCCATTAAAGGCCCTGACCCAGCTCCAGGCCCCATTTCCACAGCCCCACAACTCAGTTCCGGAAGAACCTTTCCCTCCCATCTGACGCAATTGTAGGCCGCTGCTCCAGGCCTGTTCAAGGCCCTGATCTTCTTACAGGCCCATTCCACTCCCTGACCCTGTTCTAGGCCACTTTTTCAAGCCCATTCCAGGCCCTGACCTTGCTGCAGGCCCCATTCCAGGCCCTGAAGCCTCTTCTAGGCCGCAGCTCCACGCCCATTCCAGGCCATGACCTTGCTATAGGCCCATTGCATTCCCTGACATCATTTTATGCTGCAACTCCAGGTCCACTCCAGGCCCACACCCTGTTTCAGGCCCCATCTCCACATCCCCACAACTCAGTCAGGGAAGAACCTTTCCTTCCCATCTGACCTGACGCTGCCCGGGCCCAGCTTGGGCCCATTGCCCCTCGTCCCATCTCCTGTGCCCAGCTGACCTCACCTGTGACGGCCTCGGTGGAGACGGGGCCCAGGCGTTTCCGGCCCCACACCCCGTACAGGTTGAACTTGTAGCGGCGCGATGGGGACAGCCCAGGGACGGTCACCGAGCGCAGGTCACCGGCCACGGGCAGCACCTGGGGCTGCCCTTGGGCATCCTTGTACTGCAGCGTGAAGGAGTCAAAGGTGCCCTCGGGGATGCTCCACTCCAGCTGGGCAGAGTCGGGGCTCACATGGGAGACCCTCAGCTCCCCCAGGTCCGGCTGCGATGGTGGTTCCTCCTCTGGCTGGGCTGGAGCTGGGACAGAGAGGGGACAGTGCAGGGAAACATCATCCATCCATCCATCCATCCATCCATCCATCCATCCATCCATCCATCCATCCATCCTTCATCGATCAGCCCCCTCCCTGGGCACGAGTCTCCTGCTCCAAGCACTGACCCACTTGTAGGCCGCTCCTCCAGGCCTGTTCAAAGCCCTGACCCAGCTCCAGGCCCCTGTTCCAGGCCCATTCCAGTCTATGACCCTGTTGTAAGCTGCTGCAACAAGGCCCATTCTAGGACCTGAAACTGCTCAACGCCCTGACCCTACTCCAGGCCCGTTCCAGGCCCTGACCTTGCTCTAGGCCTCTATTCCACATCCCAACAAGTCTTTCAGGGAAGAACCTTTCCCTCCCATCTGACCTGACCCTGCCCGGGCCCAGCTTGGGCCCATTGCCCCTCGTCCCATCTCCTGTGCCCAGCTGACCTCACCTGTGACGGCCTCGGTGGAGACGGGGCCCAGGCGTTTCCGGCCCCACACCCCGTACAGGTTGAACTTGTAGCGGCGCGATGGGGACAGCCCAGGGACGGTCACCGAGCGCAGGTCACCGGCCACGGGCAGCACCTGGGGCTGCCCTTGGGCATCCTTGTACTGCAGCGTGAAGGAGTCAAAGGTGCCCTCGGGGACGCTCCACTCCAGCTGGGCAGAGTCGGGGCTCACATGGGAGACCCTCAGCTCCCCCAGGTCTGGCTGAGATGGTGGTTCCTCCTCTGGCTGGGCCGGAGCTGGGACAGAGAAGGGACCGTGCAGGGAAACATCATCCATCCATCATCCATCCATCCATCCATCCATCCATCCATCCATCCATCCATCCATCAGCCCCCTCCCTGGGCAGGAGGCTCCTCTTCCAAGGACTGACGCAATTGTAGGCCGCTGCTCCAGGCCTGTTCAAGGCCCTGATCTTCTTACAGGCCCATTCCACTCCCTGACCCTGTTCTAGGCCACTTTTTCAGGCCCATTCCAGGCCCTGACCTTGCTGCAGGTCCCATTCCAGGCCCTGAAGCTTCTTCTAGGCCGCAGCTCCACGCCCATTCCAGGCCATGACCTTGCTATAGGCCCATTGCATTCCCTGACATCATTTTATGTTGCAATTCCAGGTCCACTCCAGGCCCAGACCCAGCTCCAGGCCCCATTTCCACAGCCCCACAGCTCTTTCAGGGAAGAACCTTTCCCTCCCATCTGACCTGACCCTGCCCGGGCCCAGCTTGGGCCCATTGCCCCTCGTCCCATCTCCTGTGCCCAGCTGACCTCACCTGTGACGGCCTCGGTGGAGACGGGGCCCAGGCGTTTCCGGCCCCACACCCCGTACAGGTTGAACTTGTAGCGGCGCGATGGGGACAGCCCAGGGACGGTCACCGAGCGCAGGTCACCGGCCACGGGCAGCACCTGGGGCTGCCCTTGGGCATCCTTGTACTGCAGCGTGAAGGAGTCAAAGGAGCCCTCGGGGACGCTCCACTCCAGCTGGGCAGAGTCGGGGCTCACGTGGGAGACCCTCAGCTCCCCCAGGACCGGCTGCGATGGTGGTTCCTCCTCTGGCTGGGCTGGAGCTGGGACAGAGAGGAGACAGTGCAGGGAAACATCATCCATCCATCCATCCATCCATCCAGCCATCCATCCACCCATCATCGATTAGCTCCCTCCCTGGGCAGGAGGCTCCTGTTCCAAGCACTGACCCACTTGTAGGCCGCTCCTCCAGGCCTGTTCAAAGCCCTGACCCAGCTCCAGGCCCCTGTTCCAGGCCCATTCCAGTCTGTGACCCTGTTGTAAGCTGCTGCAACAAGGCCCATTCTAGGACCTGAAACTGCTCAATGCCCTGGCCCTACTCCAGGCCCGTTCCAGGCCCAGACCCTGTTCCAGGCCCCATTTCCACAGCCCCACAACTCAGTCCTGGAAGAACCATTCCCTCCCATCTGACCTGACCCTGCCCTGGCCCAGCTTGGGCCCATCGACCCTCGTGCCATCTCCTGTGCCCAGCTGACCTCACCTGTGACGGCCTCGGTGGAGACGGGGCCCAGGCGTTTCCGGCCCCACACCCCGTACAGGTTGAACTTGTAGCGGCGCGATGGGGACAGCCCAGGGACGGTCACCGAGCGCAGGTCACCGGCCACGGGCAGCACCTGGGGCTGCCCTTGGGCATCCTTGTACTGCAGCGTGAAGGAGTCAAAGGTGCCCTCGGGGACGCTCCACTCCAGCTGGGCAGAGTCGGGGCTCACGTGGGAGACCCTCAGCTCCCCCAGGTCCGGCTGCGATGGTGGTTCCTCCTCTGGCTGGGCTGGAGCTGGGACAGAGAGGGGACAGTGCAGGGAAACATCATCCATCCATCATCCATCCATCCATCCATCCATCCATCCATCCATCCATCCATCCATCCATCATTTATCAACCCGCTCCCTGGGCAGGAGGCTCCTGTTCCAATCACTGATGCAATTGTAGGCCGCTGCTCCAGGCCTGTTCAAGGCCCTGATCTTCTTACAGGCCCATTCCAGGCCCTGACCCTGTTCTAGGCCACTTTTTCAGGCCCATTCCAGGCCCTGACCTTGCTGCAGGCTCATTCCAGGCCCTGAAGCCTCTTCTAGGCCGCAGCTCCAGGCCCATTCCAGGCCATGACCTTGCTATAGGCCCATTGCATTCCCTGACATCATTTTATGTTGCAATTCCAGGTCCACTCCAGGCCCAGACCCTGTTCCAGTCCCCATTTCCACAGCCCCACAGCTCTTTCAGGGAAGAACCTTTCCCTCCCATCTGACCTGACCCTGCCCTGGCCCAGCTTGGGCCCATTGCCCCTCGTCCCATCTCCTGTGCCCAGCTGACCTCACCTGTGATGGCCTCGGTGGAGACGGGGCCCAGGCGTTTCCGGCCCCACACCCCGTACAGGTTGAACTTGTAGCGGCGCGATGGGGACAGCCCAGGGACGGTCACCGAGCGCAGGTCACCGGCCACGGGCAGCACCTGGGGCTGCCCTTGGGCATCCTTGTACTGCAGCGTGAAGGAGTCAAAGGTGCCCTCGGGGATGCTCCACTCCAGCTGGGCAGAGTCGGGGCTCACGTGGGAGACCCTCAGCTCCCCCAGGTCTGGCTGAGATGGTGGTTCCTCCTCTGGCGGGGGTGGATCTGGGACAGAGGGGGACGGTGCAGGGAAACATCATCCATCCATCCATCCATCCATCCATCCATCCATCCATCCATCCATCCTTCATCGATCAGCCCCCTCCCTGGGCAGGAGGCTCCTGTTCCAAGCACTGACCCACTTGTAGGCCGCTCCTCCAGGCCTGCTCAAAGCCCTGACCCAGCTCCAGGCCCCTGTTCCAGGCCCATTCCAGTCTATGACTCTGTTGTAAGCTGCTGCAACAAGGCCCATTCTAGGACCTGAAACTGCTCAACACCCTGACCCTACTCCAGGCCCGTTCCAGGCCCTGACCTTGCTCTAGGCCTCTATTCCACATCCCAACAAGTCTTTCAGGGAAGAACCTTTCCCTCCCATCTGACCTGACCCTGCCCGGGCCCAGATTAGGCCCATTGGCTCTCGTCCCATCTCCTGTGCCCAGCTGACCTCACCTGTGACGGCCTCGGTGGAGACGGGGCCCAGGCGTTTCCGGCCCCACACCCCGTACAGGTTGAACTTGTAGCGGCGCGATGGGGACAGCCCAGGGACGGTCACCGAGCGCAGGTCACCGGCCACGGGCAGCACCTGGGGCTGCCCTTGGGCATCCTTGTACTGCAGCGTGAAGGAGTCAAAGGTGCCCTCGGGGACGCTCCACTCCAGCTGGGCAGAGTCGGGGCTCACGTGGGAGACCCTCAGCTCCCCCAGGACCGGCTGCGATGGTGGTTCCTCCTCTGGCTGGGCCGGAGCTGGGACAGAGAAGGGACCGTGCAGGGAAACATCATCCATCCGTCATCCATCCATCCCTCCATCCATCATCCATCCATCATCCATCCATCCATCCATCCATCCATCCATCCATCCATCCATCCATCCATCCATCCATCCTTCATCGATCAGCCCCCTCCCTGGGCAGGAGGCTCCTCTTCCAAGGACTGACGCAATTGTAGGCTGCTGCTCCAGGCCTGTTCAAGGCCCTGATCTTCTTACAGGCCCATTCCACTCCCTGACCCTGTTCTAGGCCACTTTTTCAGGCCCATTCCAGGCCCTGACCTTGCTGCAGGTCCCATTCCAGGCCCTGAAGCTTCTTCTAGGCCGCAGCTCCAGGGCCATTCCAGGCCATGACCTTGATATAGGCCCATTGCATTCCCTGACATCATTTTATGCTGCAACTCCAGGTCCACTCCAGGCCCAGACCCAGTTCCAGGCCCCATTTCCACAGCCCCACAACTCAGTCCCGAAAGAACCTTTCCCTCCCATCTGACCTGACGCTGCCCGGGCCCAGCTTGGGCCCATTGCCCCTCGTCCCATCTCCTGTGCCCAGCTGACCTCACCTGTGACGGCCTCGGTGGAGACGGGGCCCAGGCGTTTCCGGCCCCACACCCCGTACAGGTTGAACTTGTAGCGGCGCGATGGGGACAGCCCAGGGACGGTCACCGAGCGCAGGTCACCGGCCACGGGCAGCACCTGGGGCTGCCCTTGGGCATCCTTGTACTGCAGCGTGAAGGAGTCAAAGGTGCCCTCGGGGACGCTCCACTCCAGCTGGGCAGAGTCGGGGCTCACGTGGGAGACCCTCAGCTCCCCCAGGACCGGCTGCGATGGTGGTTCCTCCTCTGGCTGGGCCGGAGCTGGGACAGAGAGGGGACAGTGCAGGGAAACATCATCCATCCATCATCCATCCATCATCCATCCATCCATCCATCCATCCATGCATCCATCCATCGGCGCATTCGTCATCCATCATTCATCATCCTTCTATTCCTCAGACAAGGACCCACAGTGCCACCCAACCCCCTTCACCATGGCTCCCTCCCCCTTCCTCCCTTCCTTCTCTCTCCATCCTTCAAGGTCCCAGCCCTGCTGCTCCTGTCCAGGAAGCGCCCATTCAGCTCCACCCAAGGAACAGTCCCAATGACCAGCTGGGCCACGGCTCTGGGACAGGCCCTGCCCAAACTCCTGCCACCCGCCAACCCCAGGGTCAGGGCAGGGGCTGTCCCACAGTGTCACCCACCTGTGACGGCCTCGGTGGAGACGGGGCCCAGGCGTTTCCGGCCCCACACCCCGTACAGGTTGAACTTGTAGCGGCGCGATGGGGACAGCCCAGGGACGGTCACCGAGCGCAGGTCACCGGCCACGGGCAGCACCTGGGGCTGCCCTTGGGCATCCTTGTACTGCAGCGTGAAGGAGTCAAAGGAGCCCTCGGGGACGCTCCACTCCAGCTGGGCAGAGTCGGGGCTCACGTGGGAGACCCTCAGCTCCCCCAGGACCGGCTGCGATGGTGGTTCCTCCTCTGGCTGGGCCGGAGCTGGGACAGAGAGGGGACAGTGCAGGGAAGTATAATCCATCCATCATCCATCCATCCATCCATCCATCCATCCATCCAGCCAGCCAGCCAGCCAGCCATCCCTCCATCTTTCAGCAATCAGCCCCCTCCCTGGGCAGGAGGCTCCTCTTCCAAGGACTGACGCAATTGTAGGCCGCTGCTCCAGGCCTGTTCAAGGCCCTGATCTTCTTACAGGCCCATTCCACTCCCTGACCCTGTTCTAGGCCACTTTTTCAAGCCCATTCCAGGCCCTGACCTTGCTGCAGGCCCCATTCCAGGCCCTGAAGCCTCTTCTAGGCCGCAGCTCCACGCCCATTCCAGGCCATGACCTTGATATAGGCCCATTGCATTCCCTGACATCATTTTATGCTGCAACTCCAGGTCCACTCCAGGCCCAGACCCAGTTGCAGGCCCCATTTCCACAGCCCCACAGCTCTTTCAGGGAAGAACCTTTCCCTCCCATCTGACCTGACCCTGCCCGGGCCCAGATTAGGCCCATTGGCTCTCGTCCCATCTCCTGTGCCCAGCTGACCTCACCTGTGACGGCCTCGGTGGAGACGGGGCCCAGGCGTTTCCGGCCCCACACCCCGTACAGGTTGAACTTGTAGCGGCGCGATGGGGACAGCCCAGGGACGGTCACCGAGCGCAGGTCACCGGCCACGGGCAGCACCTGGGGCTGCCCTTGGGCATCCTTGTACTGCAGCGTGAAGGAGTCAAAGGTGCCCTCGGGGACGCTCCACTCCAGCTGGGCAGAGTCGGGGCTCACGTGGGAGACCCTCAGCTCCCCCAGGACTGGTTTGGTGGCTGGTTCTTTCTTTGGTTGTTCTGGAGCTGCAATGTGGTCACCACCATAGAGCACAACGTTGGAATTCTCCTTCCCCTTCCCCTCCTTCTCCTTCTCCTTCTCCTTCTCCTTCTCCTTCTCCTTCTCCTTCTCCTTCTCCTTCTCCTTCTCCTTCTCCTTCTTCTTCTCCTTCTCCTTCTCCTTCTCCTCCTTCTCCTTCTCCTTCTCCTTCTCTTTCTCCTCCTCCTTCTCCTTCCTCTCCTCCTTCCCTTTCCTGGGTGGTTCTGACCCATTTCCTCCCCCTCCAATCCCTTCTTAGTCCCTTCCAGCCCTCCTCCAACATATCCTTCCATCCTGCCACCCATGTGTCTTCCCACCCACCCATGCTTCCTTCCATCAGCCCCACTATCTTTCCACGACTGCCTCGGCTTCCTGAAGCCAACTATCCAGATGTGGAACCATCCACCTGTCCGTCCCTGTGTCCATCTTGTCTTCTGTCCATCCGTGTATCCAGCTGTCAGTCACTACACCCAACCATTTGTCTCACCAGACCCCCAACCTCCATCCCTCCAATCCCACCCATCCTCCCACCTCCCCATCCTCCACCTGACCACCCCCACACTCATCCCATCGTCCATCCTTCTCGACCTTTGACCTTCTGGCACCCACCCCCACCCCCAAATCAAGGCCCTGGTGCTCCCCCCACACCCCCCAAGGCTCAAAGTCCTTCCAAGGCTCCTGACTTCCTCCCAACCAGAGGACACAGGTGGTTCCCAGAGATGTCCTCACCTGTGATGACGTCGGTGGAGATGAGACCAACCCGTTTCCGGCCCCACACCCCGTACAGGTTGAACTTGTAGCGGCGGGACGGGGACAGCCCAGGGACGGTCACCGAGCGTGAGCCACCGTCAACGGCGAGGGCCTGGGGCTGCCCTTGGGCATCCCGGTACTGGACCGTGAAGGAGTCAAAGGTGCCCTCGAGGACGTTCCACTCCAGCTGGGCAGAGCTGGAGGTGACGTGGGACACCCTGAGCTCGCCCAGGATTGGCCGGGTGGGTGGTTCCTCTGAGGGCGGGGTTGGCACTGCAACAGATGGCAGAAGGAAGGTGATGAATGTCCCACCCGTCCATCCCTCTGCTGCACGAGGTCCATCCATCCATCATCCATCCATCATCCATCCATCCATCATCCATCCATCATCCATCCATCCATCATCCATCATCCATCCATCCATCCATCCATCCATCCATCCATCATCCATCCATCATCCATCCATCCATCATCCATCATCCATCCATCCATCCATCCATCCATCCATCATCCATCCATCATCCATCCATCCATCCATCATCCATCATCCATCCATCATCCATCATCCATCCATCCATCATCCATCCATCCATCCATCATCCATCCATCCATCTAATTGGCCAACATTGGCTCCACCCCCAGAGCATCCAGGCCCCTCCCACTGCCCTCACAGACCCCCTCGTGGTACCTTCTTTGGCTCTGACCCCTTTGGGCTCCGTCAACCCCATCTGATACGTGTGGTCCCACTCCAGCGGGGCCTCCTCGGTGCCATCTCCCCCTGCGCCCAAAAAGAGGAGGGGGCCGGTTCCAGGGTGTCCCCACGGACCCTTGTCCCCATCTCCATCCCCATCACCCACCTGCCGTCACCAGGAACGTGTAGGACTTGGAGACGTGGCCCCTCACCACGCCGTGCACCTCCACCCGGTACATGGCCCCCGGCACCAGCCCCGTCACCGTGGCCACCTCCGTGTCCCCCGGTACCTCCAGTTCCCCCTCCTCCCCTTCCGGCTCTTCCAGGAGCCGGTAACGAATCACCACGGTCTCAGCGTGACCCCGAAGCCCCCCCAGGTCCACCAGAGCTTCCCCAGGAGACCCCGGGATGGGCTGGGGTTTGGGGTGGGGGACCTGGCGCAGGAGCTGGTGACGCAGGGTGGCGGGGCTGCGGCGCAGCAGGTAGGAGAGGATGGCGCGGGCCACCGCCGGCACCGTCTGGTTGCCCCTCAGGGGGAAGTTGGTGGCCCGGAGGTGGCTCTCCAGGCGCTGCAGCAAGGAGCCGCTGTAGGAGGAGAGCTTGGCCCCCAGGTCATGGAGGGACGGGCCAACTGGGAGCACTGGGGACAGTGGGGGCTCGGGGGACACCAGGGACAATGGAGACGGAGGTGACACGGGGGACTGTGGTGGTGAGGCTGGGGACCGTGGAGGTATAGGGGACCTTGGGGATACTGGTGTCTCTGGGGACCTTGGGGATACTGGGGATACTGGTGCTTCTGGGGACCTTGGGGACAATGGGGATACTGGTGCTTCTGGGGACCTTGGGGATACTGGTGCTTCTGGGGACCTTGGGGACACTGGGGATACTGGGGACCTTGGGGACACTGGGGATACTGGTGTCTCTGGGGACCTTGGGGACAATGGGGATACTGGGGACCTTGGGGACACTGGGGATACTGGTGTCTCTGGGGACCTTGGGGGCACTGATGATCGTGGGGACGCAGGGGACACTGGTGACACTGGAGACCTCGGGGACCCCGGTGACCCTTGAGATACTGGGGATGCTGGGAACCGTGGTGACACTGGTGATGCTGGTGACCCCCAAGACTCTGGTGACACCAAGGGAGCGTCTGGTGACACTGGTGATGCTGGTGATCCCAGAGACCCCTGTGACCCTCGGGCTGACGGTGACGCCGGGGCCACTGGTGACGCTGGGGACCCCAGGGGACCTCGTGGGGACCCCCTGTGGGAGGGCCGAGCCTGGCCAAGCACTGCGGGAGCAAAGGGGGGACGGGGTCACCACCCCAAAACCCCCTGGGACACAGGGAGGGGCCGGGACGGACGGACGGACGGACAGGGACAGACCGGAGTCACCCCGACCACACGGGGGGATGTGAGGACACGGGGACACGTGGGGACCCACAGGGACACGTGGGGACATGTGGGGACACGTGGGGACCCACAGGGACACGTGGGGACACGTGGGGACATAGGTGGACCCAAGGGGACACAGGGACCCACGACAACAGACAGACGGACGGACGCGGAGCCACAGGGACACACAGACACGTGGGGACGGACAGAGGCTGCGGGCACTGTCCCTGTCCCTGTCCCCATCCCTGTCCCCACCCCTGTCCCAGTCCCTGTCCCCACCTGTGTCCCCATCCCTGTCCCTGTCCCTGTCCCCATCCCTGTCCCCATCCCTGTCCCCACCCCTGTCCCAGTCCCTGTCCCCACCTGTGTCCCCATCCCTGTCCCTGTCCCTGTCCCCATCCCTGTCCCCATCCCTGTCCCCATCCCTGTCCCCACCCCTGTCCCAGTCCCTGTCCCCGTCCCTGTCCCCATCCCCACCCCACCGCTGTCCCCACCCCCACGGCCATGCCACCACCCCCTCCACCCCACCCATGTGCCACCCCCACCCCACCCCCGTCCTCGTCCCCATCCCCACATCCCTGTCCCCACACCCCCGTGTCCCCAAGCAGGTGGCACCTACGGGTGCGGACGCGGAGGGTGCCGGGTGCCCCCAGGTGCTGGTCCCGCCGCGCCTGGACGAAGATCTCGAAGGCCTGGCCGGGTGACAGCCCTGTCACCTCGAAGGTGACAGCGGAGCCGGGCAGCTCGTGGGTGGTCATGGCCGCCGGCTCATCCTAGGGACACAAGGGACACGCTGGGGACACGGCGGTGGCACCTGGACCTGAGCCTGGCAGGTGGCCCCAGCCAGGAGCTTCTCCCAGGGCTGGGGGACGCGTTGGGGACACCGCGGTGGACACGTGTCCTGGGTGGGTGGCTCATCTTGGGGACAAGGGACGTGTTGGGGACACGTTGGGGACACCGCCCTGAGCCAGAGCAGATGGGTGGCACCGCCACAGCTCATCCTGGGGACAAGGGACACCCTGGGGACACGTTGGGGACACCACACTGGGGACACCATGCTGGGGACACCACCCTGTCCCCAAGGCAGGTGGCAGGAGGGTGGACACAGCTTCTGGCTCATCCTGGGGACAAGGGACGTGTTGGGGACACGTTGGGGACACCGCCCTGAGCCAGAGCAGATGGGTGGCACTGCCACAGCTCATCCTGGGGACAGGGGACACGCTGGGGAGGTGGCCTCATCCCTGAGCTGGGTGACAGGAGGTGGCCTGAGCTCTGGCTTACTCTGGGGACAGCAGGGGACACGTTGGGGACACATTGGGGACACCCCTAGGATGTCCCCCAGAAGGCCAGCAGCAGGGAGCTGCAGGTGCCACCTCGTCCTGGGGACAATGTCCAGCCTGGGGCCACCGCGGTGCTGGGGACGTGTCCCCACCCTTGTCCCTGTGTCCCCACCCCTCTCCCCCATGTCTCCACCCCTGTCCCCATGTCCCCATCCCTGTCCCACTGTCCCCAGCCCTGTTTTCCTGTCCCCAGCCCTGTCCCCTTGTCCCCAGCCCTGTCCCCCTGTCCCCCGTCCCCAGTTCTGTCGCCACCCCTGTCCCCCTGTCCCCATGTCCCCAGCCCTGTCTCCCTGTCCCTGTGTCCCCAGCCCTGTCCCCACCCCTGTCCCCTTGTCCCCAGCCCTGTCCCCCTGTACCCAGCCCTGTCCCCAGCCCTGTCCCCCTGTCCCCACCCCTGTCCCCCTGTCCCCAGCTCTGTCCCCAGCCCTGTCCCCATGTCCCCACCCCTGTCCCCCTGTCCCCACCCCTGTCCCCCTGTCCTCAGCCCTGTCACCCTGTCCCCAGCCCTGTCCCTGTGTCCCCCTGTCCCCACCCCTGTCCCCCTGTCCCCACCCCTGTCCCCCTTGTCCCCCTGTCCCCAGCCCTGTCCCCCTGTCCCCCTGTCCCCCTGTCCCCCTGTCCCCCTGTCCCCCTGTCCCCCTGTCCCCCTGTCCCCCTGTCCCCCTGTCCCCCTGTCCCCCTGTCCCCCTGTCCCCCTGTCCCCCTGTCCCCCTGTCCCCCTGTCCCCCTGTCCCCCTGTCCCCCTGTCCCCCTGTCCCCCTGTCCCCCTGTCCCCCTGTCCCCCTGTCCCCCTGTCCCCCTGTCCCCCTGTCCCCCTGTCCCCCTGTCCCCCTGTCCCCATGTCCCCCTGTCCCCAGCTCACCAGGGGGATGACGGCCACCTGGAAGCCATCGAGGGTCCCCCGGGGTCGGGGCCAGGTGACACGGAAGGACGTCTGGTTGCGGGTGGCCAAGCGCGGTGACACCGAGGGGATCTCTGCGGGGACACCGGCCCCTCAGGGGGGCACCCGCCCCGGCACCCCGGGGGGCACCCTGGGGACACCATGGGACGGGGACACTGGGGATACTGGGAGCACTGGGAGCACTGGGATGGGGACACTGGGAGCACTGGGAGCACTGGGATGGGGACACTGGGGATGCTGGGAGCACTGGGAGCACTGGGGATACTGGGGATACTGGGAGCACTGGGAGCACTGGGATGGGGACACTGGGGATGCTGGGGGATGACATGGGGGGGGGGGGGTGATATGGGGGACCCCGGTGGGGGGACACCCTGGGGACACCATGGGATGGGGACACTGGGGATGCTGGGAGCACTGGGATGGGGACAGTGAGGACCCTGGGTGGGACAGGGGGTCCCAGGGGGAATGGGGGGACAAGGGGGTCCCAGGGGGGACATATGGGGGGGGGTCCCGGCTCCGTACCAGGGGGCAGGTGGGGGACAGAGGGGGTCCCAGGGGGGACAGGGGGGACAGGGGGGTCCCGGGGGGGGGGCAAGGTCACCCTGGGGGAGATAGGGGAGGACAGGGGGGACAGTGGGTGGGGACAGGGGGACCTCGGGGGGGTCCCGGCTCCGTACCTGGGGGCAGGTGGGGGACAGGGGGGTCCCAGGGGGGCGGGGAGGGACAGGGGGGTCCCATTGGGGATGGGGGAGGACGGGGGGTGACAGGGGGGTCCCAGGGGGGTCCTGGCTCCATACCTGGGGGCAGGTGGGGGACAGGGGGGTCCCAGGGGGGACGAGGGGGGACAGGGTGGTCCTAGGGGGGCAGGGTCACTTTGGGGGAGACAGGGGAGGACGGGGGGGATGGGGGGTGACAGGGGGGGCCAGGGGGGTCCCATTGGGGATGGGGGGCAATGGGGGGTGACAGGGGGGTCTCAGGGGGCAGGGTCACTTTGGGGGAGATAGGGGAGGACAGGGGGGACAGGGGGTCCCATTGGGGATGGGGGGGACGGGGGGGACAGGGGGGTCCCAGGGGGGCAGGGTCCCCCTGGGGGAGATAGGGGAGGACAGGGGGGACGGGGGGTGACAGGGGGACCCCGGGGGGGGACACACATTGTGGGGGGGGGTCCCGTGTCCGTACCCAGGGCGCAGGCGGGGCCCCCGCGGCCGGGGGGGCAGGTGGGGGTGGCGCAGCGGGGGCCGCTGAAGCCGGGGAAGCAGCGGCAGAGCCCCCCCGGCAGCGGCCCTGGTCACTGCAGCCCTGGGGACACGGGGGGGGCGCCGGGGGGGCGAGGGGGGGCGGGGACGGGCAGCCGCAGCCCCCCCGGCCCCCGGGGTACAGAGCTCCCGAGCCAGGGTCTGCCCTGGGGGGGGGGCACAAGGTGAGATGGGACCCCCCCATGCCCCCCCCACCCCGTGTCCCCCCCCCACTCCCTCCCCCCGCCCAATGTCCCCCCCCCCACGTCATTATCACCCCCTCCCAAGTCCCCCATCCCCCTCCCAGTGTCCCCCCCAGTCCCCCCCCAAAATACCCCCTCCCACCCCCCCCAACGCCCCCCAACATGCACTCCCCAGCTCCCTTCTAGCCCCCCGCCCCCCCAAAACGCCCCCCCAGCCCCTTCAACCCCCCCCATCCCCTCCCAGCCTCCCAAAATGCCCCCCCCAGCCCCCCCAGCCCCCCCATACCGGTGCCAGCCTGGGGTCCCCCGCTGTCCCCGCAGCCCCCAGCCCCTCCAGCCCCCCCCAGCCCCCCCAGCCCCCCCATACCGGTGCCAGCCTGGGGTCCCCCGCTGTCCCCGCAGCCCCCAGCCCCTCCAGCCCCACCCAGCCCCCCCAGCCCCCCCCAGCCCCCCCAGCCCCCCGTACCGGTGCCAGCCTGGGGTCCCCCGCTGTCCCCGCAGCCCCCAGCCCCCCCAGCCCCCCGTACCGGTGCCAGCCTGGGGTCCCCCGCTGTCCCCGCAGCCCCCAGCCCCCCCAGCCCCCCTCCAGCCCCCCAGCCCTCCCATACCGGTGCCAGCCTGGGGTCCCCCGCTGTCCCCGCAGCCCCCAGCCCCCCCAGCCCCCCCAGCCCCCCCAGCCCCCCCATACCGGTGCCAGCCTGGGGTCCCCCACTGTCCCCGCAGCCCCCAGCCCCTCCAGCCCCCCCCAGCCCCCCCAGCCCCCCATACCGGTGCCAGCCTGGGGTCCCCCGCTGTCCCCGCAGCCCCCAGCCCCCCCAGCCCCCCCCCAGCCCCCCCAGCCCCCCCATACCGGTGCCAGCCTGGGGTCCCCCGCTGTCCCCGCAGCCCCCAGCCCCCCCAGCCCCCCCCCAGCCCCCCCAGCCCCCCCATACCGGTGCCAGCCTGGGGTTCCCCGCTGTCCCCGCAGCCCCCAGCCCCCCCAGCCCCCCCCCAGCCCCCCCAGCCCCCCCAGCCCCCCATACCGGTGCCAGCCTGGGGTCCCCCGCTGTCCCCACAGCCCCCAGCCCCTCCAGACCCCCCCCAGCCCCCCCAGCCCCCCCAGCCCCCCCATACCGGTGCCAGCCTGGGGTCCCCCGCTGTCCCCGCAGCCCCCAGCCCCTCCAGCCCCCCCAGCCCCCCAGCCCCCCCATACCGGTGCCAGCCTGGGGTCCCCCGCTGTCCCCGCAGCCCCCAGCCCCTCCAGACCCCCCCCAGCCCCCCCAGCCCCCCCAGCCCCCCATACCGGTGCCAGCCTGGGGTCCCCCGCTGTCCCCGCAGCCCCCAGCCCCTCCAGCCCCCCCCCAGCCCCCCAGCCCCCCCATACCGGTGCCAGCCTGGGGTCCCCCGCTGTCCCCGCAGCCCCCAGCCCCTCCAGCCCCACCCAGCCCCCCCAGCCCCCCCCCAGCCCCCCCAGCCCCCCCATACCGGTGCCAGCCTGGGGTCCCCCGCTGTCCCCACAGCCCCCAGCCCCTCCAGACCCCCCCCAGCCCCCCCAGCCCCCCCAGCCCCCCCATACCGGTGCCAGCCTGGGGTCCCCCACTGTCCCCGCAGCCCCCAGCCCCTCCAGCCCCCCCCAGCCCCCCCAGCCCCCCCATACCGGTGCCAGCCTGGGGTCCCCCGCTGTCCCCGCAGCCCCCAGCCCCCCCAGCCCCCCCCCAGCCCCCCCAGCCCCCCCATACCGGTGCCAGCCTGGGGTCCCCCGCTGTCCCCGCAGCCCCCAGCCCCCCCAGCCCCCCCCAGCCCCCCCAGCCCCCCCATACCGGTGCCAGCCTGGGGTCCCCCGCTGTCCCCGCACTGCTCCTGCAGCGCCCGCACTTGTCCCTCCAGCTCCCGCAGACGCCCCAAAATCGCCACCAGCGCCCCCACCCCACAGGGGGGACCTGGGGGGGTCCCGGGGGGTCCCCGTCCCCCCCGAAACGCCAGAGCCAGCAGCAGCAGGGGCAGCCCCGGGGTCATGGTCCTGGGGGGGGGGAGGGGAGGGGATGGGTGAGACACCCCCCCCACCCCCACCCCCCAGTGACCCCCTGGGGACATGGGGACACCCCCAGGGGGACACACGGACACCCCCAGGGGACAGGGGGATACCCCTGGGGACCACCCCCCAGGGACCCCCAGGGGACAGATGGACATTGTGGGGACACACGGACACCCCCAGGGGATGGGGGACACCCCCAGGGACACCCCCAGGGACCCCCAAGGGGACATGGGGACATCATGGGGGACACACAGACACCCCCAGGGGACAGATGGACATTGTGGGGACACATGGACACCCCCAGGGGACAGGGGGACACCCCCAGGGACCCCCAGGGCCCCCAGGGGACACGGGGACATCGTGGGGGACAGACACACGGACACCATGAGGGACCATGGGGGACACATGGACACCAGTAACCCCCAGCAGCCCCAGTAACCCCAGACTCCAGTAATCCCAGTAACACCAGCAACCTCCCAGTGACCCCCAACCCCAGTAACCCAATAACTCCAGTAAGCCCAGTAACCCCCCAGTAAAACCAGTAAAACCAGTAACCCCCAGTAAAACCAGTAACCTCAGTAACTCCAGTAACCTCCAGTCCCCAGTAACACCAGTAACCCCCAGTAAAACCAGTAACCCCCAGTAACCCCAGACTCCAATAATCCCAGTAACACCAGTAACCTCCCAGTGACCCCAGAATCCAGTAATCCCAGTAATGCCAGTAACACCAGTAACCTCCCAGTGACCCCCAACCCCAGTAACCCAATAACTCCAGTAAGCCCAGTAACCCCCCAGTAACATCAGTAACACCAGTAAACCCCAGTAAAACCAGTAACCTCAGTAACTCCAGTAACACCAGTAACCCCCAGTAAAACCAGTAACCCCCAGTAAAACCAGTAACCCCGGTAACCCCAGACTCCAATAATCCCAGTAACACCAGTAACCTCCCAGTGACCCCAGAATCCAGTAATCCCAGTAACCCCAGTAATCCCAGTAACACCAGTAACCTCCCAGTGACCCCCAACCCCAGTAACCCAATAACTCCAGTAAGCCCAGTAACCCCTCAGTAAAACCAGTAACACCAGTAAACCCCAGTAAAACCAGTAACCTCAGTAACTCCAGTAACCTCCAGTCCCCAGTAACACCAGTAACCCCCAGTAAAACCAGTAACCCCCAGTAAAACCAGTAACCCCCGGTAACCCCAGACTCCAATAATCCCAGTAACACCAGTAACTCCAGTAACCCCAGTAACCCCAGTAAGACCAGTAACTCCCCAGTAATCCCAGCAACCCCAATAACCCCAGTAACTCCAGTATCCCCAGTAACAGCAGTATCCCCAGTGACCTCACCAGTATCCCCAGTAACACCAGTATCCCCAGTAACAGCAGCCCCAGTGACTTCACCAGTATCCCCAGTAACACCAGTATCCCCAGTAACAGCAGCCCCAGTGACCTCAGCGGTATCCCCAGTAACACCAGTATCCCCAGTAACAGCCCCAACACCAGCAGTGCCAGCAGCTCCCGTCACAACACCAGTAACACCAGTAACACCAGTAACCCGGCAACGGCAGCAACACTGGTGAGCTCAGAGGTCCCAGTAGCCCCAGTATCCCCAGTAACCGCAGCAACACTGGTGATGCCAGCAGCTCCAGTCCCTCCCAGTATCCCCAGTAAGCCCATTAACCCCCTCAGGTCCGGTCCCTTCCAGACCCAGCAGTCGCCCAGTATCCCCAGCATCCCCAGTAACACCAGTAACACCAGTATCCCCAGTATCTCCAACCCCCCAGTAATCCCCCCAGCCCCCCCACTATCCCCAGTATCCCCCAGTATCCCCCCAGAAACCTCAGCATCCCCAGTATCCCCAGTAACCCCAGTATCCCCAGCAATTCCAGTATCCCCAGTAATCCCAGTCCCCCCAGCATCCCCAGTATCCCCAATATCCCCCAGTATCCCCAGTAAACCCAGCATCCCCAGTAACCCCAGTATACCCAGTAAGCCCAGTATCCACCCCCAGTATCCCCCCCAGTAACCCCAGTAATCTCAGTATCACCAGTCCCCCCAGTATCACCAGTATCCCAGCCCCCCTCCCCAGTACCCCCCCGATACCCCCCAGCAACCCCAGTACCCCCAGTATCCCCAGTATGTCCAGTATCCCCAGCAACTCCAATATCCCCAGTAACCCCAGTCCCCCCAGCATCCCCAGTATCCCCAATATCCCCCAGCATCCCCAGTAAACCCAGTATACCCAGTAAGCCCAGTATACCCAGTAAACCCAGTATCCACCCCCAGTATCCCCCCAGTAACTCCAGTAATCTCAGTGCCCCCAGTATCCCCAGTACCCCCCCAATACCCCCCCAGCAACCCCAGTATCCCCAGTAAGACCTGTATCCTCCCAGTATCCCCACCAGTATCACCAGTATCACCAGTAACCCCAGTATCCCTAGCCCCCCCCAACCCCCCCAGTATCTCCAGTAATCCCAGTATCCCCAGTATCTCCAGTAATCCCAGTATCCCCAGTCCCCCCAGCCCCCCAAACCCCTCTAGTCCCCCCAGTCCCCCCAGTCGTCCCCCCAGTCCCCCCAGTATCCCCAGTACCTCCAGTCGGGCTCCGGCAGCAGCTCCAGTGGCGGGTGGGGGCTGGCGGGGCCCATCCCCCCCTTGTTTATGGGGTGCGGTCGCCATGGCAACCAAACAGCTGGGTGGGGGCGGCCAGATGAGGGGGGCAGCTGCCAGGGGGCGGGGCCTCCCAGTGATCCCAGTAACACCAGTACAGCCTGCCCCACAGCTCCCAGTAACACCAGTAACACCAGTAACACCAGTAACCATGCCCCACAGCTCCCAGTAACACCAGTAACACCAGTAACCACAGCCCCATAGCTCCCAGTAACACCAGTAACACCAGTAACACCAGTAACACCAGTACAGCCTGCCCCCAGCTCCCAGTAATCCCAGTAACACCAGTACAGCCTGCCCCATGGCTCCCAGTAACACCAGTAATACCAGTAACCACAGCCCCATAGCTCCCAGTAACACCAGTAACACCAGTACAGCCTGCCCCCAGCTCCCAGTAACACCAGTAATACCAGTAACCACTGCCCCATATCTCCCAGTAACACCAGTAACACCAGTACAGCCTGCCCCCAGCTCCCAGTAATCCCAGTAACACCAGTACAGCCTGCCCCATGGCTCCCAGTAACACCAGTAATACCAGCAACCACAGCCCCACGGCTCCCAGAAACACCAGTAACACCAGTACAGCCTGCCCCATGGCTCCCAGTAACACCAGTAATACCAGTAACCACTGCCCCATATCTCCCAGTAACACCAGTAACACCAGTACAGCCTGCCCCATGGCTCCCAGTAACACCAGTAATACCAGTAACCACTGCCCCATATCTCCCAGTAACACCAGTAACACCAGTACAGCCTGCCCCATGGCTCCCAGTAATCCCAGTAACACCAGTACAGCCTGCCCCATGGCTCCCAGTAACACCAGCAACCACAGCCCCACGGCTCCCAGAAACACCAGTAACACCAATACAGCCTGCCCCATGGCTCCCAGTAACACCAGTAATACCAGTAACCATGCCCCATGGCTCCCAGTAACACCAGTAATACCAGTAACCACTGCCCCATATCTCCCAGTAACACCAGTAACACCAGTACAGCCTGCCCCATGGCTCCCAGTAACACCAGTAATACCAGTAACCACTGCTCCATATCTCCCAGTAACACCAGTAACACCAGTACAGCCTACCCCCAGCTCCCAGTAATCCCAGTAACACCAGTACAGCCTGCCCCATGGCTCCCAGTAACACCAGTAATACCAGTATAACCTGCCACCAGCTCCCAATAACACCAGTAACACCAATAGAGCCTGCCCTATGGCTCCCAGTAACACCAGTAACACCAGTAACACCAGTAACCACAGCCCCACAGCTCCCCATCCCCCGTGCTGTGGGGCTGGAGGGGGTCAGGCTGTGGGGCAGGGGCTGGGCTATGGGTCTGGGGGTGCCCTATGGGTCTGGGGGTGCCCTATGGGTGTGGGGGTGCCCTGTGGGTCTGGGGGTGCCCTATGGGTCTGGGGGTGCCCTATGGGTGTGGGGGTGCCCTGTGGGTCTGGGGGTGCCCTATGGGTCTGGGGGTGCCCTATGGGTGTGGGGGTGCCCTGTGGGTCTGGGGGTGCCCTATGGGTCTGGGGGCTGGGCTATGGGTCTGGGGGTGCCCTATGGGTCTGGGGGCTGGGCTATGGGTCTGGGGGTGCCCTGTGGGTCTGGGGGTGCCCTGTGGGTGTGGGGGCTGCCCTATGGGTCTGGGGGTGCCCTATGGGTGTGGGGGTGCCCTATGGGTCTGGGGGCTGGGCTATGGGTCTGGGGGTGCCCTATGGGTGTGGGGGTGCCCTGTGGGTCTGGGAGGTGCCCTGTGGGTCGGGGGGGCCCCGTGGGGCCGAGTCACGGGTGGGGCCGGCTTGGGGGGGGGAGGGGCCGTGACTCAGCCTGGGGCCCCCCCACCCCCCTCCCCCACCCCCTCCCCTCCCCCCGCTGTTGTTGTCGCTGCCGGACACGGGGGGGGGGAGGGGGTGAGGGGGGCGGGGGGGAGGGTCAGGGGGTCACCCCCCACCTGGGCCCCCCACAGACCGCGGGGGGGGATGGGGAGGGCCGGGAAGGGGGGAGGGGTGACCCGGGTCCCCGCAGAGGGGTTTTTTTGGGGGGGGGGGGGGGGGGGCACGTGGGCCCGGCACGAGGCCTGGCAGGGTCAGCGGGGGCGGGGGGGTCCCCGGGGGGTTTGGGGGGGGGGGTTGGGAGGGGGGCGGGTTCCTTGGCCGGGCTGGATGTTTTGCTCATCGGCCCCGGGTTGGGTGTGGGGAGGAGGGGGGGGGTTGGGGGGCACATGTGGGGCTGGGGTGGGGACTGTGAGGGGTGTGGGGGGCACACGTGGGGCTGGGGGAGTTGTGGGGGGGTGCTGGGGGGCATATGTGGGGCTGGGGGGAGGGGTGGGGGGGGGGCACATGTGGGGCTGGGGGGGGCTGGGGGGTGTGTGGGGGGGCACATGTGGGGCTGGGGGGAGTGTGGGGGGCACATGTGGGGATGGGGGGGGTTGTGGGGGTGGGGTCTGGGGGGCACATGTGGGGCTGGGGAGGTCTGGGGGGGGTCTGAGGGTCTGGAGGGCATATGTGGGGATGGAGGGGGCTGGGGGGGCACTTGTGGGGCTGGAGGGGGTGGGGGGGTGAGTGGGGTGGGTGTGGGGCTGGGGGCTTGTGGGGGGGGTGTGGGGGGTGGGTTTTTGTGGGGCACTTGTGGGGCTGGGGGGGGTCACAGGGGATGTGTGGGGCTGGGGGGAATGTGTGGGGTGCAGGCTGTGGGGGAACCCCTGGCCCAGCCCCCCCCCCCCAGCAGCCCCCACTGACATGGGGGGGTAACAGGGTGTCACCAGACCCCTCCCCCACCCCATGGTGACCCCCCAAGCCCACAGGACCCCACACCCGTGGCCCCCCAAATTTCACCCCCCACTCCCCCAGCTCCCCCGCTGACCCCAGGTCAGTTGATCCCCCCCACAGGCCCCCCCCCCAGGCCCCCCCTCCCCATCCTGTCCTGGCCTCAGTGTCTCTGGGGTCCCCACCCCATCTCTTGGGGTCCTTGGACCTGTCCTTGGGGTCCCCGTCCCATCTGTTGGGGTCCCCACCCCAAGGACCCTGGGGGGACACAGGGACCCAGGGGACTTGGGTAGTGAGGAGCCAGAGGACATGGGGACCAAGGACCTGGGGGACACAGGGACACGGGGACCAAGGGGTCACGGGGACCAAGGACCTGGGGGACATGGGGACATGGGGGACACAGGGACATGGGGACCAAGGGGACATGAGGACCAAGGACCTGGGGGACACAGGGACATGGGGACACAGGGACATGGGGACACAGGGACATGGGGACCAAGGACCTGGGGGACACAGGGACATGGGGGACACGGGGACACGGGGACCAAGGGGACATGGGGACCAAGGACCTGGGGGACACAGGGACATGGGGGACACGGGGACACGGGGACCAAGGACCTGGGGGATACAGGGACACAGGGACCAAGGGGACATGGGGACCAAGGACCTGGGGGACACAGGGACACGGGGACCAAGGGGACATGGGGACCAAGGACCTGGGGACATGGCGACCAAGGGGACACAGGCACCCAGGGGACACAGGGACCAAGTATTTGGGGGACATGAGGACCAGGGGGACACGGGGACCAAGGACCTGGGGGACACACAGGACACAGGGACCAAGGGGACATGGGGACCAAGGACCTGGGGGACACACAGGACACAGGGACACGGGGACCAAGGGGACATGGGGACCAAGGGGACATGGGGACCAGAGGGACCTGGGGGACACAGGGACATGGGGACCAAGGGGACACAGGGACCAAGGACCTGGGGGACATGGGGACCAAGGGGACATGGGGACCAAGGGGACACAGGCACCCAGGGGACACAGGGACCAAGTATCTGGGGGACACACAGGACACAGGGACCAGGGGGACATGGGGACCAGGGGGACACAGGGACCAAGGACCTTGGGGACATGGGAACCAGGGGGACATGGGGACTAGGGGGACACGGGGATACAGGGGGACACGGGGACCAGGGGAACACGGGGACCAAAGACCTGGGGGACACACAGGACACAGGGCCCAAGGGGGTTGGGAGAACTGTGGGTGTGACCCAATCAAGAGAGGGGATCTGATCCCTGGGGATCAATAGCTGAAGGGGGGGACCCAGGGGGCCATGGGCAGCCTCTGCTCAGTGTCTGTGGGGACAGGACAAGGGGCCATGGGCTCAAGTTGGAGCACAGGGAGTTCCGCCCCAGTCTGGGGAAGAACTTCTTCCCAGTGAGGGTGAGGGAGCCCTGGGCCAGGCTGCCCAGGGGGTGTGGAGTCTCCTTCTCCACATCCAGCCCCGTCTGGATGCTGACCCGTCCTGGGGACCCTCCCCTGGCAGGGGGTTGGACTGGCTGATCCCCGGGGGTCCCTTCCCGCCCCTACCAGTCAGTGATTCCGCGATGACGTCACTGGCTTGACTTAAACCGTGCAACTGGCACCATCTACCGTCCGGTTTGGGAAGGGGGAAGCCAGGAGTGGCCCAGGGACTCGCGGAGGGATGGACACGTCCCCCAGCTGGGGGTCTGACACGTCCCTCAGTTGGGGGTCTGACATGTCCCTCAGTTGGGGGTCTGACACGTCCCCCAGTTGGGGGTCTGACATGTCCCTCAGTTGGGGGTCTGACACATCCCCCAGTTGGGGGTCAGACACATCCCCCAGTTGGGGGTCTGACACGTCCCCCAGCTGGGGGTCTGACACGTCCCTCAGTTGGGGGTCTGACATGTCCCTCAGTTGGGGGTCTGACACGTCCCCCAGTTGGGGGTCTGACATGTCCCTCAGTTGGGGGTCTGACACATCCCCCAGTTGGGGGTCAGACACATCCCCCAGTTGGGGGTCTGACATGTCCCTCAGTTGGGGGTCTGACACATCCCCCAGTTGGGGGTCAGACACATCCCCCAGTTGGGGGTCTGACACGTCCCTCAGATGGGGGTCTGACGTGTCCCCCAGTTGGGGGTCTGACACATCCCTCAGTTGGGGGTCTGACACGTCCCCCAGTTGGGGGTCTGACACGTCCCTCAATTGGGGGTCAGACACGTCCCCCAGCTGGGGGTCTGACACGTCCCCCAGTTGGGGGTCTGACGTGTCCCATCACCATCAGCTGGCTGAAGGACGGGGAGGTCAGGGACCAGGAGACCAAGTGGGGTGGCATCTTGCCCAAGAGCTGATAAAGATGCTGAGTGACACTGGGGTGGTTTGGTGTGTGGCACCTGTGTTGTCCCACCATGGGGACACAAACACACGATGTGGCACGAGTGGGCAGGGGAGGGGGATGACGTGCACCGGGCACGAGCAATGCCGGGCACGAGGGACACCGGGCACAAGGACACCGGGCACAAGGGACACTGGGCACGAGGGACACCGGGCACAAGGACACTGGACACGAGGGGCACTGGGCACAAGCGATGCTGGACATGGGGACACTGGGCATGAGGGACACTGGGCAGTGGTGATGCTGGGCACAAGGACACTGGGCATGAGGGATGCTGGGCACAAGTGATGCTGGACATGGGGACACTGGGCATGAGGGACACTGGGCACAGGGGACACTGGGCACATGTGATGCTGGACACAGGGACACTGGGCATGAGGGACACTGAGCACACCCTATGCCGGGTGTGAGGGACACCAGGCACAGGCAGTGCCAGGCATGAGGACACTGGGCACAAGGGACACTGGGCACGAGGGACACCGGGCAAAGGTGATGCCAGGCAAGGGACACTGGGCATGAGGGACACTGGGCAATGGTGATGCTGGGCACAAGGACACTGGGCACGAGGGATGCTGGGCACAAGGACACTGGGCACGAGGGACACTGGGCACAAGGGACATGGGGACAGACCATGCCGGGTATGGGTCACGCTGGGCACAGGCGATGCCAGGCACAAGCGACCAGGGACATGAGGGGCACCAGCCACGAGGGACAGCGGGGGCAAGGGACACCCCCCATCCCCCCAGCCCCGGGGTGCCCGCGCTCCCCGGGAGGTTTTTACCCTCGTCCCGTGTGTGTCACCCCCAAAACCCCCAGGGGTCCGAGCCGGGCGGGGGGAGCCACGGGGCGCCAGACGGCTGGGACCCCCCGGGACAGGCGGGTCTGGGGGTCTCGGGGTGCCCCGGGGGAAGGGGCCGGGAGCGGGGCCGGGCTGGGGGGAAGAACCGCGACTTGGGGGGCCCAGGGGTGACCCCGGGCTGGGGCCGTGGGGGGGGCTGGGGCCTGAGGAGGGGTCGGGGGGAAGCTGGGGGCCCCGTGGGGGGTCCCGGGCTGAGGGTTCAGGGGGCTGGACCCGCCCTTCCCCCCCCCCACGCGCTGCTTTCGGCGCTTTCGCTTTCTCTTCTAACCTGCGGAGACGGGATCTGCCCGGCGCCCGGTGACGTCAGAGGAGACTCGGGCGGCCATTGGCGGGCGGGTGGTGGCGCAGCCAATGGCGAGGTCTGTCCCGGCCGAGGCTCGTTCGGCGCATTCGGATCGTCCGGTCCCGGAGCGATGGGGCCGGTTCGGGCGCTGGGTCTGGGGCTCCTCCTGGGGCTCCTCCTGGGGCTCCTCGGCCGGGCGGCGGGCGGTGAGTGCGGGCGGGGACCCGGAGCCCTTGCCCTGGGCTCCGGTGCTGCATTCCCCGGGCAGCGGGACCCCTCCTGACCCTCCTCCAGCCCGGAGAACCAGGACCAGCCCGGGCTGCCCTTCCGGGGGTCCCGGAAACTCCCCTGGGGCGAAGGGAGCCCCCGGTCCCTCCCACGGGACAGCGGGTGCCCCCTGGGAACTCTCCCCACCCTTCCCCTCCCCGTCCCGGCTTCGCCTTTCCCCCCATCCGACCCCCACCCCGCCCCCCCAGCCCCGGTCTGCTTCGCCTTGGGACCCCCCCTGCCCCCCATCACTGACACCGGGGACCCCCTGGTCCTGCATCCCCCCACCCCCCCCAGCCCCGGTCTGCTTTGCCTTGGGACCCCCCTGCCCCTCCCCCATCACTGACACCGGGGACCCCCCTCCCCCCATCACTGAAACCGGGGACACCCCTGGTCTTCTCTTCCCAAGAAGCAGGACCCCCACCTGGGCACACCCCAACATTCCCCCCTCCCCCCAGTCCCATCCCCCTCACCCTGAGGGTCCCTGTGCCCCCCACCCCTCACTGTCCCCCCACCCCTCACTGTCCCCCCGTGTCCCTACAGAGCTCCACTCCCTGCGCTACTTCCACGTCGGGGTGTCAGAGCCCAGCCCGGGGGTGCCCAAATATGTGGTTGTGGGGTACGTGGATGGGAACCTCATTTCACGCTACGACAGCGACACGAGGAGAGCGGCGCCACGGACAGGGTGGATGAAGGACAGCATGGACCAGCAGCACTGGGACGAGCAGACCCAGATCTCACAGAGCCATCATCAGCTTGACCATGTGAACCTGAACATACTGCGGGAGCGCTACAACCAGAGCGGGACTGAGTGTGGGCTGGGCTGGGCTGGGCTGGGCTGGGCTGGGTGAGCTCCCACCCCCCTCAGAAGACCCTTCCCTGCCCCATGCTACTGCCCCGGCCTGTGCCAACCCTGCCCTGCCCGGTGACACTGGCAGCAGGTTCCCAGTGAGGGGGTGTCTGGTCCCTGAGCTGGGGAGGACCCCCACCCAGCACACCCCACCCCAGCCCAGTGCCCAGCACCCCATCCCAGGCCTGGCTGCCACATCCCACCCCTCACAGTCCCCATGGCAGTGGAGAACCCCAAAAATAGAGGGGCTCCCATCCTGTGTCCCAGCCCCCGCCCCCCACCATGGTGCTTTGTACTCCCCCCACCCCAGAGCCAGGGGGGCTCCCCCAACCCATCCCACCCTCTGTCCTTGCCCCCACAACATTCAGGACCCTGTCCCATCCCCTTGCTGTCACAGGGTGCTGTGGGGCTGGGTGCCAGCCTGGGGCACAAGGGGTCTGTGTCACAGCTCTGTGTGACACCCCGAGTGCTGTGGGCCCGGGGCAGGGTGGGGGCAGCTCTCGTGTGGGTGCCCGATTCCCTCAGGCCTCACACCGGGCTGGAGTGGGGGGTGCTGCCGGGGGGCCTTGCCCCACTGAAGGCCCAGGGCTGCAGCAGCCCCTCAGCCCCATCTCCCTGGTCATGTTGCAGGGGCGCGCACAGTGCAGCGCATGATGGGCTGTGACCTCCTGGAGGACGGTAGCACCAGGGGGTACCTGCAAGTCGCCTACGATGGGAGAGACTTCATTGCCCTCAACTGGGACACGATGACGTTCACTGCGGCAGATGCAGCAGCACAAATCACCAAGAGGAAGTGTGAGTCAGACAGGACTATCGTTGAGAGCTGGAAGCACTACCTGGAGAACGACTGCCCTGAGTGGCTGAGGAAATATGTGAGCTACGGGCGGGCTGTGCTGGAGAGGAAAGGTGAGGGGAGATGGGGACCCTGGGCAGGGGCCAGTGTGGATGTGTGTGCCAGCCCTCACTGCCACCCCCTCCCCAGAGCCCCCCACGGTCCGAGTGTCCAAGAAGGAGACCCAGGGGATCCTGACCTTGCACTGCCGCGCTTACGGCTTCTACCCACGGCCCATCAGCATCAGCTGGCTGAAGGACGGGGAGGTCAGGGACCAGGAGACCGAGCGGGGCAGCATCGTGCCCAACAGCGACGGCACCTACTACACCTGGGTGTCCATTGACACCCGTCCTGGGGAGCAGGACAAGTACCGGTGCCGTGTGGAGCACGCCAGCCTGGCTGAGCCGGGGATCTTTGCGTGGGGTGAGTCTGGTGGCCCTGGGCACGTGGAGGGGTGGGCTGGGGGGTTCCCCTTCCCCTCCTCACCACCCTGCTCATCCCCAGAGCCGGAGTCCAACTCACTGGGCATCATTCTGGGGGTGGTTGCTGTCCTTGTCCTGGTTGTCATCGGCATCATTGGATTTGTCATGTGGAAGCACAGATCAGGTAAAGCCCCAGGGTGTGGGAGGAAGGCAGAGCCTGGGGGGGTGCTGGCAGGGGCTGTGGGCATGAGCTGCAGCGCTCTGGGGAGCCCCTGAACCTGAGGGTGAAGCTCGGTGGATGCTGATGGCTCTTTCTCTCTGCAGGGACTAAGGGCTATGGCCAGGCATCAAGTGAGTACCGGGGTCAGGTCTGGCTCCAGCCACTGCCCAGTGCCAGGGCGGTCTCGTGGCTCTGGTTTCTGGCTGCTGCTGGTGTTACCTCATCCCCTTCCTCCCCATGCCACCCCTCTTTACAACCCCATAGTGGGGATGTATTGAAGAGGGGGTGTCTCCTCTCTGGTGCTCGTGGTGCCATCCTCCTCTGCCAGTGGTGGCAACGCGGCCATGGCTCCTGGCACGTGCACTGAGCCTGCAGTGAGCACAGAGCTGGCAGCTCATGGCTGTTTCTCCCTCACAGGCAGAGACGGGGTGACTGCTGTCACAACCGGTACATTTTGGGGCCGGGTGGGTGGATGGGGCAGCCCCAGCTCTCTGTGCTCCCCTGTGGAACCCATGGCCTGAGCGCGCTCGGGCTGGGGAGGGGGATGCAGAGACCCCCCAGAGCAGAGTGTTGGGGACAGGGAGGTGACCCTGGGTGACACTGTTTCTCCCTTGTGTCCTTGCAGCCTAACTGCTCCAGGAAGGTCCAGGGGGGAGTGCTGGATGTGGGCCCTGCGCTCCCACCGGCTGCACGCAGAGGTGCTGATGCAGAGAGCTGATGATGCTGGGCCTGCCCACGCTGCTGTGCTGGTGGCTCTGCTGGCTGGGGACACGCTTCGTTTGCAATGCTGTGATAATTAGGCAATTAGTTTTTTACCAATGTTTTGATTTTCAGGTTGAAAGTGATCAATTTGTGTCAGTGCCAGCGTGGCCATCTGAGGCCTGGGGAGGGGGATTGTGCCCTGGACTGGGCACTGGTGAGGCCTGCACCTGCGAGTGCTAGGGTCCAGTTCTGGGCTCCTCACTGTAAGAAGGACATTGAGGTCCTGGAGCGTGTTCAGAGAAGGGCAACCAGGCTGGGGAAGGGGCTGGAGTGCAAATCCTCTGAGGAGCAGCTGGAATGGGCCTGGCGTAGGGGCCTAGAACAGGGTCAGGGCCTGGAATGGGCCTGAGGCAGGGTCAGGGCCTTGGACGGGCCTGGAACAGGACCCTAGAATAGGGTCAGGGCCTGGAACAGATCAGGAGCTGGTTTAGGGCCTGAGGTGGGCCAGGAACAGGGGCCTGGATCAGGGTCAGGGCCTGGACCAGGCCTGGAGCCAGGGTCGGGGCCTGTGATGGGCCTGGAACAGCATCATGGGCCTAGCACAGAGGCCTCCAGCCCAGGGAGGGGGCTGAGTCCCCGCCCCTGAGTGTGTTGAACAGCCAGGGACATGAGCTGCTCAGGGAGATGGTTCAGCACAGAACAGGAACAGTTGGACTCATGGGCTCAAAGGGCTTTTCCAACCCGGTGACTCTGTGATCCAGCTTTAATATAAGGAGAATCTGTCTGTTTTGAGCACAGACAGTATTTGCCTGGTTTGGGTGTCAGTAGAACCTGGCTGTAGCCCTGTGAGCTGGTTCCTTGGAGCAGCTACACAACGTAACCCTAACAGGGGAACAGGCTTGAAGATACCAAAGTGAAGACAGGGGAGGAATAATGGAGGAGACCAATGCCCAATTAAAGAGACAGAGAGCATTAGGGGTGAGGGGTTCCTGACTTGTCTGTGCACCAATGGGGCTGGGAGACTCTGGAGAAAACTGTGAAGAGCGTTTGCTGAGGGGGAGAGGAAGACGTCCAGCCTTCATCCCTGAAGACCACCAGAAGCCCCCCTGAGTGCCCCTGAGCACGTGCTGTGTGGCAGCAGTTTCTGGAAATGACCCTGTAAATAATTTGCATCCCCAGCCATTGCTGACACACTCCAACGCGGGTGTAGGGTCAGGCTGTGTCAGGAGGGCTTGAGGGGGGAGACATGGGGGGAGACAGGAGGGCTTGAAGGGGGGAGACATGGGGGGAGACAGGAGGGCTTGAAGGGGGAGACATGGGGGGAGACAGGAGGGCTTGAAGGGGGCAGACATGGGGGGAGACAGGAGGGCTTGAAGGGGGGAGACATGGGGGGAGACATGGGGGGAGACAGGAGGGCTTGAAGGGGGCAGACATGGGAGGAGCCAGGCCCCGTGTGCCCGGCGCTGCAATAAAGGATCCCTGCTGAACAGCCACCCAGGCTGCTGAGTTTTGATTGTGGCTTCTGGAGGGTTCGGTGCCCGGGGGAAGGGGCCGGGAGCGGGGCCGGGCTGGGGGGGTGAAGAACTGCGACTTGGGGGGCCCAGGGGTGACCCCGGGACGTGGGGCCGTGGGAGGGTCTGGGTCCCTGAGGAGGACTCGGGGGGAAGCTGAGGGCTGGAGGCCCCGTGGGGGGTCCCGGGCTGAGGGTTCAGGGGGCTGTTCCCGCCCTTCCCCCCCCACGCGCTGCTTTCGGCGCTTTCGCTTTCTCTTCTAACCTGCGGAGACGGGATCTGCCCGGCGCCCGGTGACGTCAGAGGAGACTCGGGCGGCCATTGGCGGGCGGGTGGTGGCGCAGCCAATGGCCGGGCTCGGAGCGGAGCTGGCAGCGAGGCGCGGCCGGGAGCGGGGGCTGTTCGGCGCGTTGGCCTCATCCGGCCCCAGAGCGCCGGGCGGGGCGGGGGGATGTTCTCGGTCAGAACCCTGGCTGTAGCGCTCAGGAGAGGCCCCACCGCTGTGCCACAGACCCCGAGCACGGCCCTGGGCTGTGGACAGGGAGGTTGGGGCCTGGGCAGAGCCCGTCACGGAGGTGTCCAAGGGCCACGTCCCTGGGGAGCATCAACACAAGGGCCAAGGAGAGCAGGGGGCTGAACCTGGAGAGGCTGGGGTAGACCTGGAGTGCGAAGGGCCTGTGGGACATGGGGACAGGGACACACGGACAGGTGGGCTCAGGGGGGAGGGTGGGCCTGAGCCCAGCCCTGCAGCCAACGCCCAGGTCGTTCAGCAAGGGCAGCGATGCGCTGGAGTGGAGGGAGTGGAGCTTCTGGGGAGCAAAGGACGGGGCTCTGGCATCGTGATAGGGAAGCCAGCAGAGTCGTTACGGGTTAATTAATGACAGCGGGGTCATTACAGCCAGGAATCCCTCCCACGGTGCCTGTCCCTGCTTCCCTTGCCCATCCGCTTCCTTTTCCCACCTCAGCTCCAGAAGGTCCCTGCTCAGCCAGGCCTCCCTGTTCCCCTGCTTCTAGAAGGTGGGACTTGCACATTGCCCAGCGCTGAGGGACCCCGAGGGCCTCAAAAGCCGTTTCCTGGGGGATCTGCCCACCTGGGTCCCTCACCAGTCCATCACCTGCTCTCCCCACATCTGGTGTTGAAGCTTTGGAGGCAGCTCCCTTGATAAAGCTCAAGGAAGTTCCCACCCAGCTGCTTCAGGGATCTCCTGGACCTGTTTGCATCATCTGTGTGGTGGTGTTCCCAGTTATCTTCTGGCAAGCTGAAGTCCCCATGAGGACAAGAGCAGGCGGTCCAGAGGTGTCTTGGAGAATAATTCATCGATGCCGTTGGTCCAGACCCCCCCAGTGACACCCCCTTTGTCTGTCCCTTGGTCCTTCCCCAGAGACTCCCAACCGTTGGCTCACCACCCTTCTCCCACCCCAGGTCCCACTGCCCCAACACACCCTGGGTACAAACAGGAGGGTTTATTTCAAGCTCCGAGTCCCATGCCCAGCACTGCTGGTTACCAGTAGCACCCAGTGGGACACACTGGTCCCCAAGGTCACTGGCACACCACAGGGACATGGCTGTGTGCCCAGCTGGCTGCCTGCGCTCCCCCATCACAGCCTTCGTGGTTCCTTGTTACACCCTTTTGGTGTCCCCATCCTAGTTCCTCGTGTCCCCATCACAGCTTCCAGCACCCTCATCACTGCTCCTGGTGTCCCCATCCCCACCTCTTGAGGTCCTCATCCATGTTCTCACTCTCCCCATCCTGGCTCCCATTGTCCCCATCCCTTGGTGGCCCCATCCTGGCCCGTGGTGGCCCCTGCCCATGCTCTCCCTCACCCTCCTTCCCCGTGTCCCCGTCCTCCGCTGTCCCCCCTTGTCCCCCTCCCTGCAGCAGGTTCCAGTAGCGGCTGCCAGGGCGCAGGAGCTCCCCAGGGGACTCCAGTTCGTGCAGCCGTCCCCCTTCCAGCACGGCCACCCGCTGCGCCCGCATGGCCAGGGCCACCTGCCCTGTCACCAGCAGCACTGAGCGCTTGGTCCCTCTGGCTCTGAAGATCTCCTGCTCCACCTGCAACGGGTGGCATCATCAGTGGGGACCCCCAGGTGTGGGGACACAGGGGACATGGGGAGCAAGGCCCCAGGGAGCACAGGAAACAGAGATGCAGGGGACATGGGGACACGTTGAGAGTTGAGACCAAGGGGACGTGGGGACCAAGGAGCTGGGGGACACATGGGATATGGGGACCAAGGGGACATGGGGACCAAGGACCTGGGGGATACATGGGATATGGGGACCAAGGGGACATGGGGACCAAGGGGACATGGGGACCAAGGACCTGGGGGATACAAGGGACACGGGGACCAAGAGGACATGGGGAGTGAGGAGTCAGAGGACCTGGGGAGCAGGGACCCAGGGGACACTGGGAGTTGAGACCAAGGGGACGTGGGGAGCAGGGACAGGGACGCTGGAGAGGGCTCAGGGGACATGGGGACACCTGGAATTGGGACCAAGGGCTCCCAGGAGCAGAGACCCATGAAGCAGAGACCGAGGGGACACAGGAACTGGGGACTACAGGGGCCAGGGACAAAGGGGACACGGTGACCAGGGACCCAGGGGTCAAGGGAAAGAGGAGACCAGGGGAACCCCAGGGACTGGGCCAGGGGACACAGGTGTCACCTCCCACCTGCAGCTGGCTCTTGGCATCCAGGGCGCTGGTGGGTTCATCGAGGACGAGGACACGAGGGTCCCTCACCAGGGCCCGAGCGATGGCCACCCCCTGCCGCTGTCCCCCGGAGAGCTGTCCCCCCAGCTCGCCCACCTCTGCGCGAGACGGAGGTCAGGGTGGGGACAGGGGGACACGGGGACAGTGAGGGTGGGGGTCACCTCCTACCTGTGTCATAGCCCTGGGGCAGGCGGGTGATAAAGGTGTGGGCGCCAGCCCGGGTGGCTGCCACTGTCACCTGCGCCCGGCTCCAGCTCTCGGGTCCGTAGGCAATGTTGGCGTGGAGAGAGCGGGAGAAGAGCAGCGGCTCCTGGGGGACAGCGGACACCTGCGGCAGAGGGGACAGCTGGGGACACGGCGGGGGCGTGGGGGGGATGACACAGGGGGGATGTGGCAGGGGATGTGATGGGGACACGGCAGGGATGTGGCAGGGGACGTGATGGGGACACAGGGGGATGTGACAGGGGATGTGATGGGGACACAGGGGGATGTGGCAGGGGATGTGATGGGGACACAGGGGGGATGTGGCAGGGGATGTGATGGGGACACGGGGGGATGTGGCAGGGGACGTGATGGGGACACAGGGGGATGTGACAGGGGACGTGATGGGGACACAGGGGATGTGGCAGGGGATGTGATGGGGACACAGGGGGATGTGGCAGGGGATGTGATGGGGACACGGGGGGGACAGGGCTGGGAACACGGCCAGGATACAGCGCGGAGATGGTGGGGATGGGTGGGGACATGGCAGGGGCATGTTGGGGATGGCACGGCATGGGCATGGCAGGGATATCAGGGGATGCCTTGGGGACAGTTGGAGACAGCTGGTGAGTTATGGTGGGGATGGGTGGTGACACTGGGTGACACCTGGGTGGCAGCTGGGGACCCGGTGGGGATGGTGGGATGGGTGACCCCGGGTGGCAGTGGGGACCCGTTGGGGATGGGTGGTGGCAGCACCTGTCCGCGCAGGTAGGAGTGCTGGTACTCAGGGAGGGGGTGACCGTCCAGCAGCACCCTCCCCGTCCTCGGTGGTCGCAGGCACAGGACCAGGGACACCAGGGTGCTCTTCCCTGCCCCCGGGGGGCCACCACCGCCAGCACCTCTCCAGGGCGCAGCTCCAGGGACACCCCCTGGGGGGGACAGAGGTGACACCCTGCACCCCCTCCCCCAGTGCCCCCTGCCCTCCCCATGTGGTCCTAACTTGTTCCCATCATGTCTCCACACCCTCCCCAACACATCCGTGTCCCCAAGCCCCCCTCCCTGACCCCTGTCCCCACCATGTCCCCACCATGTCCCACATGGCCTCCCACCATCTTCATGGCCCCACACCTCCCCCTACCACTTGTCCCCACAGTGTCCCCCACAGCCCCCACCATGTCCCCACACCATGTCCCCACCACGTCCTCCCCACCACGTCCCTGCATCCCCCATCCCTTCCCCATGCCCACCTTGAGGACAGGCTCTTGCTGCTCGGGGTAGGAGAACCAGACGTCCTCAAGCTGGAGGTGGCCCTCCAGGACATCAGGCACCAGTGTCCCCGTAGGTGTCACCTGCTCCTCCTTGTCCAGGAACTCAAAGATCTTCTCCGAGGCACCCACAGCCTTGGTCATGTTGGGGTAGTAGCGAAGAAGGACCTGGGGACACAATGGGGACAACCCCAGAGGGTGTGGGACAGCCATGGGGACACCAGGGACAGGTATGTATCCAGAAGGACACGGGGAATGGGCATGGGGACCTGGCAGGGAGGGTATGGGGACACAGCAGGAGACACTGGGACATGGCAGAGAGGCCATGGGGACATGGCAGGACATGGGGACAGAGGGGAGGACTTGGGGACACAATGGAGGGGACACTGAGGACACGGTATCCCCTCAGCCTCACCTCCACAGCCTCGGTGAACTGCATCTGGTAGATGAGGAAGGTCAGGAGGTCCCCAGTGGTGATGGTCCCCATGGTCACCAGCTGTCCCCCGTAGCAGAGGAGCCCCAGCTTCAGGGCCAGTGCCGAGAACTGGGGACACCACAGGGAGATGCTGCTGGGGGACACTGCCGTGGGGTCCCCATCCCCCTCCTTGCCACAGCCACCTCTCTGCAGGGACACTGAGGTCCCAGCTCTGTCCTCTCCTCCGTTCATCATGGTTCCCTCATGTCCCAGAGGTGTCACATTCCCCATGTCACCATCCCCTGTGCCCCAGAGCCCTTGTGCTGGTGTCCCCCCTGTGTCCTGATGTCCCCATGTCATCGTGTCCTCCATCCCCGTGCCACCACATCCCTGTGTCCCCTGTCCCCGTGCCACCACATCCTTGTGTCCCTGCCCCCATGTCATCGTGTCCTCCATCCCCATGCCACCACATCCCTGTGTCTCCTGTCCCCAAGCCATCACATCCCCATGTCCCATCACCCCCATGCCACCACATCCCCCAGCCCTGTGCCACCCCAGCCCCATAACCCCCCACCCCCAGGTCCTCCATCCATGTGCCACCACGTCCTCCACCTCCCTGCCACCATGCCACCAACGTCCCCCCAGCCCCATGCTGCCCTACCTCCGAGTCCCATCACCCCCGTGCCATCACATCCCCCATCCTTGTGCCACCGCATCCTCTTGCCCCCCAGCCCCGGTGCCACCCTGTCCCCTGTCCCCATACCCCGCTGGCCCAAACGGTGGCAGCGTAGGTGGCCGCCTCCTTCCCCTCCAGCCGGTAGAGGTGCTGCAGGCGCTGGTGGTGCCGCTCGGCCGCCCCGGCCTCGTGGGCGAAGCTGCGGACAGTGGCCATGGCCTGGAAGGTCTCCACTGCCACCTTGGTGGCATCTGCCAGCGCGTCCTGCACCCGCCGTGACAGCCCCTGGGGACAGAGGTGTCACCGTGGGGATGGTAGAGGGGGGTAGGGATGGACACAGGGGGAGCAGGGAGAGGGACATGGGGTGGTGACATGGAGGGGACAGAGGGGACGGTGGGCGCGGGCAGGGGACAAGGGACCCGCGTACCCCCACCTCAGTACCTGCTGGATCTTGCCGACAGCCCGGGGCAGCAGCAGGAGGACGGGCAGTGACAGGAGGGTGACAAAGGCCAGGTGAGGTGACAACCAAGCCATGGTGGCCAGGAGGCAAACGCCCCGCGCCAGGTACCACAGCAGGAGGCTGAGTGCCTCGGCCACCGCCGTGTGAGCGGCCTCCACGTCCCCCGTCACCCGCGCCGTCACCGCCCCGGTGCCCATCAGGTGCAGGGAGGTGACGTCCTGTCTCAGGATGGCGGCGAAGACGCGGCGCTGGAGACGCCCCAGCGCTCGGCTCAGCGCCCGCGTGTAGGCGACGTCGCAGGTGAACTCGGTGGCGGCGCTGTGGCAGTGGCCCCCGAGGGGTGGGGTGGCTCAGCGTGGGGACCACGCGTGTCACCTCCCTGCCCCATCCCCCTGTGACGGCCCCCGGTGGCACCCCCCTACCTGCTGAGCCCCAGCAGCACCATGGGCCACTTGGTCACCGTCTCATCCTCGCTGGCCACCCAGTCGGTGATGCGCCCCGTGAAGTAGGGGACGGCCACCTCCCCTGAGGGGACACAACACACACGAGGTCAGGGCCATGGGGAACCCCCCCTCCAAGGTCTGTATCACACCCCCCCAAGGGTGTGGGGAGACCCCACGGTGTGAACCCAAGGGGCTAGTGCTGCATCCCCCCACCGCATCCCGATGGGTGCTCTCCCCCAGAGCTCAGAGGTCCCCTGCTCCCTCAAGGCTGGGTGCCCCCCACCCCACCCCACCCCGCCGTTCCACCCCCCCCACCCGGGTACCGAGGACCGAGGCCGTCATCAGCGCCGCCACCACCGCGCAGCTCCGGCGCTCGGGGCTCAGCAGGGACAGGAGGCGGCGGGCGGGGCGCGTCCCCATCGTCTGTCCCGGACCGGTCCCGGTGACCCGGGATGCTCCGGTGTGACTCGGGATGCTCCGGTCCTGCTCCCGGGGTTCCCGACCCGGTTCCGGGTGCTCCGGTGTGATTCGGGATGCTCCGGTGTGATTCGGGATGCTCCGGTCCTGCTCCCGGGATGTTCCGTTCCCGTTCCCGGGGTTCCCGACCCGGTTCCGAGGTGCTCCGGTGTGACCCGAGATGCTCCGGTGTGATCCGGGATGCTCCGGTCCTGCTCCCGGGATGCTCCGGTCCCGGTCCCGAGGTTCCCAGCCCGGTTCCGGGATGCTCCGGTCCTGCTCCCGGGATGCTCCGGTCCCGTTCCCGGGGTTCCCAGCCCGGTTCCGGGATGCTCCGGTCCCGCTCCCGGGATGCTCCGGTCCCGCTCCCGGGGTTCCCAGCCCGGTTCCGGGATGCTCCGGTCTTGCTCCCGGGTTTCTCCCGGTCCCGGTGTCCCCGCTCCGGTCTCTTCCCGGTCCTGCCGCCGTTTCTCGGAAAGCCAAACCCAGCGCAGGGCGAAGGGGGGGGGGAGGGGGGAAGGGGGCGGGACCTGCCACCGCGTGGCGCAGCCCCGGGAACCGGGAGGGGAGGGACGGACACCGGGCATCACCGGGAGAGCCCCTCCAGGCACCGGGCATCACCGGGGAGGGGGGCACCGGGCACCAGAAACCGTCCGGGGCGTCCCGGGGGGTCGCCATCCCCCGTATCCCTGCCCGGGGGTGGAACCGGAGGATGGGGGGGCAGGGAGGAGCAAGCGGCTGGCGGGCGGCGCTCATTGGCCGAGGCGCTGTCGTCATCAGTTGCCAGGCAGATCGGGACCGAGCAGTTTGTCGAGGCGCGTGCGGCGGCGGGGGCGGGGCCACGAAAGTGAAAGCGAAAGGCAGCGCGGCGGGACCGTGCTGGGAGGAACTGGGTGGGCTGGGGTTAGTGGGGGGATGTACTGGTGAGTGCTGCAGGGTGCTGGGCAGGGTCTTGGTTTCCAGATTGGGACTGGAGAGTCTGAACTGGGAGCACTGGTGTTGACTGGTGAGTGCTGCAGGGTGCTGGGCAGGGTTTTGGCTTCCAGACTGGGACTAGGGGTGTGAACTGGGAGCACTGGTGTTGACTGGTGAGTGCTGCAGGGTGCTGGGCAGGGTTTTGGCTTCCAGACTGGGACTAGGGGTGTGAACTGGGAGCACTGGTGTTGACTGGTGAGTGCTGCAGGGTGCTGGGCAGGGTTTTGGGGTCCCGGCTGAGACTGGGGGGTGTGAACTGGGAGCACTGGTGTTGACTGGTGAGTGCTGCAGGGTGCTGGGCAGGGTTTTGGGGTCCCGGCTGAGACTGGGGGGTGTGAACTGGGAGCACTGGTGTTGACTGGTGAGTGCTGCAGGGTGCTGGGCAGGGTTTTGGGGTCCCGGCTGAGACTGGGGGGTGTGAACTGGGAGCACTGGTGTTGACTGGTGAGTGCTGCAGGGTGCTGGGCAGGGTCTTGGCTTCCAGACTGGGACTGGAGAGTCTGAACTGGGAGCACTGGTGTTGACTGGTGAGTGCTGCAGGGTGCTGGGCAGGGTTTTGGGGTCCCGGCTGAGACTGGGGGGTGTGAACTGGGAGCACTGGTGTTGACTGGTGAGTGCTGGGCAGGGTTTTGGGGTCCCGGCTGGGACTGGGGGGTCTGAACTGGGAGCGCTGGTGTTGACTGGTGAATTCCCTAGGGTGCTAAGCGCCGTGCAGAGGAGTTGCAGTGGGAGCACTGGTGTTGACTGGCGAGCGCCCCGGCCATGGCGCTGCTCCCCGCCGCCCGCCTCGCCGGCCTCCTGCTCCTGGTCGACCTGGTGCTGCTGGCGGCACTGGCCTGGCTGGCCCCATCGCTGGCCCAGTGGGGCCCAGTAGCCACCTGGCTGGAAGCCGGGCTGCGCCTGCTGGCTTTTACCACAGCCCAGCGGCTGCTGGCGCCGGGGGTCCCCGGGGAGCCGCCGTCGTGCTCAGCCTCACGCCCGCCGCCTTCCTCACCCTCCGGAGCCTCCTGGTGCCGTACGGCGCCGCGCCGGTGCTGCTGGCCGCGGCTGCGCCATCTTGGCTGGCGCTGACCCACGGCGTGACCGTCGCGGCGCTGCTGGCGTGGGCCGTGCCGGCGCCGGGCGGGGACGTGGGCACCGAGTCGCCGGCGGCCGTGGGGTGGCTGCTGACGCTGGCCTGGACCGAGTGGCCCGTGCTCGGCGCTGCCTTCCTCTTCCTGGTGTTGGCCGCTCTGGGTGAGTGATGGCGGATGAAGGGGGGACAGGGGGGTGAGGAGGGTGTGGGGGGTGTCCTGGTTTCCCCCACCCGGTTGAACCCCCCCTTACTGGTTTCCACCCAGGTGAGACCGCGGGGCCGTACTGCACCGGCCAAGCCCTGGATGCCATCCAGCGCGGGGACGGACCCACCGCCTTCACCATCGGCCTGGTCCTCGCTGCTGATTTGGGCAGGTGAGCGTCCCTGTGTCCCCGTTGTCCATCTGTCTGTCCTCCACGGCCTGGCTGACGGGGGGTCCCTGTGCCTGTCTTGCCCAGCTCGCTGTTTGCCGGCTGCCGCGGGGGTCTTTTTACTCTGGCACAAGTCCGGCTCAAACTGAGCACCCGCCACCGGCTCTTCTCCCACCTGGTGCGCCAAGATCTGGCCTTCTTCCAGGAGACACCAGCAGGTAAGGGGGTCCCGATCCTTCCCCCAACCCCCCAGGACCCCCAACCCCACCACTGACCCCTCACTGTCCCCACAGCTGAGCTGTCTGCCCGGTTGGCCAACGATGTGCCCTTGCTGTGCGACGTGGTGCCGTTAAGCACCAACATAGTGTTGAGGAGCTTGGGGATAGCGTTGGGCTTGGGTGGCTTCATGGTGGGGCTCTCGCCCCGCCTGGCGCTGCTGGCGCTGCTGGAGGTGCCCCTCATCATCACCGTCCGCAAGATCTATGATGCCCGGTACCAGGTGACAGTAGGGATGGGTTGGGAACAGGATGGGATGGAGGGGACGGAATGAGGACCAAGGAAGATGGGGTGGTGGGGTGGGGACTGGGGGATGTGTTGGTGTGGGGTGGGATGGGGTGGCATGGTATAATGGGATGGGATGGGATGGGATGGTGGGATGGGATGGGATGGGATGGGATGGTGGGATGGGGAGCAGGGGTCATGAGAATGGTGGGGGTGGGATGGAGACACAGGATGGGACAGTGTGGGCTGGAGGGGATGGCAGGGATGGAGACATCCCAGTGGGGAAGGGGTCAGCAGGGATGGGATGGGGTTGGTGAGGATGGCACAGTGGGGTGTGGGGACAGAGATTTGGGGCTGGCGGGGAGGGGATGGGCAGGTGCTGAGCCTGCCTGACCCCACGCAGGTGCTGCAGCGAGCGTCGCTGGACGCCACGGCCAGCACGGCGGCGGCGGTGCAGGAGGCCGTCTCCTCCATCGAAACGGTGCGGACCTTCGCCGGGGAGGAGGAGGAGGAGCGTCGCCACAGCCAGGCCGTGGCCAGAATGCTGGCGCTGAAGGACCAGATAGACTTGGAGAGGGCACTCTTCACCCTCACTGAGCGGGTGAGCTGGGCGTAGGACAGACCCCGGTGTCTGGGCTCTCCTTGTCACCCCCACCCGCTGACCCCCGTCCCTACAGGCGCTGCAGCTGGCCATGCAGGTGCTGGTGCTCTGCTACGGGCACCAGCAGCTCCGTGAGGGCACCATCACCGCCGGCACCCTCGTCACCTTCCTGCTCTACCAGGCTAAAGTTGGTCGCCACGTGCAGGTGAGGCCACGCGACGCGTGTTCCCCTCACCGCGCCCGGCTGTCCCCCTGTCCCCACTGCCAGCACCTCTGTCCTGTACAGGAGCTGGTCTTTGGCCACGGTGACCTGCTCAGCAAGGCGGCAGCTGGCCGCAAGGTCTTCGAGTACCTGGACCGGGAACCCACCGGGGACACCGGGGGCATGTGGGCACCCGCCACGCTGCAGGGCCACGTCACCTTCCAGCACGTCTCTTTCGCCTACCCCACGCGCCCCGAGCACCTTGTCCTGCAGGTAGAACCTGGGGTCTGGGGGGGCCCCAAGGAGGGGACAGGGGTGTCCCTGAGCACCCACCGCTGCATCCTGCTTCCCGCTCTCCGAAGGACGTCTCCTTCGAGCTGTACCCCGGGGAGGTGACGGCGCTGGCGGGGCTCAACGGCAGCGGGAAGAGCACGTGCGCAGCGCTGCTGGAGAGGTTCTACGAGCCCAGGGCTGGGGAGGTGCTGCTGGACGGGAAGCCGCTGCGGGACTACGAGCACCACTACCTGCACCGCAAGGTGAGGGCAGCAGCAGGCAGGCGGGAGGGCAGCACAACCGCACTGAGCGGTGCCCGGTCTCAGCCTGTGCCTGGGGGCAGGTGGCCTTGGTGGGGCAGGAGCCCGTCCTTTTTTCTGGCACCATCTGGGACAACATCACCTTCGGGTTGGAGAGCTGCGGGGAGGAGGAGGTGAGGGCGGCTGCTGCTGCTGCTGGAGCCCTGGACTTCATCTTGGCGCTGGACCGGGGTTTCAACACTGGTGAGTGCTGGGGAGGGCTGGCAGGGAGGGGGATGCAGGGGACCTCTCTCAACCCCTGTCCGTTTGTCCTGCAGACGTGGGGGAGAAAGGGGGGCAGCTCTCAGCCGGGGAGAAGCAGCGCATCGCCATCGCCCGCGCCCTGGTGCGGCGACCCACCGTCCTCATCCTCGACGAAGCCACCAGCGCTCTGGATGGAGAGGTGGAGGTGAGCTGTGGGGAGCGGTGGGGTGGGGGGAAGCCCTGACCTTGGGGGGGTCCCATCCCCACGGCAGGTGCTGATGGGTGCCAGTACCTCCTGTCTGGATGGAGAGGTGGAGGTGAGCTGTGGGGAGCGGTGGGGTGGGGGAAGCCCTGACCTTGGGGGGGGCCCATCCCCACGGCAGGTGCTGATGGGTGCCGGTACCTCCCGTAGCCACAGCAGTGGGTGCAGAGCGGGGAGGCCCGGACGGTGCTGCTCATCACCCACTGCCCACGGATGCTGGAGGTGGCCGATCGTGTCATCGTGCTGGAAGGCGGCGCCGTGGTCGAGAGGGGGACACCGGCCGAGCTGCGGAGGCGGAATGGGCCCTACAGCCGCCTGTTGCAGAGACCCCCTGGCGTGGGGCAGCCAGACACTCCGGGGATGGGCTCTCAGGAGCAGTAGCCACCTCCTGCTCCATCAGCTGGTCAGGAGGAGACGTCCACTCCTATCACCACAGAGATTTGTACAGAATTCCTTCAGGGAAGAGCCGGATGGGTCCTGGAGAGCGTCGTGGACAGTTATCCATGAGGGCTGTGATGGGGGAGCGCAGGCAGCCAGCTGGGCACACAGCCATGTCCTGTGGTGTGCCAGTGACCTTGGGGACCAGTGTGTCCCAGTGGGTGCCACTGGTAACCAGCAGTGCTGGGCATGGGACTCGGAGCTTGAAATAAACCCTCCTGTTTGTACCCAGGGTGTGTTGGGGCAGTGGGACCTGGGGTGGGAGAAGGGTGGTGAGCCAACGGTTGGGAGTCTCTGGGGAAGGACCAAGGGACAGACAAAGGGGATGTCACTGGGGGGGTCTGGACCAACGGCATCGATGAATTATTCTCCAAGACACCTCTGGACCGCCTGCTCTTGTCCTCATGGGGACTTCAGCTTGCCAGAAGATAACTGGGAACACCACCACACAGATGATGCAAACAGGTCCAGGAGATCCCTGAAGCAGCTGGGTGGGAACTTCCTTGAGCTTTATCAAGGGAGCTGCCTCCAAAGCTTCAACACCAGATGTGGGGAGAGCAGGTGATGGACTGGTGAGGGACCCAGGTGGGCAGATCCCCCAGGAAACGGCTTTTGAGGCCCTCGGGGTCCCTCAGCGCTGGGCAATGTGCAAGTCCCACCTTCTAGAAGCAGGGGAACAGGGAGGCCTGGCTGAGCAGGGAGCTGCTTCTGAAGCTGAGGTGGGAAAAGGAAGCGGATGGGCAAGGGAAGCAGGGACAGGCACCGTGGGAGGGATTCCTGGCTGTAATGACCCCGCTGTCATTAATTAACCCGTAACGACTCTGCTGGCTTCCCTATCACGATGCCAGAGCCCCGTCCTTTGCTCCCCAGAAGCTCCACTCCCTCCACTCCAGCGCATCGCTGCCCTTGCTGAACGACCTGGGCGCTGGCTGCAGGGCTGGGCTCAGGCCCACCCTCCACCCTGAGCCCACCTGTCCGCGTGTCCCTGTCCCCATGTCCCACAGGCCCTTCGCACTCCAGGTCTACCCCAGCCTCTCCAGGTTCAGCCCCCTGCTCTCCTTGGCCCTTGTGTTGATGCTCCCCAGGGACGTGGCCCTTGGACACCTCCGTGACGGGCTCTGCCCAGGCCCCAACCTCCCTGTCCACAGCCCAGGGCCGTGCTCGGGGTGGCTGCCACAGCGGTGGGGCCTCTCCTGAGAGCTACAGCCAGGGTTCTGACCGAGAACATCCCCCCGCCCCGCCCGGCGCTCTGGGGCCGGATGAGGCCAACGCGCCGAACAGCCCCCGCTCCGGGCCGCGCCTCGCTGCCAGCTCCGCTCCGAGCCCGGCCATTGGCTGCGCCACCACCCGCCCGCCAATGGCCGCCCGAGTCTCCTCTGACGTCACCGGGCGCCGGGCAGATCCCGTCTCCGCAGGTTAGAAGAGAAAGCGAAAGCGCCGAAAGCAGCGCGTGGGGGGGGGGAAGGGCGGGTCCAGCCCCCTGAACCCTCAGCCCGGGACCCCCCACGGGGCCTCCAGCCCTCAGCTTCCCCCCGAGTCCTCCTCAGGGACTCAGACCCCCCACGGCCCCACTTCACCCGTATCCCCCAGCCCGGGGTCACCCCTGGGCCCCCCAAGTCGCAGTTCTTCTCCCTCCCCCCTTCCCCGCCCAGCCCGGCCCCGCTCCCGGCCCCTTCCCCCGGGCACCGAACCCTCCAGAAGCCACAATCAAAACTCAGCAGCCTGGGTGGCTGTTCAGCAGGGATCCTTTATTGCAGCGCCGGGCACACGGGGCCTGGCTCCTCCCATGTCTGCCCCCTTCAAGCCCTCCTGTCTCCCCCCATGTCTCCCCCCATGTCTCCCCCCTTCAAGCCCTCCTGTCTCCCCCCATGTCTCCCCCCTTCAAGCCCTCCTGACACAGCCTGACCCTACACCCGCGTTGGAGTGTGTCAGCAACGGCCGGGGATGCAAATTATTTACAGGGTCATTTCCAGAAACTGCTGCCACACAGCACGTGCTCAGGGGCCTTCTGGGGGCTTCAGGGATGAAGGCTGGATGTCTTCCTCTCCCTCAGCAAACGCTCTTCACAGTTTTCTCCAGAGTCTCCCAGCCCCATTGGTGCACAGACAAGTCAGGAACCCCTCACCCCTAATGCTCTCTGTCTCTTTAATTGGGCATTGGTCTCCTCCATTATTCCTCCCCTGTCTTCACTTTGGTATCTTCAAGCCTGTTCCCCTGTTAGGGTTACATTGTGTAGCTGCTCCAAAGAACCAGCTCACACGGCTACAGCCAGGTTCTACTGACACCCAAACCAGGCAAATACTGTCTGTGCTCAAAACAGACAGATTCTCCTTATATTAAAGCTGGATCACAGAGTCACCGGGTTGGAAAAGCCCTTTGAGCCCATGAGTCCAACTGTTCCTGTTCTGTGCTGAACCATCTCCCTGAGCAGCTCATGTCCCTGGCTGTTCAACACACTCAGGGGCGGGGACTCAGCCCCCTCCCTGGGCTGGAGGCCTCTGTGCTAGGCCCATGATGCTGTTCCAGGCCCATCACAGGCCCCGACCCTGGCTCCAGGCCTGGTCCAGGCCCTGACCCTGATCCAGGCCCTAAACCAGCTCCTGGTCTGTTCCAGGCCCTGACCCTATTCTAGGGTCCTGTTCCAGGCCCCTCCAAGGCCCTGACCCTGCCTCAGGCCCATTCCAGGCCCTGACCCTGTTCTAGGCCCCTACGCCAGGCCCATTCCAGCCACTCCTCAGAGGATTTGCCCTCCAGCCCCTTCCCCAGCCTGGTTGCCCTTCTCTGAACACGCTCCAGGACCTCAATGTCCTTCTTACAGTGAGGAGCCCAGAACTGGACCCAGCACTCGAGGTGTGGCCTCACCAGTGCCCAGTCCAGGGCACAATCCCCTCCCCAGGCCTGATGGCCACACTGGCTCTGACACAAGCCAGGATGCCATTGTGCCACCCGGGCACACTGCTGGCTCATGGTCAGTCACAGTCACACAACACCCCTGGTCCTTCTCTCCCTGACAGCTAATTAATTGTCATGTATTAATTTACTCACTAATTGTTTTATGACAGTTAACTGTCTCAAGCTACAGCGACACCAAGCTACTCAGCATTATTAAGTATCATGAAATCAGCAAAATCGATCACTTCCAACCTGAAAATTAAAACATTGGTAAAAAACTAATTGCCCAATTATCAAAGCATTGTAAACGAAGTGTGTCCCCAGCCAGCAGAGCCACCAGCACAGCAGCGTGGGCAGGCCCAGCATCATCAGCTCTCTGCATCAGCACCTCTGCGTGCAGCCGGTGGGAGCGCAGGGCCCACATCCAGCACTCCCCCCTGGACCTTCCTGGAGCAGTTAGGCTGCAAGGACACAAGGGAGAAACAGTGTCACCCAGGGTCACCTCCCTGTCCCCAACACTCTGCTCTGGGGGTCTCTGCATCCCCCTCCCCAGCCCGAGGGCGCTCAGGCCATGGGGTCCATAGGGGAGCACAGAGAGCTGGGGCTGCCCCATCCACCCACCCGGCCCCACAACGTACCGGTTGCGATGACAGTCACCCCGTCTCTGCCTGTGAGGGAGAAACAGCCATGAGCTGCCAGCTCTGTGCTCACTGCAGGCTCAGTGCACGTGCCAGGAGCCATGGCTGCATTGCCACCACTGGCAGAGGAGGATGGCACCACGAGCACCAGAGGGGAGACACCCCCTCTTCAATACGTCCCCACTATGGGGTTGTAAAGAGGGGTGGCATGGGGAGGAAGGGGATGAGGTAACACCAGCAGCAGCCAGAAACCAGAGCCACGAGACCGCCCTGGCACTGGGCAGTGGCTGGAGCCAGACCTGACCCCGGTACTCACTTGATGCCTGGCCATAGCCCTTAGTCCCTGCAGAGAGAAAGAGCCATCAGCATCCACCGAGCTTCACCCTCAGGTTCAGGGGCTCCCCAGAGCGCTGCAGCTCATGCCCACAGCCCCTGCCAGCCCCCCAGGCTCTGCCTTCCTCCCACACCCTGGGGCTTTACCTGATCTGCGCTTCCAGATGACAAATCCAATGATGCCGATGACAACCAGGACGCAAGGACAGCAACCACCCCCAGAATGATGCCCAGTGAGTTGGACTCCGGCTCTGGGGATGAGCAGGGTGGTGAGGAGGGGAAGGGGAACCCCCCAGCCCACCCCTCCACGTGCCCAAGGCCACCAGACTCACCCCACGCAAAGATCCCCGGCTCAGCCAGGCTGGCGTGCTCCACACGGCACCGGTACTTGTCCTGCTCCCCAGGACGGGTGTCAATGGTCACCGAGGTGTAGTAGGTGCCGTCGCTGTTGGGCACGATGCCGCCCCGCTCGGTCTCCTGGTCCCTGACCTCCCCGTCCTTCAGCCAGCTGATGCTGATGGGCCGTGGGTAGAAGCCGTAAGCGCGGCAGTGCAAGGTCAGGATCCCCTGGGTCTCCTTCTTCGACACTCGGACCGTGGGGGGCTCTGGGGAGGGGGTGGCAGTGAGGGCTGGCACACACATCCACACTGGCCCCTGCCCAGGGTCCCCATCTCCCCTCACCTTTCCTCTCCAGCACAGCCTGCCCGTAGCTCAGGTATTTCCTCAGCCACTCAGGGCAGGTGTTCTCCAGATATTGCTTCATGTGCTCAGCGACAGTCCCGTCTGCCTCCCAGTTCCTCTTGGTGATTTGTGCTGCTGCATCTGCCGCAGTGAACGTCATCGTGTCCCTGTCGAAGGCAATGAAGTCCCTCCCGTCGTAGGCGTCCTGCAGGTACCCCCTGGTGCTACCGTCCTCCAGGAGGTCACAGCCGTACATGCTCTGCACTGTGCGAGCCCCTGCAACACGACCAGGGAGATGGGGCTGAGGGGCTGCTGCAGCCCTGGGCCTTCAGTGGGGCAAGGCCCCCCGGCAGCACCCCCCACTCCAGCCCTGTGTGAGGCCTGAGGGAATCGGGCACCCACACGAGAGCTGCCCCCACCCTGCCCCGGGCCCACAGCACTCGGGGTGTCACACAGAGCTGTGACACAGACCCCCTGTGCCCCAGGCTGGCACCCAGCCCCATGAGCACCCTGTGACAGCAAGGGGATGGGACAGGGTCCTGAATGTTGTGGGGGCAAGGACAGAGGGTGGGATGGGTTGGGGGAGCCCCCCTGGCTCTGGGGTGGGGGGTACTGGGATAGGGTAGGGTAGCCCCCTGGCTCTGGGGATGGGTTGGGGGAGCCCCCCTGGCTCTGGGGTGGGGGGTGTGTGCGGGTGTGGGGTGGGGGAGCCCCCCTGGCTCTGGGGTGGGGGGAGGGGTACGGGGATGGGGTGGGGGAGCCCCCTGGCTCTGGGGTGGGGAGGGGTATGGGGGTGGGGGAGCCCCCCTGGCTCTGGGGTGGGGGGGTACTGGGATGGGGTGGGAGAGCCCCCTTAGCTCAGGGTTGGGGGAGTACTGGGATGGGGTGGGGAGCCCCTCCGGCTCTGGGGTGGGGGGGTACTGGGATGGGGTGGGAGAGCCCCCCTGGCTCTGGGGTGGGGGGTACTGGGATGGGGTGGGAGAGCCCCCTGGCTCTGGGGTGGGGGTAGGGTATGGGGATGGGGTGGGGGAGCCCCCCTGGCTCTGGGGTGGGGGAGCCCCCTGGCTCTGGGGTGGGGGGTACGGGGATGGGGTGGGGGAGCCCCCTGGCTCTGGGGTGGGGAGGGGTAGGGGGTGGTGTGGGGGAGCCCCCCTGGCTCTGGGGTGGGGGGGTACTTGGATGGGGTGGGAGAGCCCCCTGGCTCTGGGGTGGGGGGGGTACTGGGATGGGGTGGGAGAGCCCCCTTAGCTCAGGGTTGGGGGGGTACTGGGATGGGGTGGGAGAGCCCCCTTAGCTCAGGGTTGGGGGGTACTGGGATGGGGTGGGGAGCCCCTCCGGCTCTGGGGTGGGGGTAGGGTACGGGGATGGGGTGGGGGACCCCCCTGGCTCTGGGGTGGGGGAGCCACCCTGGCTCTGGGGTGGGGGGTACGGGGATGGGGTGGGAGAGCCCCCCTGGCTCTGGGGTGGGGGGGTACTGGGATGGGGTGGGAGAGCCCCCCTGGCTCTGGGGTGGGGGTAGGGTACGGGGATGGGGTGGGGGACCCCCCTGGCTCTGGGGTGGGGGGTACGGGGATGGGGTGGGGGAGCCCCCCTGGCTCTGGGGTGGGGAGGGGTATGGGGGTGGTGTGGGGGAGCCCCCCTGGCTCTGGGGTGGGGGGTACTGGGATGGGGTGGGAGAGCCCCCCTGGCTCTGGGGTGGGGGGGGTACTGGGATGGGGTGGGGAGCCCCTCTGGCTCTGGGGTGGGGGGTACTGGGATGGGGTGGGAGAGCCCCCTGGCTCTGGGGTGGGGGGTACTGGGATGGGGTGGGAGAGCCCCCCTGGCTCTGGGGTGGGGGTAGGGTATGGGGATGGGGTGGGGGAGCCCCCCTGGCTCTGGGGTGGGGGAGCCCCCTGGCTCTGGGGTGGGGGGTACGGGGATGGGGTGGGGGAGCCCCCCTGGCTCTGGGGTGGGGAGGGGTAGGGGGTGGTGTGGGGGAGCCCCCTGGCTCTGGGGTGGGGGGGTACTTGGATGGGGTGGGAGAGCCCCCTGGCTCTGGGGTGGGGGGGTACTGGGATGGGGTGGGAGAGCCCCCTTAGCTCAGGGTTGGGGGGTACTGGGATGGGGTGGGAGAGCCCCCTTAGCTCAGGGTTGGGGGGTACTGGGATGGGGTGGGGAGCCCCTCCGGCTCTGGGGTGGGGGTAGGGTACGGGGATGGGGTGGGGGACCCCCCTGGCTCTGGGGTGGGGGAGCCACCCTGGCTCTGGGGTGGGGGGTACGGGGATGGGGTGGGAGAGCCCCCCTGGCTCTGGGGTGGGGGGTACTGGGATGGGGTGGGAGAGCCCCCCTGGCTCTGGGGTGGGGGTAGGGGTACGGGGATGGGGTGGGGGACCCCCCTGGCTCTGGGGTGGGGGGGGTACGGGGATGGGGTGGGGGAGCCCCCCTGGCTCTGGGGTGGGGAGGGGTATGGGGGTGGTGTGGGGGAGCCCCCTGGCTCTGGGGTGGGGGGTACTGGGATGGGGTGGGAGAGCCCCCCTGGCTCTGGGGTGGGGGGTACTGGGATGGGGTGGGGAGCCCCTCTGGCTCTGGGGTGGGGGGGTACTGGGATGGGGTGGGAGAGCCCCCCTGGCTCTGGGGTGGGGGTAGGGTACAGGGAGGGGGTGGGGGAGCCCCCTGGCTCTGGGGTGGGGGGGTATGGGGAGGGGGTGGGGGAGCCCCCTGGCTCTGGGGTGGGGGGGTATGGGGATGGGTTGAGGGAGCCCCTCTGGCTCTGGGGTGGGGAGTACAACGCACCGGGTTGGGGTGGGGGCTGGGACACAGGATGGGAGCCCCTCTATTTTTGGGGTTCTCCACTGCCATGGGGACTGTGAGGGGTGGGATGTGGCAGCCAGGCCTGGGATGGGGTGCTGGGCACTGGGCTGGGGTGGGTTGTGCTGGGTGGGGCTCCTCCCCAGCTCAGGGACCAGACACCCCCTCACTGGGAACCTGCTGCCAGTGTCACCGGGCAGGGCAGGGTTGGCACAGGCCGGGGCAGTAGCATGGGGCAGGGAAGGGTCTTCTGAGGGGGGTGGGAGCTCACCCAGCCCAGCCCAGCCCAGCCCAGCCCAGCCCACACTCACCCCCGCTCTGGTTGTAGCGCTCCCGCAGTGTGTTCAGGTCCACACGGTAAATCTGCTGATTGTTCTGTGCGATCTGGGTCTGCCGGTCCCAGTACTGCTGGTCCAGGTTGTGCTCCATCCACTCTGCCCGGGGCACCGCTCTCCTCGTGTCGCTGTCGTAGCGCATAATGAGGTTCCCATCCACGTACCCCACGATCACAAACTGGGGTACTCCTGGGCTGGGCTCTGACACCCCGACGTAGAAGTAGCGCAGGGAGTGGAGCTCTGTGGGGACACGGGGGACAGTGAGGGGTGGGGGGCACGGTGAGGGGTGGGGGGGCACAGGGACCCTCAGGGTGAGGGGGTGGGACTGGGGGGAGGGGGGAATGTTGGGGTGTGCCCAGGTGGGGGTCCTGCTTCTTGGGAAGGGAAGACCAGGGGTGTCCCCGGTGTCAGTGATGGGGGAGGGGCAGGGGGGTCCCAAGGCAAAGCAAACCGGGGCTGGGGGGGGGTGGGGATGCGGGACCAGGGGGTCCCCGGTGTCAGTGATATGGGGGGGGGGGGGGGCAGGGGTGTCCCAAGGCAAAGCAGACCGGGGCTGGGGGGGTGGGGGTGGGACCAGGGGGTCCCCGGTGTCAGTGATGGGGGGAGGGACAGGGGGGATCCCAAGGTGAAGCAAACCGGGGCAGGGGGTCCCCAATGTCAGTGATGGGGGGAGGGGCAGGGGGGTCCCAAGGCAAAGCAGACCAGGGCAGGGGATCCCCGGTGTCAGTGATATGGGGGGGGGGGCAGGGGTGTCCCAAGGCGAAGCAGACCGGGGCTGGGGGGGTGGGGGGATGGGGGACCAGGGGGTCCCCGGTGTCAGTGAGGGGGGGGGGGGGGGGCAGGGGTGTCCCAAGGTGAAGCAAACCGGGGCGGGGGGTCCCCGGTGTCAGTGATGGGGGGGGGGGCAGGAGGGGTCCCAAGGCAAAGCAGACCGGGGCTGGGGGGTGGGGGGATGCAGGACCAGGGGGTCCCCGGTGTCAGTGATGGGGGGGGGGCAGGGGGGGTCCCAAGGCAAAGCAGACCGGGGCTGGGGGGGTGGGGGGATGCAGGACCAGGGGGTCCCCGGTGTCAGTGATGGGGGGGCGGGCGGGGGGTCCCAAGGCGAAGCAAACCGGGGCTGGGGGGGGGCGGGGTGGGGGCCGGATGGGGGGAAAGGCGAAGCCGGGACGGGGAGGGGAAGGGTGGGGAGAGTTCCCAGGGGGCACCCGCTGTCCCGTGGGAGGGACCGGGGGCTCCCTTCGCCCCAGGGGAGTTTCCGAGACCCCCGGAAGGGCAGCCCGGGCTGGTCCTGGTTCTCCGGGCTGGAGGAGGGTCAGGAGGGGTCCCGCTGCCCGGGGAAGGGGGTCCGGGGGGTCCCGGCGCCCAGGGCAAGGGGCTCCGGGTCCCCGCCCGCACTCACCGCCCGCCGCCCGGCCGAGGAGCCCCAGGAGGAGCCCCAGACCCAGCGCCCGAACCGGCCCCATCGCTCCGGGACCGGACGATCCGAATGCGCCGAACGAGCCTCGCCCGGGACAGACCTCGCTTCAGGCCCCGCCCCGAGCCCGGCCATTGGCTGTTCAATAACCCGCCCGCCAATGGCCGCCCGAGTCTCCTCTGACGTCACCGGGCGCCGGGCAGATCCCGTCTCCGCAGGTTAGAAGAGAAAGCGAAAGCGCCGAAAGCAGCGCGTGGGGGGGGAAGGGCGGGTCCAGCCCCCTGAACCCTCAGCCCGGGACCCCCCACGGGGCCCCCAGCTTCCCCCGACCCCTCCTCAGGCCCCAGCCCCCCCCACGGCCCCAGCCCGGGGTCACCCCTGGGCCCCCCAAGTCGCGGTTCTTCCCCCCAGCCCGGCCCCGCTCCCGGCCCCTTCCCCCGGGGCACCCCGAGACCCCCAGACCCGCCTGTCCCGGGGGGTCCCAGCCGTCTGGCGCCCCGTGGCTCCCCCCGCCCGGCTCGGACCCCCTGGGGGGGTTGGGGGTGACACACACGGGACGAGGGTAAAAACCTCCCGGGGAGCGCGGGCACCCCGGGGCTGGGGGGAGGGGGGTGTCCCTTGCCCCCGCTGTCCCTCGTGGCTGGTGCCCCTCATGTCCCCGGTCGCTTGTGCCTGGCATCGCCTGTGCCCAGCGTGACCCGTACCTGGCATGGTCTGTCCCCATGTCCCTTGTGCCCAGTGTCCCTCGTGCCCAGTGTCCTTGTGCCCAGCATCACCATTGCCCAGTGTCCCTTGTGCCCAGTGTCCCTCGTGCCCAGTGTCCTTGTGCCCCGTGTCCTTGTGCCCAGTGTCCCTTGTGCCCAGCATCACCATTGCTCAGTGTCCCTCATGCCCAGTGTCCCTGTGTCCAGCATCACATGTGCCCAGTGTCCTCGTGCCCAGCATCCCTTGTGCGCAGTGTCCCTCATGCCCAGTGTCCTTGTGCCCAGTGTCCCTCATGCCCAGTGTCCCTTGCCTGGCATCACCTTTGCCCGGTGTCCCTTGTGCCCAGTGTCCCTTGTGCCCAGTGTCCCTCATGCCCAGTGTCCTTTTGCCCAGTGTCCTTTTGCCCAGTGTCCTTGTGCCCGGTGTCCCTCATGCCCAGTGTCCCTTGCCTGGCATCACCTTTGCCCGGTGTCCCTTGTGCCCAGTGTCCCTTGTGCCCAGTGTCCTCATGCCTGGCACTGCCTGTGCCTGGTGTCCCTCACACCCGGCATAGGGTGTGCTCAGTGTCCCTCATGCCCAGTGTCCCTGTGTTCAGCATCACATGTGCCCAGTGTCCCCTGTGTCCAGTGTCCCTCATGCTCAGTGTCCCCATGTCCAGCATCACTTGTGCCCAGCATCCCTCATGCCCAGTGTCCTTGTGCCCAGCATCACCATTGCCCAGTGTCCCTCATGCCCAGTGTCCCCATGTCCAGCATCACTTGTGCCCAGTGCCCCTCGTGTCCAGTGTCCTTGTGTCCAGTGTCCTTGTGCCCGGTGTCCCTCGTGCCCGGCATTGCTCGTGCCCGGTGCACGTCATCCCCCTCCCCTGCCCACTCGTGCCACATCGTGTGTTTGTGTCCCCATGGTGGGACAACACAGGTGCCACACACCAAACCACCCCAGTGTCACTCAGCATCTTTATTGTGGGTGCCACAGTGTCACCCCCATGACGTTGGCAGGGGGTGGCCATCGGGGCCAGGAGGTCACAGTCCTGGGAGTCCTCAGATGCTGCCTGGGGGGGGACACACGGGGTGTCAGAAGGGGTGACATGGCCCTTGGGGACAGGAGGCAGGGCTGGGGTGGATGTGCCGTTACCTGCAGGGTAGTTGTCTCCAGGGAGAGGAGTGTAACCTGCAAGAGGGAGTAGAGAGGGTGAGGAGAGTCTATGTCACCCGAGGCCACTGTCCTTGTCCCCTCCCTGGCCACTGTCCCCATCCCTGACCCTCCCCGACCACTCACCCGGTGCTGGTGGCCTGGCCCTGTACTGGTAGACACCAACGATGAACAAGCTGAGCCCCAACACCATCAGCACCGTGGCCGCAGCCACCTTCAACGTCAACACTGGGGACAAGCCAGGACCTGTTGGGGACACGGTGAGGGTGAGCGGTGACGCGGCGAGGACGCAGGCGTCCGCGTGGGGGTCCCATCTGTCCCCCTCCAACTCACTCCACTCCTCCAGGAGGGGCTGGTCCAGGCTGGCGTGCTGCACCGAGCACGTGAAGGTGTCCCCGGCCACCGGAGCCACCATCAAGGTCACCTGTGTCTGGTAGGTCCAGTCACCGTTGGGGACGGCGGAGATGGGGGGTGCTCGCCGGGGCCCACGATGTCCCCGTTGTGCAGCCAGATGACGGTCACCTCGGGGGGTAGAAGCCCCAGACGTGGCACGTGAGGAGGACGGGTGCCCGGGCGTTGCCCATCTTGGAGGGGATGATGAGGGCTTGGGGTGGGGCTGGAGTTGGGGGGGTGTTGGTCAGTGAGACCCTTCCCCAGCCCATGCGATGTCCCACTGTGATGTCCCCATGCAGCATCCCAATGTGCTGTCCCCCCAAACACCCCCCGCAAGGAAACCCCCCGCCCAGGCCACATCCCTGAGTGATGTCCCCACGCCATGTCCCCACACCATGTCCCCACACCACGTCCCCACACCATGTCCCCACATCATGTCCCCACACCACGTCCCCACACCATGTCCCCATGCCATGTCCCCACACCACATCCCCACGTCCCCACACCACGTCCCCATGCCATGTCCCCACACCATGTCCCCACACCACGTCCCCACACCACGTCCCCACACCATGTCCCCACACCACGTCCCCACACCATGTCCCCATGCCATGTCCCCACACCACATCCCCACGTCCCCACACCACGTCCCCACACCACGTCCCCACACCATGTCCCCACATCACGTCCCTCTGTGACATCCCCATACCATGTCCCCACACCATGTCCCCACACCATGTCGCCATGCCACGTCCCCACACCACATCCCCACGCCATGTCCCCACACCATGTCCCCACACCACGTCCCCACACCATGTCCCCATGCCATGTCCCCACACCACATCCCCACACCACGTCCCCACACCATGTCCCCACACCATGTCCCCACACCGTGTCCCCACACTACGTCCCCACACCATGTCCCCACACCACGTCCCCACACCATGTCCCCACACCGTGTCCCCATGCCATGTCCCCACACCATGTCCCCACACCATGTCCCCATGCCACGTCCCCACACCACGTCCCCACACCACATCCCTCTGTGACATCCCCGTGCAACGTCCCCGTGCACCATGCCCTTGTGCAAACCCCCCTCCCAACTCCTCCCAGTGCGCCCAGCCCCAGGCCTCACTGCGCCGTGTCACCGTCTGTCCCCGCAGCCGGGGGGCCAGGTCCCCGCACGCCCGGCGCCGCGCTGCCACGCGCTGCAGCAGGCTGGTGTCGTTGTTGAGGATGGCGGCCAGTTGGGTGGCGATGGGGCGCAGGAGCCCCCAGTCACAGGGGACGAGGCGCTGGGTGTCGGGGTCGGAGCAGACCAGGGGGTTCTTGTTGAAGACGATGGCGAAGTCGAAATCCAGCACGGAGCCGTTGGCCGCCAGCGGGCAGGTGCTGGCCACGTGCATCAGGAAGGCACCTAGGAGGGGGACACGGGGGTCAGTGGTGTCCCCCACACATCTCATCTGCTGCTTCCCATCCATCCCTGTCCTTACATCCATCCCCAACCACCTCCGCCCTTCCCCATCCCTCTATCCATTCCCATCCCTCCATCCCTCCCCATCCTTCCCATCCCTTCCCATCCCTCCCTCCCTCCCTCCCTCCCTCCCTCCATCCATCCATCCCATCCATCCATCCATCCATCATCCATCCATCCATCCATCCATCCATCCATCCATCCATCCATCCATCCATCATCCATCCATCCATCCATCATCCATCCATCATCCATCCATCCATCCATCCATCCATCCATCCATCCATCATCCATCCATCCATCCATCCATCCATCCATCCATCCATCCATCCATCCATCCATCCATCATCCATCCATCCATCCATCATCCATCCATCATCCATCCATCCATCCATCCATCCATCCATCCATCCATCCATCCATCCATCCATCCATCCATCCATCCATCCATCCCCACCCATCTCTATCCATATCCGTTCCCCCTCAAACCACCCCTGGGGTCCTATGGGGCTGAGCTCCAACCCCCCCCCCCAACATCCCTGGAGTACCACAGGCCTGAGCCCCCCAAAACCACCCCTGGAGTCCTACAGGACTGACACCCCCCCCAGTGTCCCACAGGGATAAGCCCCCCCCCCCAACATCCCTGGAGTCCCACAGGGCTGAGCCCCCCCAAAACATCCCAGGGGTCCCACAGGGCTGAGCCCCCTCAAATGTCCCTGGGGTCCCACAATGAAGAGCCCCCCGAAATGTCCCTGGGGTCCCACAGAGCTGAACCCCCCAAAACATCCCTGGGGTCCCACAGGGCTGAGCCCCCCCAACCACTCCTGGGGATGAGTCCCCCCAAACATCCCTGGGGTCTCACAGAGCTGAGCCCCCCCAAATATCCCTGGGGTCCCATGGGGATGAGCCCCCCCCCCAAACATCCCTGGGGTCCCACGGGGCTGAGCCCCCCTCAAACCACCCCTGGGGTCTCACAGAGTTGAGCCCCCCCAAATGTCCCTGGGGTCCCACAGGGCTGAGCCCCCCAAAACATCCCTGGGGTCCCACGGGCTGAGCCCCCCATCAACATCCTTGGGGTCCCACGGGGCTGAGCCTCCCCCCAAACATCCCTGGAGTCCCACTGGGCTGAGCCCCCCCAAATGTCCCTGGGGTCCCACAGGGCTGAGCCCCCCTCAAACCACCCCTGGGGTCCCACAGAGCTGAGGCCCCCCAAATGTCCCTGGGGTCCCACGGGGATGAGCCCCCCCAAAATGTCCCTGGGGTCCCACTGGGCTGAGCCCCCCCAAACACCCCTGGAGTCCCACAGGCCTGAGCCCACCCCCAGACACCCCTGGACTCCCACAGGCCTGAGCCCCCCCCGAGACACCCCTGGGGTCCCACTGGGCTGAGCCTCCCCCTTCTCCAACCCACCCCCGGGGTCCCACAGGACACACACCCCCCTTTCCCCATCCCCAATCACCCCCAGTGTCCCCAGTACCCCCCCCCCACCCCTCTGCGCAGCCCCACCTGCCCCCTGGGCAGCCAGGGCCAGGCCCAGCAGCACCAGCATGGTGGGGTGGGCCTGGGGGTGTCCAGCCACTCTCTGTCTGCCCCCCCGGCCACCCGCCTGCACCCCACGGCCCGGCCCCAGCCCCCCGGGCCCCGCACCCCACTGTGGGAGGGTGGAGGGGTGGCCATGGGGCACCCAATGCGGGCCGGGCCTAGGCAGGCGTCACCGGTTGCCGGAGCAGGAAGGACGGGTGGCTGCCGGCACTGGGACATGGCCTGGCGGGCGGGTGTCACCCCCATGGCAGGGGTCACCGGCCCATGGGGACCCCGCTGGGACACCCCCCCCCAAAACCACGGTGTCTGGGCTGGCTGCACCCCTGGGGTACACCTGTGTGTGTGTCCCTGTCACCACCCCCCCCCAACGCGCTTCCGTGGGTAGCGCTAAGCCCTCCCCCTCCCAGTCACCCCTCTGTCTCCAAACTGGGAGCACTGGGAGTCCGGACCCCCCCACCCATGAGGGGTCACCATGGGTGAAGTCACTCAGGGATGGGGGTCACAAATGGTTTTACTGGGGGGGGGGGTGGGTGAGGGGTGTCCCCCTGACTGGAACCCCCAGGCTGGGTCTGGTGGGGGGCGTGTCCCAGCACCCTGAGCCCGTCTGCCAGGGGTGGGGGGTGTCATGGAGGATGGGGGGGTCTGCCACAGGGCTGGGAGCTCACGGATGTGGTCACACAGGACCAGGACCAGGATCAGGATCAGGATCAGGACCAGGACCAGGATCAGGACTAGGACTATGCTGGGGACCAGGACTGGGACTGGGACTGGGACTGGGACTGGGAACTGAACCAGGACCAGGACTGGGACCACAGCCAGGACCAGGACAGGGGCCAGGATGGGGACCAGTAGTGGGACTGGGACCAGGAACTGAACCAGGAACAGGACTGGGACCACAACCAGGAACAGAACTGAAACCAGGAACTGAATCAGGAACAGAACTGGGACCACAACCAGAAACAGGACTGGAACCACAGCCAGGACTGGGACTGGGACCAGAACCAGGACTGGGACCAGAACCAGGACCAGAGGGAAATTAATTTGGACCAGGACAGGAACCAGGATAAGGACCAGGACTGGGACCAGTACTGAGACTAAGACCATGACATGAACCAGGACCAGGACCAGCATTAGGACCACAACCAGGACTAGGACAGGGACCAGGATGGGGACCAGGACCAGGACTGGGACCAGGAACTAAACCAGGACCAAGACTGGGACCACAACCAGGACCAGGATTGGGACCAGGAACTGAACCAGGACCAGAATAGGAACCAGAATAAGGACCAGGGCTGGGACAAGGACCAGGACTAGGACCAGGACATGAAGCAGGATCAGGATGGGAACCAGAACCAGGACTGGGACCAGGAACTAAACCAGGACCAGAACAGGAGCCAGAATAAGGACCAGGACATGAACCAGGACACGGATTAGGAGGACCAGGATCAGGACCGGGACCACAACCAGGATCAGGACACAGACCAGGACCAGGATTGGGACCAGGAACTGAACCAGAACCAGGACAGGAAACAGGACCAGGACCAGGATTAGGATCAGGACCAGAATTAGGACCAGGACCAAGCCTGGGATGAGATCCAGGACCAGGACCTGGCAGCCGTAAGAAGACGATTTAGGGACACCCCTGGTTGAGGTGGGTGCCGTGTCCCCCACGTGCCGCACACACGCACCCCCACACGTGTCCCTCACACGCAGCCGGGCGGCAGTAGCTGAAGGTGCCAGCAGCGAGGGCCACCAGCCCCAGGGTCATTGTCACCGCAGCTAAGGCCACCTTCACCGTCAGCCCTGGGGACAAGCTGGGACCTGCGGGGACAGAGCAGCCACACTGAGCCCTCGGGGACCCGGGTGTCCCAGTGCCACGTCCCCACCACCCATCCTCACCCCAGTGCTCCCGGAGGGGCCGGTCCAGGCTGGTGTGCTGCACCGAGCACGTGAAGGTGTCCCCAGGCTTGGGGGTGACGGTCAAGGCCACCTTCACCTGGTAGGTCCAGTCACCGTTGGGCAGGAGCTTGGCGGTGTCACCGGTGGCCACCGTGTCCCCGTTGTGCAGCCAGATGACGGTCACCTCGGGGGGTAGAAGCCCCAGACGTGGCACGTGAGGAGGACGGTGTTGGGGACGTTGGGGAGGGGGACGGGGACGATGCGGGCTTGGGGTGGCGCTGAGGTGGGCAGGGGACAGTCAGTGCTGCAGTGTCCCCATGCAACGTCCCCACTCAACACCCCGCGCGACACCCCACACCACGTCCCCATGTGACATCTCCACACCACATCACCATATGATGTCCCCATGCCACGTCCCCATGCCATGTCCCCATGCAATGTTCCCATGCCATGTCCCCATGCGATGTCCCCATGCAATGTCCCCTTACCACGTCCCCTTACCATGTCCCCACGCCATGTCCCCACGCAATGTCCCCATGCGATGTCCCCATGTGATGTCCCCATGCAATGTCCCCATGTGATGTCCTCATGCGATGTCCCCACACCATGTCCCCATGCGATGTCCCCATGTGATGTCCCCATGCAATGTCCCCACGCCATGTCCCCATGCAATGTCCCCATGCCACGTCCCCTTACCATGTCCCCATGCAATGTCCCCATGTGATGTCCCCACACCATGTCCCCATGTGATGTCCCCATGCAATGTCCCCACGCCATGTCCCCATGCGATGTCCCCATGCCACGTCCCCTTACCATGTACCCACGCCATGTCCCCACGCCACATCCCCTCACCATGTCCCCATGCCATGTCCCCATGCAATATCCCCATGCGATGTCCCCACGCCACATCCCCCCTCCCAACTCCTCCCAGTGCGCCCAGCCCCAGGCCTCACTGCGCCGTGTCACCGTCTGTCCCCGCAGCCGGGGGGCCAGGTCCCCGCACGCCCGGCGCCGCGCTGCCACGCGCTGCAGCAGGCTGGTGTCGTTGTTGAGGATGGCGGCCAGTTGGGTGGCGATGGGGCGCAGGAGCCCCCAGTCACAGGGGACGAGGCGCTGGGTGTCGGGGTCGGAGCAGACCAGGGGGTTCTTGTTGAAGAGGAGGGTGAGGCCGAAGCCCAGCGCCGAGCCGTTGGCCGCCAGCGGGCAGGTGCTGGCCACCTGCATCAGGAAGGCGCCTAGGAGGGGGACACGGGGGGGGGGGGTGGGGGTGGGCAGGGACCCCAGGGGGTGGATCCCTCCCCCCTCCCCAAAATCCGCTGCGTCCCCTTCATGTCCTACCTGCCCCCTGGGAGCTCAGCGCCAGCACCCCCAGCGCCCACATGGGTGGCAGTGGGTGTGGGTGCATCCGGGTCCGGCTTCTCCCTGCTGCGCCCAGGACTCACCTCTACCCCTCCTCCTCCTCCTCCTCCTCCTCCTCCTCTCCTCCTCCTCCTCCTCCTCCTCCTCCTCTCCTCCTCCTCCTCCTCCTCCTCCTTCTCCTCTTCCTCCTCCTCCTCTCCTTCTCCTCCTCCTCTTCCTCCTCCTCCCCCTCCTCCTCTCCTGTCCTCCTCCTCCTCCCTCTCCCTCTTCCTCTCCTCCCCTTCTTCCTCCTCCTCCTCCTCCTCCTCCTCCACCTCCTCCTCCTCCTCTTCATATTCCTCCTCTCCTCTCCTCCTACCTCTCCCTCTCCTCCTCCTCCTCCTCCTCCTCTTCCTCCTCCTCCTGGCTTGTCCCCAGGGCTTCACCCTGAGCAGACTGTGCCCCAGGGCTGGGCTGGGCTTGGCACCACAGGGAATCCCACTTGATCTTTCTCAATGGGGAAACTGAGGCACGACTCTTGGGTATGGCTTTTGGGGGGTGGGGAATACTGCTGAACCCCAATACCAGACAGCAGAGAAGCCACCACCATGTCCTACTGTGGCCACCTCCTGCCCTTCCCACCCTTTAGCCATGGGGAAACTGAGGCACAGCTCCTGGGGACAGGTCTTTTTGGGTGAACCCCAATATCAAACCACAGGAAGCCACCACTGCAGCCCCTGCCTCTGGCAGTGGGGAAACTGAGGCATGGCTCCTGGGTACAAGTCTTTGGGTGGTGAACCAGCTGAACCCCAATACCAGACAGCGGAGAAGCCACCAGCATGTCCTCCCCATGGCCACCTCCCCCCTAGCAGTGGGGAAACTGAGGCACGGCTCCTGCAGACGGTTCTTTGGGGGTACAATCCAGCTGAACCCCAACATCAGACAGTGGAGAAGCCACCAGCATGTCCTCCCTGTGGCCACCTCCCCCCTAGCAGTGGGGAAACTGAGGCACGGCTCCTGGGGACAGCTCTTTGGGGGTACAGTCCAGCTGAACCCCAACATCAGACAGCGGAGAAGCCACCAGCATGTCCTCCCCGTGGCCACCTCCCCCCTAGCAGTGGGGAAACTGAGGCACGGCTCTTGGGGACGGCTCTTTGGGGGTACAGTCCAGCTGAACCCCAACATCAGACAGTGGAGAAGCCACCACAGCGCAGGGTGGGGGACAGACAAGGCCACGGGGGCACAGCAACAGTTTAATGGGGTGGGGGAAGGAGGGGAGGGGATTATTCCCTCCTCCCCCCTCCCCCCAGGGCTGTTGTCACTCCTGCACCGAGCGGCTCCGGCCTCTGCACCGTCCTGCGCTCAATCTGGGGGGGTGACACACAGAAAAGGGGGTTTGGTGACAGTCTCCTCCTCACCTTCCCCAAAACCTGCCTCCCCCCAACCCGTTAAGGTGGGGGGAGGGGGTGCACCCCAACACCCCCAGCCATACCATGGGTGCCCCGTCGCCCCAGCAGGATCATGGTGACACCCAGGAGCCCCAGGAGGATGCCCAGGGTCATGGCGGCACCGCACAGCGCCGTCTCCAGCTCCTCGGAGGGTTCAGGGTTCTGGGGGACTATAGGAGAAGAGGGGGGACACATGAGGATGGGGGGCCACCACCAGCAGTGCCCCCCCCCCCCCAGTGTCCCCAGTACCCCCCCTTCTCACCCCAGTAGGCAATAACGGAGGCGTTGTCCCCTTCGCGGGTGACGACGCAGGTGTAGACGTCCCCAGCGGCGGGTGTCACCGGGAGGTAGGAGAAGCGGGTGAAGGACAGGTCATTGGTGGGGGTGTAGTGGGTGTGGGTGACCCCTTGGGTGACGGGGACCCCGTCCAGCTGCCAGCTGATCTCCACCGATGGTGGGAAGACGTTCCCAACCATACACACCAAGGTGTTGGGTACCCCCAGCGCCGGCGGCTGCAGCGGGAAGACGTCGGCCACCGGCACGCCTGGGGAGGGGGTGGGGTGGGAGAGGACGGGTCAGGGGATGGGTTGGGGAGGGGGAAGGGACCTCTGAAGGACCTCTGAAGGTTAGCACATCCTCAACCCACGCCGGTTGCTCCCAACTCCATCCCGCTGGACCTCCAGGATGGGCATCCCCCACCTCTTGGCCAACTGCCTGACCATCCTCACCCCTCAGTCAAGAATCCCTTCTAAGCAAGACCCAAATCTGCCCTTTTCTAGCCCAAAACCATCCCCAACCCCTTGTTCTCTCCATCCAAGTCCTTCTCCACTCTCCATCCCTTCATCCCCAGCCCGTGTGATGTTCAGGACTGCCCTGAACTGGGTGGTGGGACAGGATCCCAGGATGGTGGTGGGATGGGAGTGACCTCTGGAGATCATCTGGTCCGATCCTCTGCCAGAGCAGGGTCGCTCCATGGGATGGTGTCCAGGACCATTGGAGGTTGGGATCTCCAGGACTGTGGGGTTGGGATCTCCAGGACCATGGGGTTGGGATCTCCAGGATCATGGGGTTAGGATCTCCAGGACCATGGGGTTGGGATCTCCAAGATCGTGGGGTTAGGATCTCCAGGACTGTGGGGTTGGGATCTCCAGGACCATGGGGTTGGGATCTCCAAGATCGTGGGGTTAGGATCTCCAGGACTGTGGGGTTGGGATCTCCAGGACCGTGGGGTTGGGATCTGCAGGATCATGGGGTTGGGATCTCCAGGATCATGGATTTAGGATCTCCAGGGCCACCAGTGGTTGGGATCTCCAGGACCATTGGAGGTTGGGATCTCCAGGACCGTGGGGCTGGGATCTCCAGGACCACCGATGAGAACCTCCCCAGACCTTCTGTCCACGCTCTTCCCAACACCCCCCAGGTCCCATCAGCCTTCTTGGCCACGTGCTGCTGGGCACGGAGAGTTCGTTGCCCACCTGGGCTCCCCCCAGATCCCTTCTCCTGCTTCCCAGCAGGTCACCCCCAAACCATACTGGTGCCTGGGGTGGTTCCTCCCCATCCCAGGACCCTACACCCACCCTTCAAGTATCTCACGGGGTTCCTCTCTACCCAACGCTCAGCTGGGTCCCTCTGGATGGCATCTCATCCCTCTGGGGTATCAACCACCCCCCTCAGCTGAGGGTGCACCTCATCCTACTGCCTAGCCACTCCCAGCATGGACCAGTAAGGACACCAGTGGTCGCTGGTCTCTATCCAGACATGGAGCTGTTGAGAACAACTCCCCCTCTGCCACCATCCAAACAGTTCCTCACCCATGTAATGAGTTGACCATCAACTGGGCCCACCATGTACAGGGTGACCCATGAACTGGGACCACCATGTACAGGGTGACCCATGAACTGGGCCCACCACGTACAGGGTGACCCATCAACTGGGCTCACCACGTACGGGATGACCCATCAACTGGACCCACCAGGTACAGGGTGACCCATCAACTGGGCCCACCATGTACAGGATGACCCATCAACTGGGCCCACCAGGTACAGGGTGACCCATCAACTGGGCCCACCATGTACAGGATGGCCCAACAACTGGGCCCACCAGGTACAGGGTGACCCATCAACTGGGCCCACCGTGTACGGGATGGCCCATGAACTGGGCCCACCAGGTACAGGGTGACCCATGAACTGGGCCCACCATGTACGGGATGACCCATCAACTGGACCCACCATGTATGGGATGGCCCATCAACTGGGCCCAATTAAGAGAGGAAGGGGGACCCCTCCCCAGTTAACTAGCCCCCCTTTAACACGGGGGGACCCCTTGAAAGGCACGATGGGTGTCACCCACCCTTGGCCTCGGGCAGGACGCCGGTGAGCAGGTCGGAGAGGGTGCGGCGCAGGTCCTGGCAGACCATGGCGTCCAGGAGGAGCTGGGGACGGGTCTCCAGGCTGGGGGGCCAGGGGGGCAGGTCGGGCAGCCGGGGGGTCCATTGGGAGCGGGGGAAGTCGAACCAGAAGAGCTGGTCCTGGTCGAAGGTCAGGGCCAGGCCCAGCGAGGGCATCGCCGGCTGGCAGAACAGCACCTCGGCCAGGGTGTGCGCTGGGGGGTCGGGGGGGGCTCTGGGGGGGGCAAGGGGGAGGGGGTGAGGGTGGGAGTGAGGGAGAGGGTGGGGGGGTGAGGGTGAGGGGGGAGAGTGGGGGGGAGGGAAGGTGGAGGGGAGGGGGGAAGGGGGGAGTGCGGGGGTGAGGGGGTGAGGAGGGGGTGAGGGGAGGTGGGGGAGATGGGGAGGGCAGGGGGGTGAGGGTGGGGTGAGGGTGGGGGTGGGAGGGGAGGTGGGAGTGAAGGTGAGGGGAGGGGGTGCCCCACGCACAGCCCCTTGCACAAGCACACGGCCCCTTGCACTAGCACCCCCCTTGCACAAGCACACAGCCCTTGTACTAGCACACGGCCCCTTGCACTAGCACATGGCCCCTTGCACTAGTGCACACACACACCCTTGCACAAGCACACAGCCCCTTGCACTAGCACCCCCCTTGCACAAGCACACAGCCCTTGTACTAGCACACAGCCCCTTGCACTAGCACCCCCTTGCACTATAACCCCCCTTGCACTAGCACACAGCCCTTGCACAAGCACACAGCCCTTGCACTATAACCCCCCTTGCACTATCACCCCCCCTTGCACAAGCACCCAGCCCTTGCACTATCCCCCCGCCTTGCACAAGCACCCAGCCCTTGCACTATCCCCCCCTTGCACTATCCCCCCCCTTGTACTATCCCCCCCTTGCACAAGCACCCAGCCCTTGCACTACCCCCCTTGCACTATCCCCCCCTTGCACTATCACCCCCCTTGCACTACCCCCCTTGCACTATCCCTCCCCTTGCACTATCCCCCCCCTTGTACTATCCCCCCCTTGCACAAGCACCCAGCCCTTGCACTATCTCCCCCCTTGCACTACCCCCTCCTTGCACTACCCCCCCTTGCACTATCCCCCCTTGCACTATCCCCCCCTTGCACTATCCCCCTCCCTTGCACTCTCCCCCCCCGCCCCCTACCGTGGGTGACAGCAGCGGCCATCGCCACCCAGAGCAGCCCGGGCACCAGCGCACCCATCGCCCGGCACCGCGCGCACCGTGGGTGCTGCCGGGGGGGGGTTGGGTGGGGGGGTTGGGAAGGGAAGGGGGCGGAGCTCCCAGTCCCGTCCGGGAACCACCAATGGGAGCGCCGGGCTGCGGCTACGTCACGCGTTGCCAGGGAGACGAGATGCGCTGGGTGCCCGGCTGCTGTGACCGCGCGCACAGGCTTTGGGGGGGGGCGGGGGGCTCCCCAAACAGGGACATCCCCTTCCCCCCTCCCCCGCATCCCCTGCGCCCCCTGCGCCCCCTGCGCCCCCTGCACCCCCTGCATCCCCTGCACCTCCTGCATCCCCTGCACCCCCTGCGCCCCCTGCACCTCCTGCATCCCCTGCGCCTCCTGCATCCCCTGCGCCTCCTGCACCCCCTGCGCCCCCTGCACCCCCTGCACCTCCTGCATCCCCTGCGCCTCCTGCATCCCCCACATCCCCTGCGCCCCCTGCACCCCCTGCGCCCCCTGCATCCCCTGCACCTCCTGCATCCCCTGCGCCTCCTGCATCCCCCACATCCCCTGCGCCCCCTGCACTCCCTGCTGCATGCACAGCATCCCCTGCATCTCCTGCCTGCACTGCATCCGCTGTGTATGCGGCACGTGCTGCATCCCCTGCCTGTGCTGCATCCCCTGCATTCACAGCCTGCACTGTGCACCCTGCACCCCCTGTGTTCATGGCCCATGCTGTTCCCAGTGTGTGCACTGCATCCCCTGCCCCTGCTGCATCCCCTGCATCCGCTGTGTTCATGGCCTGCACCGTGCCCGCTGCATCCCCTGCACGTGCTGCATCCCGAGCTCACAGCCTGCGCTGTGCCCGCTGCATGCACTGCACCCCCTGCACCCCCTGCATGCACTGCACGTGTCCACAGCCTTCGCTGTGCCTGCTGCATCCCCTGCACCTGCTGCATCCATGGCCTGCACTGTGTCCCCTGCAGCACCCTGCCAATGCATGCACTGCACCCAGTGCCACGCCGGGCACCTCACGCCCACACGCTATGCACCCAGTGCACCCCCATCCCTGTGTGCACTGCACCCAGCAACACCGTGCACCCCATCCCTGCACGTGTTGCACCCCAAATCCTGCATGCACTGCACCCTGTGCCACACCAGACACCCCATCCCCGCACATGTTGCACCCTGTGCACCCCCTAAATCCTGCGTGATTGCACCCTGTGCCACACTGTGCACCCCATCCCTGCACATTACACCCTGTGCACCCCCATCCCTGCATGTGCAGCACCCAGTGCAACCCTGCATACCCCTGCCTCTGTGGGCAATGCACCCAGTGCATCCCCAGGGCTGCCTGTGCTGCACCCAGTGCACCCCAAATCCTGTGTGAGCTGCACCCTGTGCCGCACCAGGCACCCCATCCCTGCACATGGCACTCTGTGCACCCCAAATCCTGTGTGAGCTGCACCCTGTGCCGCACCAGGCACCCCATCCCTGCACATTACACCCAGTGCACCCCAAATCCTGTGTGAGCTGCACCCTGTGCCGCACCAGGCACCCCATCCCTGCACATGGCACTCTGTGCACCCCAAATCCTGTGTGAGCTGCACCCTGTGCCGCACCAGGCACCCCATCCCTGCAGGCTATCCATCCAGGGGACCCCCATGCCCCTGTGCACCCCTTCCCCGTGTGCAGGGCACCCAGGGCACCCCCATCACTGCAGCCCCCTGAATCCAGGGCACCCCCATCCCTGCACCCCCCCGTACCCAGAACACCCCTATCCCTGCACCCCCGCACCCAGAGCACCCCTATCGCTGCACCCCCTGAATCCAGAGCACCCCCATCCCTGCATCCCCTCAATCCAGGGCACCCTGATATCCCTGCACCCCCTGAATCCAGAGCACCCCCATCCCTGCACCCCGGAATCCAGGGCACCCCTATCCCTGCACCCCCCGCACCCAGAGCACCCCTATCTCTGCACACCCTGATCCAGAGCACCCCCATCCCTGCACCCCCTGAATCCAGAGCACCCCCATCCCTGCATCCCCTGAATCCAGGGCACCCCCATCCCTGCACACCCTAAATCAAGGGCACTCTGATCCCTGCACCCCCCCGGCACCCAGAGCACCCCCATCCCTGCACCCCCTGAATCCAGGGCACCCCGATCCCTGCACCCCCCGCACCCAGGGCACCCCGATCCGTGCCCCCCCCCGCACCCCGATCCCCCCCGGTCCCGCACGCCGCCCCCGCTCCAAGCGCTGCCCCCGCCACCACGTTGCAGCCCTTCCGCCAGCCCTGGGTGCCTCCATACCTGACCCACCCCCGCGGGGGGGGGGCACCCACAGCCCTGCCCCGCACCCCCGCGGGGGTGCACACCCGCTGCAGCACGCCCGCAGCGCGCATGCGTCCCCCCAATCCTTCCCCCCCCCCCCTCCGCCTCCACAACCCCCTCCGCGGGGGGAAGTGAGGGGGCCGGCACTAGGACCCCGCGGAGCCCGCGGGCCCCGCTGGGCACGGGAAGGGAAGGGGGCTGGGGAGGCGGGGTGGGGGGCATGAATGGGGCCGTGGGAGCCGCGGGGGCTCCACGTGACGGCGGGGAGCCAATCGGGGCGCGGGTGACGTAGCGCGTGGCTCCCTTTTCTGCCCTGGGATGGGGTTTTTTAATCTTTTTTGCCCCCAAACCGGGGGGTTTTGGGGCGGGAAGCGGGGGGGGGCGGCACGGACGAAGCGGGACCGGGGATGGGGGTCTCGGCCTGGCTCCGGGGCGGCTCAGGTGAGTGAATAGTGGGGGGGAGAAGGGGGGGGTGACCTCGCCCTTCTTCCCCCCCCCCCAAGCCATGAACGGGAGAGGGGGGAGCTGTCAGTCTAGTGCTGCCCCGCCCCCGCGCCGAAGCAAGCAGCCAATGGGCGGTGAGGACGGCGGTGACGGGCAGGTGGGGCGGCGGGGCGGGGCTGCTTTGTGCGCGGCGGTCGGGGGCGGCGGTTCGGGGCGAGGAGCGCCATGTTTGGGTGTTCGCGCGGGGGCGGCGGCGGGCAGGGCCCCAAGTGCTGTGTCACGGCGTTAGGCCGCGGGGGAACGGGACGAGGGGGGGCGGTTAGGGTAAGGACCCACCCGTGTCTTGAGAGCCCGTGGATAGAAGGGAAGCCGGGACCACCGCTACCCACCCCCCTCAACAAGGGTGGGGGGGCGAAGGGGGTTGAGGCTTCCCGTGGGGCGACCGGGCGCTGTGGGGGTGACCTTCTCCCTCCACACAGCTCGGCGTGGGGGTCCCGGCTTCCACCCCCATCCCCCCAGCCCCGCTGTGTTTGTGTGGCTGGGGCGGGGGGGGGGGGGGAGAAGTGAACGGGGACACGCGGCCGCTGGACGCGGCTCTGCTGGGTCTGGCGTTCGCAGCGGCGGTGTGTCCGTGGGGGTCGGCGCATCCCCCGTGTCGCGAAGGGGGTTTGGAGCGCCCCGTGGGGAGCGGCGGACGCGGGGTTAGCCGGGTGCGTGGCCGGGACGGAGCGGGGTAAGGCGAGGCGCGGTGGCTTGGGTGTTTAACCGGCCTTCTGGAGGCCCGTGGGTACCCCGCGAGGGGGGTGAGGGCGGGCGGGGGGGTTCCCCCCGGTGCTCGGCACCGCTGGGGACTGTGGGGAGGCGGCGGGGTCCCCCGGGAGCGCCGGGCTCATTGTCCGCCCGCGGCCGCCGCCGCTGCACAAGATGGCGCCTGCCGGCCCCTGTCTTCCTCCCCCCGGCCCCTTCCCCGCCGCGGGGAGCGCGACAACAACCGCCAACGGCCGGTTCCGCCCGCCTAGCCCCGCCCCTCACGTGACGCGCCGGCCAATGGCGCCGCAACGAATGGCAGCGCCGGCCAATGGGCGCCGACATCCCCCTCTCCGTCGGGTGAGGCGCCGGGCGGAAGGGCGGGAGGGGAGGGGGAAAGGTTCGGGTGACTGGCGTGTCGCGCGACCAATAGGATAAGCTAGCCCGGCTTGCCTCCGCCCAATGAGCCCGCGGCTGGGCGGGGAGGGGCGGGTGGGTGATGTCAGCGCCGCCGCCGCCCAATGAGGGGCCGGCTGGTGTCTATATAAGGGCGGCCGGGGGCAGGCCGAGAGGCGCCATTTCGCTGGGACGAAGGACGGAGCGGGTCGGGCCCGGTGCGCGCTGGGGGCGGCCCCCAAACCGGATCCATCCTCCGCCGGGCGGCCCAACCCCCGCCTCCGCGCTCCCGGAGGGCTCGCCGGACCCTCCCAGGCCTCCGTAGCGACCCCTGCCTGCGGCCAGCGGCGAGGGGGGCCCTCCTCTCTCTTCCCCCTCCTTCCCCCCCCCGCCCCGCTCCCGCCCTCCTCCCCTCAGGGAGCCAAGATGGAGCCCGGCCGGTGATCCCCGGTACAATCCGCTGTCATCCGCCTCCCGGACCACCGAGGCCCGTCTGATCGCCGGCCTCCTCGGACTTAACCGGCACCAGGCGAAGCGGCGAGGCCTGTATTGACCGGATCGCGCAAGATTTGGGACTCGGAGGGGGGCTTCGAAGAGGGGCACCCCCCCCCTCCATCCCCCCCCCCCATACTTCCCCCGCCGCCCCCCTCCCGCCGTACCCCCGCCGCCATTTTCTCCGCGCCCGTCCATGTGAAGGCCGGTGGATGATCCCGCACCGCCGTCGTTCGCCGCCGAGCCCGGCCGGAGGAACTACAACCGCAGCAGCACCAGCCGCCGCCGCCGCCTGAGGCCCGCCCAGCCCGGCCGCGCCCTGCCCGGGGGAGGGGAGGGGGTGCTTGGCTCGTCCCCCCTCCCCGTTGTTCGGTGATGCGCTGACTGGGGGGGAGGCCCCCGCCGGGCCGGTACCACCGGAACCCTTCGCCGGGCAAAGTGGGGGGGTCGTCGGAAGAGACGGCGGCGGCGGGAGGAGGAGGAGAAGGTGAAGAAGGAGGAGGAGGAGGAGGCCGGCCGGGACCGCGGGCCGCGCACGCAGCCGCCGGCATGTTGCAGAATGTGAATCCCCAGAGCAAGTAGGTACCGGCGGGGGGGGGGGACGGGGGACGGGGGGCTTGTACCGGGGATCGGGAGCGGGGTGGCGGGGTGGCGGCGGGGGGGGGTTGGCCGGCGTTGCGGGGCCGCTCCCTGCCCCCCTCTCTCCGGTGAGGTGAGGGCGGATGGGCCGCGGGAGAGGCGGTTTCCCGCCCACGCCCGGCGGGATGTGGAGGGGGGGATGTGGGGGTGTCTGTCCCCCCCTACCCCTGTCACCGGCAGCCCCCGCGTCCGTGTTTCCCAGCGCCGTCCTTGGCATCCGAGCCGTGTCCTTGGCAGCCCCCGGAGAGGAGGGGGAAGGGAAGGGAAGGGAAGGTCCCGTGCCAGGCGCTGACACCCGGGGCGAGGCCCCGGCGGGCGCTGGGTGACAGAGGGAAGGGCCCGGGGGTGACAAGTCACCCGTGGGTCAGCTGAGGGTGAGGCAAGGAGGGGTGGGGAGGGGGGTATCCAGCGACCACCCCCCAGCTTGGGGTGTGCGAGGGGCTGGGAGCTGCTTGGAGAAGGAGCAGGTTTAGCTGGGGGAACCTCAGGAGGCTCCGTGTTGGGCTCCCCGGTGCCACCGCCATGGCGGCCGTGGGTATTTCCGCCTCGTACCGCTACTCTGCTGACGCTCGTTGCCCTAAAACATCGGGTTTGGCCTTAAAATGACTCCAGAGTCTCGACACGGTCACGGCTGCGCCCCTACCCCCAGCACCGTGGCTCCCCCAGCTTGTCCCCCCGCTGTACGGCGGTGGGTGTCGAACCACCCCCCCCCACCCGTGATCTCCGCCCCGGCGTTGACGTAACGGTCCCACCTCACCCTGGGGGCTTCACCACGTCCTCAAATCCCACCGGAGCTCGGTGGCTTCGGGAAGCGGGTCTCACCGGCGGTGTCACTGTCACCCCTGTCCCGTGTCACCTCCCTGCGAGGCCCCGGGCTTCTTTGTTCCAGGCCGAGCCTGGATCCACGCCAAGCTCTCGGCTGCGCCGGCGCCGACGGTCCCTTCCCTCCCGGGCACCCCTGGGGAACCGGCTGTGTCCACCCCGGGGAGTAATTAATAAGAGTTTTGGGATAAATCCCTCCCAATCCCAAGGGAGATGGATGACGAGGGGCTCACCCACCTCCCCAGAACCTCCTCAGCTCCTTCCACCGCGATGCTCCATCGCGGCTTGGGGAGCGCTCGGCTCCTTCCGGGTGTCTCTCTCTCTCTTCACCCCAATGAGTTGGGGTTGGTGGGGTTTATTTTGGCCCAAGGCTGCGGTGGTGAGGCTCAGCCCCACCTTGCCCCCTCTTAACCCTGTCTCTACTCCCCTTTCCAGGATTCTGGGGGAGGGCAATGCCGGGCTCATGGGCTTGGCGACGGAATCGACCCCCGGCAAGCGGATCCGCAAACCCTCGCTCCTCTACGAGGGCTTCGAGAGTCCCACCATGGCATCTGTGCCCGCCCTGCAGTCCCCCCAGGTGAACCCACCTCCGCCGGAGGTTTCCAACCCCAAGAAGCCGGGTCGGGTCACCAACCAGCTGCAGTATCTGCACAAGGTGGTGATGAAGGCTCTCTGGAAGCATCAGTTTGCTTGGCCCTTTCGCCAACCCGTCGACGCTGTCAAGCTGGGCCTACCGGTAAACCAGCCCCCTCCCCTGCCCCCACCCCCCTGTGGTATAACGAGCCCCGTGGTGGGGTGTGGGAGAAGTTTTAATGACACCCTGGGGTGTGTGAGTGTGTCTGCCTGTCTGTGTGTGTGTGTGTCCCCTCAGCCCCCCTTTCCCCGCGCAGGCAGGGGGTGTTAGGCAGATCATAAGCGCTCTACTTACTCTATGCTGCCTCACCCTAAAAGTGGGGTGCGTGTTTGCGTCCCCCTCACCCTAAAAGTGGGGTGCGTGTTTGCGTCCCCCTCACCCTAAAAGTGGGGTGTGTGTTTGCATCCCCCTCACCCTAAAAGAAGTGGGGTGCGTGCTTGCGTCCCCCTCACCCTAAAAGTAGTGGGGTGCGTGCTTGCGTCCCCCTCACCCTAAAAGAAGTGGGGTGCGTGCTTGCGTCCCCCTCACCCTAAAAGTGGGGTGCGTGCTTGCGTCCCCCTCACCCTAAAAGTAGTGGGGTGCGTGCTTGCGTCCCCCTCACCCTAAAAGAAGTGGGGTGCGTGCTTGCGTCCCCCTCACCCTAAAAGTGGGGTGCGTGCTTGCGTCCCCCTCACCCTAAAAGTAGTGGGGTGCGTGCTTGCGTCCCCCTCACCCTAAAAGTAGTGGGGTGCGTGCTTGCGTCCCCCTCACCCTAAAAGTAGTGGGGTGCGTGCTTGCGTCCCCCTCACCCTAAAAGAAGTGGGGTGCGTGCTTGCGTCCCCCTCACCCTAAAAGTGGGGTGCGTGCTTGCGTCCCCCTCACCCTAAAAGTAGTGGGGTGCGTGCTTGCGTCCCCCTCACCCTAAAAGAAGTGGGGTGCGTGCTTGCGTCCCCCTCACCCTAAAAGTGGGGTGCGTGCTTGCGTCCCCCTCACCCTAAAAGTAGTGGGGTGCGTGCTTGCGTCCCCCTCACCCTAAAAGAAGTGGGGTGCGTGCTTGCGTCCCCCTCACCCTAAAAGTGGGGTGCGTGCTTGCGTCCCCCTCACCCTAAAAGAAGTGGGGTGCGTGCTTGCGTCCCCCTCACCCTAAAAGTGGGGTGCGTGCTTGCGTCCCCCTCACCCTAAAAGTGGGGTGCTTGTTTATGTCCCCCCCACTCTTCCCCAGCCTGAGAGTGCCAGGGCCGGCGCCGTCCCCCCTTCCCACCACAGAGATACAGGTGCCTGGGCTGTGCCATCCTCCCCTCTCCCGGGGGCTTTAACCCACAACAGCATCACCCCCCTCACCACCACCACCGCCCCTCACCCTGCCCAGCCCCTCATAGACACCCGGGCTGGTCCTGGGGGAAACGTCCTCAGAGCAGCTGTCACCACCCCCTTCCCCCCAAATCCCAATGTCCCCTCCAAAAGGTACGGATGAGGTGACGCAGCAGCTCTTTAGAGGTAACCCGGACGCTTCCCCCCTCCTAATCTCTTGTGCCCTGAATGCGTTTTGCAGATTCCCATCCATGAATTTGTAGAAGACCATCCTGTGACCCCAATTTTAAACGCCAGCCCCCCGTGCATCTGTGGCGCCCAAGGAGTTAAAGCCCGGAGGTAATTTCCACACCGTGTAGGTTTGGCTCTTAAATTTAGTGGTAGCTTCCCCCAGCCCCCCACCCCCACCCCAACCCATCCCTCTCAGCATATGGGATACCAGGGTCTGGTTGTCCCTACACCCCCTTGGCAGAGCCAGCTGCACCCCAGGCACTTAGGGACCCTCTCACCCCCATCACTGCGGCACTCTTGGGTGGGGATGAGATTTGGAGGAGGCTTTTGAACCCCACGCACCCCCCTGCCTGCGCTTGGGTGACGAGTGAGAGCTGGTGTGTGAGCGGGCGCTTGGCCCACCCATCCCCTGTGGGGCTGGGGAGGTTGGGTGACACGGGAGGGACACTGATAGCGCTGCTGTTGACGGCTGTTTCCCTGTCTTTGGGTGACAGGATTACCACAAGATCATCAAGCAGCCCATGGACATGGGGACAATCAAGCGACGCTTGGAGAACAACTACTACTGGGGGGCTGCAGAGTGCATGCAGGACTTCAACACCATGTTCACCAACTGCTACATCTACAACAAGGTGAGAACAGCTCCACGCTGCTCCGCGCTGCCTCGTGGCACCGTCCCCAGCGGGTTGTGACGCTCCTCTGGTTGTCCCCGCAGCCCACAGATGACATTGTCCTGATGGCCCAAACCCTGGAGAAGATTTTCCTGCAGAAGGTGGCCCAGATGCCACCAGAAGAGCAGGAGATCGTGGTGCCGGTGGCTAAGAACAGCCATAAGAAGGGAGCGTCTCGGGCAGCAGGTACAGTCGCGCTGTGTGAGATGGGACAGCTAGTGGGACCCCAGAAGTGATGGGGGGGCTGCACTGCCCCAAGCCCTGATACTCACCATCCTGCTTCCCCCCACCTCCTCCCAGTGAGGCGGTGATGGTGCTAACTGGGAGAGTGGGATCTTTTCTGTCTCTGCCCAGCGCTCCTGGCTGGACTCACGGCTGCTCAGCAAGTGCCGGCTGTCTCCTCCGTGTCCCACACGGCGGTCTACACCCCCAGCCCCGATATCCCCACCACCATAGTCAACATCCCCCACCCATCAGTCATCTCCGCTCCCCTCCTCAAGACGCTGCACTCCACCACCCCCACCGTCCTGGCTGCGCCCGCTCCCACCCAGCCCGTGGCCAAGGTAGGAGGAGAGACGACTCAATGGGGACGGTTCTTCCCCCCTCACCCCATTTCCACCTCCACAGCCTCAACCTGTGGGTCTCACCCCCATTTTTTGGGTCTCACCCCCCATATTTTTTTGGCAGAAGAAGGGTGTGAAACGGAAAGCGACACCACCACCCCCACCACCACGGCCATCATCGCCACCAGCGGGGAGTCCTCGCCCTCGGCCACGCTGCTGGAGGCCAAAGCGGCCAAGATCCCCGCGCGAAGGGAGAGCGGTCGCCCCATCAAACCCCCCAAAAAGGATTTACCGGATTCCCAGCAGCACCAGACATCCAAGAAGGGGAAATTATCCGAGCAGCTCAAGTACTGCAACGGGATCCTGAAGGAGCTGCTCTCCAAGAAGCACGCTGCCTACGCTTGGCCCTTCTACAAGCCCGTCGACGCCTCGGCGCTGGGGCTGCACGACTACCACGAGATCATCAAGCACCCCATGGACCTCAGCACTATCAAGGTGGGTGAGGGAGCTCTGTTTTGGGGGGGATATTCCCACGTCACCCAGGGGTTGGGATGACCCAGCTCCTCTTCTCCTCTCTAGCGGAAGATGGAGAACCGGGATTACCACGACGCCCAGGAATTCGCCGCCGACGTCCGGTTAATGTTCTCCAACTGCTACAAGTACAACCCTCCTGACCACGACGTGGTGGCCATGGCCCGGAAGCTGCAGGTGAGTGAGGAGGAGGAGGGGGGTGTTAGGGGGTGGGGGACAACCTCAGGGTGTCCCTGTGCTCACCTCGCTCCCCCTTCTCAGGACGTCTTCGAGTTCAGCTACGCCAAGATGCCGGATGAGCCGCAGGACGCCAGCCCTCCCTCCGTATCCGCCCCGCTTACCGGGGCCCTTTCCAAATCCTCCTCTGAGGAATCCTCCAGCGAGGAGGATGAGGAGGATGAGGATGACGAAGACGACGACGAAGACGAAGACGAGCAGCAGCGAAAGCTCCTCGGAGAGCGAGGAGAGCTCCGACTCGGAGGAGGAACGCGCCAACCGCCTGGCCGAGCTGCAGGAGCAGGTGAGGGGGCGGAGAAGGGTCCGTCCCAACCTCCTTCGGGCCTTCACCCCAACGCCCGCCCGCCCTCACCCCCCCATGTCTCCCCCCACAGCTGCGGGCCGTGCACGAGCAGCTGGCTGCCCTCTCGCAGGGCCCCGTTTCCAAACCCAAAAAAAAGAGGGAAAAGAAGAAAAAGAAGAAATCAGAGAAACACAAAGGGCGAGGAGGAGGAGGGGGAGGAGGAGACGAGGAGACCCGGCTGCGCCAGGCCCAGCTCCGCAAAGCCAAGAAAGCCGCCGGTGGCAGCGCTGGCACCGGCGTGGGAGGCGCCAGTTCCAAGTGAGGACCCAACACCTGGAGGGGTTTGAAGGGGGTTGTGAGTGTTGCCAACCCCGTGGAAGGGGTTTTGGTGTGTGGGAAGTGGGTTTAAGGGGGTTGTGAGCGTTGCCAACCCCATAGAAGGGGTTTTGGGGTGTGGGGAGTGGTTTGAAGGGGGTTGTGAGCGTTGCCAACCCCATAGAAGGGGTTTTGGGGTGTGGGGAGTGGTTTGAAGGGGGTTGTGAGCGTTGCCAACCCCATAGAAGGGGTTTTGGGGTGTGGGGAGTGGTTTGAAGGGGGTTGTGAGCGTTGCCAACCCCATGGAAGGGGTTTTGGTGTGTGGGGAGTGGTTTGAAGGGGGTTGTGAGCGTTGCCAACCCCATAGAAGGGGTTTTGGTGTGTGGGGAGTGGTTTGAAGGGGGTTGTGAGCGTTGCCAACCCCATGGAAGGGGGTTTTGGGGTGTGGGGAGGGGTTTTAAGGGGGTTGTGAGCCGTGGAAGGGGTTTTGGTGTGTGGGGAGGGGTTTGAAGGGGGTTGTGAGCGTTGCCAACCCCATGGAAGGGGTTTTGGTGTGTGGGGAGTGGTTTGAAGGGGGTTGTGAGCGTTGCCAACCCCATGGAAGGGGTTTTGGGGTGTGGGGAGTGGTTTGAAGGGGGTTGTGAGCGTTGCCAACCCCATGGAAGGGGGTTTTGGGGTGTGGGGAGGGGTTTTAAGGGGGTTGTGAGCCGTGGAAGGGGTTTTGGTGTGTGGGGAGGGGTTTGAAGGGGGTTGTGAGCGTTGCCAACCCCATAGAAGGGGTTTTGGTGTGTGGGGAGGGGTTTGAAGGGGGTTGTGAGCGTTGCCAACCCCATAGAAGGGGTTTTGGTGTGTGGGGAGTGGTTTTAAGGGGCTTGTGAGCGTTGCCAACCCCATGGAAGGGCTTTTGGTGTGTGGGGAGGGTTGTACCTGGATGCTGAGGGGGTTCTTTCGGGCTGTAGGAACTCCAAGAAGGCAGCGAAAGCCGCGTTGCCGCCGCCTCCGGCTCTTTACGATTCGGAAGAGGAAGAGGAGAGCAAACCCATGACCTACGACGAGAAACGTCAGCTGAGCTTGGACATCAACAAACTCCCTGGGGAGAAGCTGGGCCGGGTGGTTCACATCATCCAGTCCAGGGAACCTTCCCTAAGGGATTCCAACCCCGAGGAGATCGAGATCGATTTCGAGACCCTCAAACCCTCCACCCTGCGGGAGCTGGAGCGCTACGTCCTCTCCTGCCTGCGCAAGAAACCCCGCAAGCCCTACAGTGAGAGTGAGTGAGGCCCACAGCACTCTAGGGGAGGGGTTTAGGGGGGTTTGGGGGGGTTAGAGCCCCCCTAAAATGAATCCATCCCCTTTTTCACCCCCTCTTTGCAGCCATGAAGAAACCCGTGGGGAAAACGAAAGAGGAGCTGGCGCTGGAGAAGAAACGGGAGCTGGAGAAGCGGCTGCAGGACGTCAGCGGGCAGCTCAACTCCACCAAGAAGCCCCCAAAGAAAGGTGGGGTGACCCCCCTCCCCAAATCCCCCCTATCCCCAATTCCCCCCCCTCCCCAATCACCCCCTCCCCAGCCTTTGCTCCCCCTTCTCCTTCCCCTCTGCCCCACGCTTCCCCCCACCTTCTTCCCTGCCCTGAACTCCACCCCTCTCTTCCCCCTCTGCCCCGGGCTCCCCGCCTTCTCTTTTGGCCCCCCCCCCCTTGCTCTGCCCCCCCCTTCTTCTCTTTTGGGCCCCCCACCTTGCTCTTCCCCCCTCTCTTCTTCCCCCTGCCGCTGCCGCCCCCCTTTTCCCCTCCACCCCTTTTCCCCCTGTGCTCCTTGCCCCCCCCCCCCAAATCCTACGCCCCCTTTTGGCCCCCCCCCCCAAGTTCTACACCCCCTTTTGGCCCCCCCCCAAGTTCTACACCCCCTTTTGGCCCCCCCCCCAAGTTCTACACCCCCTTTTGGCCCCCCCAAGTTCTACACCCCCTTTTGGCCCCCCTCCAATCCTACACCCCCTTCCCCCCTTCCACCATCCCCCCTTCTCCTCTTTTGCCCCCCCTTCTCCCCCACCTCTTTTGCCCCCCCTTCTCCCCCACCTCTTTTGCCCCCCCTTCTCCCCCACCTCTTTTGCCCCCCTCCTTCTCCCCCACCTCTTTTGCCCCCTCCTTCTCCCCCACCTCTTTTGCCCCCCTCCTTCTCCCCCACCTCTTTTGCGCCCCCTCCTTCTCCCCCACCTCTTTTGCGCCCCCTCCTTCTCCCCCACCTCTTTTGCGCCCCCTCCTTCTCCCCCACCTCTTTTGCGCCCCCTCCTTCTCCCCCACCTCTTTTGCGCCCCCTCCTTCTCCCCACCTCTTTTGCCCCCCCTTCTCCCCCACCTCTTTGCCCCCCCTTCTCCCCCACCTCTTTTGCCCCCCCTTCCCCCACCTCTTTTGCCCCCCTTCTCCCCCACCTCTTTTGCCCCCCCTTCCCCCACCTCTTTTGCCCCCCCTTCCCCCACCTCTTTTGCCCCCCCTTCTCCCCCACCTCTTTTGCGCCCCCCCCTTCCCCCCCACCTCTTTTGCGCCCCCCTTCCCCCCACCTCTTTTGGCCGCCCCCCTTCCCCCCACCTCTTTTGGCCGCCCCCCTTCCCCCCCACCTCTTTTGGCCGCCCCCCTTCCCCCCACCTCTTTTGGCCGCCCCCCTTCCCCCCCACCTCTTTTGGCCGCCCCCCTTCCCCCCCACCTCTTTTGGCCGCCCCCCCTTCCCCCCACCTCTTTTGGCCCCCCTTCTCCTCTTCCTTCCCCCTGCTGCTGTGCCCCCCTTTCCCCCACCCCCTTTCCCCTCCTTTTCCCCCTTCCCCCCCCACTCCCCTCCCCCCTTCCCCCCTCCCCTCCCCCTTTTTCCCCTCCCCTTCCACCATCCCCCCCCCAATTTTACCCCCCTTTCCCCCCCCCACAGCCAGCGAGAAGCCCGAATCCGCTCAGCAAGTGGCCGTGTCCCGGCTCAGCGCCTCCAGTTCCAGTTCGGATTCCAGCAGCTCCAGTTCCAGTTCCTCTTCCTCCGACACCAGCGACTCGGATTCGGGTTAGAGAAGTTGGGGGGGGCTAAAAGTTGGGGGAGAGAGGGGGAACAGCCCCAAAGCTGCCCCCCACCCCCCACCCTGGACACGCCACAAGAGGCTCTGCGGGACCGGACCCAGGTTGAACCCGACTTGAGTGGGGTTTGGGGGGGGGCTGTTTTTTGGGGGGGGGGCCTGTTTTTTTGGGGTGGGCTGGTTTTTTGAGGGGGGGGGGGGCTGCATTATTTTTGGGGGGTGGAAAAGGGGCTGCCTTCAACTTCACCCCCCCAGGATGAGGTTGGGCTGATGGGGAAGGGGGGCAGCTAATGTGGAAGACCCCCCCTCCCCAAATTCCCCTCCCCTCCCCAAATTCCCCTCCCCTCCCCAAATTCCCCTCCCCTCCCCAAATTCCCCTCCCCTCCCCCCAAATTCCCCCCTCCTCCCCAAATTCCCCCCAACTCCCCCCTTCCCAAACTCCCCCCTCTTTCCCTCAGACCATGGGGGGGGGGGACACTTGGGATTATGGGGGGGGACGACACACACACCCCCCCCCCCCCCCCCAATGTTTACAAGGCATCACCACAGAGGGGATGGAATAGGAGGGGGGTGTATTTAACCCCCCTGAACCCCCTGAGCGCCCCCCCCACCCAAACCCCCTCCCCCCAGCAGGTTTGTTGATTTTTGGGGTGTTTTTTGTTTCTTTTTAATTTTTAAAGGTTTTTTTTTGTGTTTTGGGGGTTTTTTTCCCCTCCCCCACTCCTGGGACATTTTTTTGGGGGGGGGGGGGGGGGGCCAAATTTTGGGCTTTTTAAGAAAAAAAATTTAAAAAGAACCAAAAAAAAAGGAAAAAAATTTTTAAAAAAAGAAAAAAAAACCCACTTGGGGGGGGGTTGGGTGGGGGGGGCAGTTGAGAGTCCCCAGTTTGGCTTTGGTGGGTACAGGGGGGCTGTACCCCCCTCAGAGTGAGCTTGGGGGGGTTGCCCCATTCTTCACCCCCCCCCAAAAAATTTTTGGAGGGTTTTTAATTTATTTGCACCGCAGGGATGGGGGTGGGGGGGAGCCCCAAAACCATGCCTTGTATATACCCCCACACCCCCCCCCCAAAAAAAACCACACCCCCACACCCAAAAACACCCCCCCCCAAAAAAAAAAAAAACCCCCCCAAAAAACCCCCCTCCCCCAAAAAACCCCACCCCCTCCCCAAAAACCAGACCATCAGGGCAGCATGTTCCCACCTAGGGAAGGGTATTTTTTAGGGGGGGGGATATATAGATGGGGGGGTGATTTGGGGGTGGGGGGGTAAAAAGGGGGGGGGGGCAGCCTGTTTTTTTTACATTGTCTCATTTTTTTTTCTATTTTATTTTGATTTTTTGGGGGTTTTTTTGGGGTTGTTTTGGCTTTTCCTTTCCAAAAAAACCCCCCAACCCCCCCCCCAAAATTCTTCCTCTTTGCCCCCCCACCACACAGAGCCCCCCCCCCCCAATTTTAGCCCCCTTTAGAGCTGTGTTTTCATCTTTATTGTATTGTTTAAAAACCTTTGGATTCTTTAACATGTAAATAAAGAAAATATTATTCCAGGTGAATTCAGCTCTTGGGGGGGGGTCCTTGTAACCCCCCTTCACCTACACCCCCCCCTTCACCTACACACCCCCCCACCCCCTTTATTTTCACAGCCCTGGGTTGTCCCCCATCCCTGTTTGGAGGGGGGGATGTGGAAGAGGTGGGAGTCAGTGGTCCTGGGGGGGGGAAGGATGGGGGGCTGGAGGAGGAATTTGGGGAGGGGGGAAAGGAGGGGGCTGGAGGAGGAATTTGGGGGGGGCTGGAGGAGGAATTTGGGGAGGGGGGAAAGGAGGGGGGCTGGAGGAGGAATTTGGGGGGGGGGAAAGGAGGGGGGCTGGGGGAGGAATTTGGGGAGGGGGCTGGAGGAGGAATTTGGGGGGGGGAAGGAGGGGGGCTGGGGGAGGAATTTGGGGAGGGGCTGGAGGAGGAGGAATTTGGGGAGGGGGCTGGAGGAGGAGGAATTTGGGGAGGGGGGAAAGGGGAGGGGCTGGAGGAGGAATGTGGGGAGGGGGAAAGGAGGGGGGGCTGGGGGAGGAATGTGGGGAGGGGGGAAAGGAGGGGGCTGGAGGAGGAATTTGGGGGGGGGGGGGCTGGAGGAGGAATTTGGGGGGGAAAGGAGGGGGGTGGGGGAGGAATTTGGGGAGGGGGGTGGGGGAGGAATTTGGGGAGGGGGGAAGGAGGGGGGGCTGGAGGAGGAATTGGGGGGGCTGGAGGAGGAATTGGGGGGGCTGGAGGAGGAATTTGGGGGGGGAAGGGGGGGCTGGAGGAGGAATTGGGGGGCTGGAGGAGGAATTTGGGGGGGGAAGGGGGGGCTGGAGGAGGAAATTGGGGGGGGAAGGGGGGCTGGAGGAGGAATTGGGGGGGGAAGGGGGGCTGGAGGAGGAATGTGGGGGGGGGAAAGGAGGGGGGGGCTGGAGGAGGAAATTGGGGGGGGGAAGGGGGGCTGGAGGAGGAATGTGGGGGGGGGAAGGAGGGGGGGCTGGAGGAGGAATGTGGGGGGGGGAAGGAGGGGGGGTTGGAGGAGGAATTTGGGGGGGGGAAGGAGGGGGTGGCTGGGGGAGGAATTTGGGGAGGGGGGAAAGGAGGGGGGGCTGGAGGAGGAATTTGGGGGGGGGGAAGGAGGGGGTGGCTGGGGGAGGAATTTGGGGAGGGGGAAAGGAGGGGGGCTGGAGGAGGAATTTGGGGGGGGGGAAGGAGGGGGTGGCTGGGGGAGGAATTTGGGGAGGGGGAAAGGAGGGGGTTGGAGGAGGAATGTGGGGGGGAAGGAGGGGGGGCTGGGGGAGGAATTTGGGGGGGGGGGAACATACACACAAAGGGGGGAAGCTGTAGGAGGTAAGGGCTGCTTGGGCCTGGGGGGGCACCCCAAAATAAAGGGGAACCCCTCCCCTGGATGCCCTCTCCCCCCAATGCCCCCTCCCTCCTCCCCCTGGATGCCCCCTCCCTCCTCCCCCCCCCATCCCCCCTGGATGCCCCCCATCCTTGGGAGCATCTTTCCCCCCCCCCCATGGCAATGGGGTCCCCAGGACCCCCATCCCCATCCTGCCTGGAGGGGGTGCTGTCACTCTCCTAAAGCTGAGTTGGGGGTGACCCTTGTGACCCCACCCAGTGCTCAGGAAGGTTGGGGACCCCCCCCACCTTGCTGCTCCCCACAACCAGTTTGGGTGGCCCTAGTGACCCCCCCTTACCCCATGACCAGGTTGGGGGACCCCCCCACCCCTCCCCTATCCCCTGACCAGGTTGGGGTGACCCCCCCACCCCTCCCCTATCCCCTGACCAGGTTGGGGTGACCCCATGGTCCCACAACCAGATTGGGGGTCCCCACAGCCCCTCCCCTACCTCACAACCAGGTTGGGGTCCCCCCTGCCCCCCACACCCCACCCCCACCCCCAATGACCAGCTTGGGGTCCCCATGGCTCCTCCCCTATCCAATGATCAGGTTGGGGGCTCCCCTACCCATTGACCAGGTTGGGGTGACCCCACTGCCCCTCCCCTAACTCACCACCAGGTTGGGGCCCCCCTGCCCTACCCAGTGACCAGGGTGGGGGTCCCTATGGCCCCTCCCCAATAACTGCCCCCCCAGCACCCCAGGTGCCCATGGGCTGTAGGAGGATGCCATGAGATGCTCCCCCATCCCACCCCTTCCCACTCACCCCCCAGTTGCCCCCTCACTATTCCCCCCCCCAAAATCTCTTTAGGGTCTGACCCTGCCCTTCCCACCAGTCTGAACCCACCTCCCAGTATAACCAGTAACCACCGGCCCCATCCCAGTCTCCCATCTCTGCTCCCCAGCAGAGCTTGGAACGATGCAGAGACCACCCCACACCTACCCAAAGCAAGCCAGCCTCTGCCAGTCCAGGGGGCTCCCCCCAAGTCTGGGGGTTCCCCCCCACCCCAGTCCTGCCCAGTGCGGCACTGGGAGAGCCTCATCAGGGACCAGTGAGGAGCGGGGCTGGGCAGCATCACCCGTCACCAGGCAGAGCTGGGGGACACAGGGCTCCCTGGGACACTTGTCCCACGCTGGAGCAGGGACCCCAGGGAGGAGGCTGCCAGCACTGGGGGGCTCCCCAGCCTGCCCCCCCCCCCAGAGCCAGCTGGACCCCCCCAAATTCAAGTGCCCCCCTGTCTGGGCACCCACCCCTCTGTCTGCTGTGTGGGGTGCTCGGGGCTGTGGAGCTGCCTGGGAACAGCAGCGGGGACACCCCCGATTGGCTGAGCAACTGGGGGGGCCCCCAGCACCCCCACACCCCCCAGAACAACGCCCACCCAGTCCTGGGAGAGGCCATGGCGGGGGGGGTGTCCCGCTGGTGCCACTGGGTGGGGGGCTGTGGGGACCCATGGGGGTCCCTCCCTGGCTGTGGGGAACCCCCGTGGTGAGGGGTCCCCAGGCACCCCGGAGGATGGGCTGTAGGAAGGGGGGGACCCTGCTCCCGCACCCCACACCCAGCCTGGAGCATGGGGTGACCCAGCCCCACATTGGGGTGTGGGGTGTCCCGGGGTGGGCACCCCTGGGTGCCGTGGTGGGGCCAGGGTGGCACCAGTTCCCCCCTCACTGGTGTCCCCAGCACCACCCGAGGGCTCCCCAAAAGCTGAGCAGAGCTGGGGGACCCCAACTGCCCCCCCCTCGGAGCCCTGGGGTGAGGGGGGCTGAGCTAGGACCCCAACATTGCAGGAAGGATGGGGGGCTCAGCACCCCACCCTCTGGCTCCATCCCCTGGGCTCAGCCCTGTACCCATCCCAAACCCCCCCCAGCCCCTCTCCACCCCCCCACAGAGCCCCCTTGCCGTGTCCCATGGGGGGCACCCCACAGATGGGGGGGCGGGGGGCTTTGGGGTGCTTCCAAGCAGCAGTACAGGTGTTTGGGGACATCCTGGTCCCCTCAAATGTGGGGTGGGGAATGGGGTGATTTGGGGAGGGGGGGCTATGGGCACTGCATGGTGGGGCTGGAGGGGGTGCCCCATCCCACCCCACAGCCCCCCCACCTCCTCCCAGTGCCCCCCGCTCCCTGCCCCAGCCCACTGTTGGGGTCACCAGCAAGGGGGACACGGAGCCACCGACTGGAGCAGCTGAGGGGACCCAGGACCCCTCGGGATGGGGTGTTCCTGCCCCCCGGATCCACCCCAGATGGGTGCAGCACCCGCCTCCCCCCACAGATGGGATGGGGTGTTCCTGCCCCCCCCCCCCCAAAGTCAGGCCCAGACCAGCGAGCACAGGTGGGTGGTCCCCAGCGAGGACTGGAGCCCTGTCACAGCCACAGGGGAGGGAGTGACACCCCCCCACCCCCAAGTGTCCCCAAAAACCCAGAGCCGGGGGGACCAGGACACTTTATTGGGTGACGTCAGAGCAGCTGAGGGACATTGTCACAGGGCCCTGGGGACCCCGGGGCTGCTGAGCGGGGACAGCGAAGCTGGGGTGGGGTGGGGGGATGGGATGGGGGGATGGGAGGGATGGGATGGGATGGGATGGGATGGGATGGGATGGGATGGGGGGGATGGGGGGGATGGGAGAGGGGGTGACGCCCAGGATCAGTGCAGAGACTCAGGGCTGGGGGACACGGTGACACCGCCGGGGTGGCAGAGGACAATGCTCAGGAGCTGGTTCAGGAGCCCTGTGGGGAGAGGAGGTGGGGTGAGCACCGCGGGGGGGGATGGAGATTCCATAGGGGGGACACAGGGACACACACGCTCCATAAGGACACATGGAGCCCAGACCCCCCCCAGAGGGAGGGAGGGACGGGGTGGGGGGAGAGGGATGTTACCTGCAGCTGGGAGAACAGGGCGCCCTGGAACACGGAGACAGGGTCAGTGTGGGAGCGGGGGGTGTCTCCCGTAAAGGCAGAACCACCCCCCCACACCCCACACACAGGAGACTCCCCAAACCCCAGGGACCCCCTATCCAAACCCCAGGTACTCCCCCCTACCCAAACCCCAGGGACCCCCCTACCCAAACCCCAGGGACCACCCTACCCAAGCCCCAGGGACTCCCCCTACCCAACAACAGGGACTCCCCCTACCCAAACAACAGGGACTCCCCCCTACCCAAACCCCAGGGACCCCCCTACCCAACACCAGGGACTCCCCCCTACCCAACACCAGGGACTCCCCCCTACCCAAACCCCAGGGATCCACCTACCCAAACCCCAGCGACCCCACCTACCCAAGCCCCAGCGACCCCACCTATCCAAACCCCAGGGATCCACCTACCCAAACCCCAGGGACCCCACCTACCCAAACCCCAGGGACCCCCTACCCAAGCCCCAGGGACTCCCCCTACCCAAACCCCAGGGATCCACCTACCCAAACCCCAGGGACCCCCCTACCCAACACCAGGGACTCCCCCTACCCAAACCCCAGGGACCCCCCTACCCAACACCAGGGACTCCCCCCTACCCAAACCCCAGGGACCCCCCTACCCAAACCCCAGGTACTCCGCCCTACCCGACACCAGAGAGTCCCCCCTACCCAAACCCCAGGGATCCCGCTACCCAAG
>BSDF01000032.1:1433801-1513615 GCA_027925045.1 Hypotaenidia okinawae
CTTGGGTAGGGGGAGTCGCTGGGGTTTGGGTAGGGGGGTATCCCTGAGGTTCGGGTAGGAAGGCGTCCCTGGGGTTTGGGTAGGGGGCTCCCTGGGGTTTGGGGAGTCTCCTGTGTGTGGGGTGGGGGGGTGGTTCTGCCTTTACGGGAGACACCCCCGCTCCCACACTGACCCTGTCTCCGTGTTCCAGGGCGCCCTGTTCTCCCAGCTGCAGGTAACATCCCTCTCCCCCCACCCCGTCCCTCCCTCCCTCTGGGGGGGTCTGGGCTCCATGTGTCCTTATGGAGCTTGTCCCCCTGTGTCCCCCCTATGGAATCCCCATCCATCCCCCCCCCCCGCGGTGCTCACCCCACCTCCTCTCCCCACAGGGCTCCTGAACCAGCTCCTGAGCATTGTCCTCTGCCACCCCGGCGGTGTCACCGTGTCCCCCAGCCCTGAGTCTCTGCACTGATCCTGGGCATCACCCCCTCCCATGCCACCCCATCCCATGCCACCCATCCCATGCCACCCCCTCCATCCAATCTCATCCCACCCCACCCCACCCCACCCCCAGCTTCGCTGTCCCCGCTCAGCAGCCCCGAGGTCCCCAGGGCCCTGTGACAATGTCCCTCAGCTGCTCTGACGTCACCCAATAAAGTGTCCTGGTCCCCCCGGCTCTGGGTTTTTGGGGACACTTGGGGGTGGGGGTGTCACTCCCTCCCCTAGGCCGGGCGTGGGGTGCGGGAGCAGGGCCCCCCTTTCTACAGCCCATCCTCCCGGGGTGCCTGGGGACCCCTCACCACGGGGGTTCCCCACAGCCAGGGAGGGACCCCCATGGGTCCCCACAGCCCCCCCACCCAGTGGCACCAGCGGTGGGACACCCTCTCCCCCCCCGCCATGGCCTCTCCCCGGACTGGGTGGGCGTTGTTCTGGGGGGAGGGGGGTGCTGGGGCCCCCCCAGGTGCTCAGCCAATCGGGGGTGTCCCCGCTGCTGACTCGGCTGTTCCCAGGCAGCTCCACAGCCCCGAGCACCCCGCACGGCAGACAGAGGGGTGGGTGCCCAGACAGGGGGGCACTTGAATTTGGGGTGCGCACAGCCCCGGAGCTGGCTCGGGGGAGGGGGCAGGAGTCCCAGCCTTGCCCTGAGCGTGGCTACGTGAAGATGGACTCTGACCCCCCTCTCCCCCCAGGAGCCATAGATGGGTGCCTCCCCCATGGCCCCATTCTTCAGAGGTGCTGAGACCCCGGCTCCATCAGCTGGGAGAACATGGGAGTCCTGAGGTCACCCAGCTCCTTCCCTCTGCCCTGGAGCTGGAGCTGCAGCCCTGGAGCCCTGCCCCACACCCATGTCCCACCGTCACCCAGACATCACGCCCCCTGCACGGCGCAGAGAAGGGACTCACGGGGAGGGTCTCAGGGTGGGGTTGACCCCGACCCACTTTATTGTGGTGACAAAGCAGCGGCAGAGCAGAGGCTGGGGGTGGGGGACGCTATGCTGGGGGGACCTGTGGGGCAGGGCACCTCCTCCCTTCCCCTTCAGGGGTCTTCAGGGGAGACCCCACATCTGGACTGGGGGGAGGCACCGCGTCCGTGGCTGGAGATGGCCGTGGGGCCGGGGGCTGGGGCAGGGCAGTCCCGGTGTGGTGGGGGTGTGGGGGATGTGCACTGGGACCGGTGCAGACCCCCCACCCCGGGGCTCTGCGACCACTTTCCCCGGGCAGTGGGTGACCGGAGCAGCCCCTGGTACCCCCCCAGCTGAGCACAGCCAGGGGAAGCTGCCAGCTCCAGAGCCACCTCCAGCCCGTCCGTGTGGGGTGTGCACGGGAGCAGGGGGTGCTGATGGGGGGATGCAGGGACACGGGGGCACCGGGGTGGGCAGTTCCCAGCGGGCTGAGGGGAGGGGAGGGTGCGCTGAGGGTGCAGGGGGTCCGGCTGGGGGAAAGCGGGGAGCCCTGGGCTCTGCCCCCTCACAAGACACCCCGCTGGGTGCGGGTGCTGTTCATCTGCTTGGCCTTGATGAAGAGGATGATGCCCACGATGATGCCCACGATGCCCACGGCCAGGCCCAGGGCGCACACCAGGGTCTGGGTGCTCTCGGAGACGGGGAGGGGCACCTGGGGCTCTGCGGAGAGGGGGAAGAGAGGGTGAGGAGGGGGTGCCGAGCCCCCGGCCCCCTTCCTGCCTGTAACGGCGGGGGTGTGCCTGGGCTCAGCCCCCTTCCTCACCCCAGTGCTTGGTGAGGGTCCTGGCCTCATGCTCCACGTGGCAGTCGTAGTAGTCCCCCCGCGAGGGGACGAAGGTCAGGTAGGAGAACTTGCGGAAGCTGTGGTCTGGCAGTGAGTAGAACACAGACTCATAGATGCCACCACCTGTCACCTTCTGTCCGTTCTTCTGCCACGTGATGGAGATCAGGGATGGCCAGAACTTGTCCACGAAGCAGATCAGGACGTTGGGGTCCCCCAGCTCCACAGGGCCCTTGGAGAACACCGCCATCTCGGGTGGTGCTGGGGGGAGATGGAGAAGGGTTAGTGCTGCCTGGGGTCAGCTCTTCGCTGTGCCTGAGGCCGGGATGGGGCTGCTTGCCCCATAGACCTGGCCCCGTTGTGCTCCGCTGCCCCCCCAGGGACACCCCACACCTCATCCTGGGCCGTGCCCGGGTCCCCACGTGCTTGGGAGTGACGGCCCTGGCAGGGTCCCCAGGGCTGGGGGCACTGCCTGTGCCGTGGATGGGTTGTTACCGATGGCTGCCCGGGAGCGGTTGTTCTCTTCCATGGAGATCTCCAAGTTGTGTTTGTTTGTAGCCACGATCTGCAGTCCTCCCTGTGCCTCGACAGAGGTGAACGTCCCGAACTCGGGCAGGCGCCAGACAATCTCCTTCTTCTCCAGGTCCACGTGGAAGATCTCGTCCCCGTCGAAATCCATCATGGCCTCACCACCCTCCTGCTGCTGCTCTGCTCGCTCAGCCCGCTGGTAGAAGGTCATCACTAAGTGGCTGTGCTGCACTGTGACAGGACAGGCATCAGGGTCCCTGCCCCTCCCATCTCCCCACTGAGATGCTCAGAGGGCAGGGGGTGGGGAGAGCAGCCCACCCTGAGGCTCCCCTTCCCAGGGGGTCCCAAACAGGGGTCCCTGACACCCCCTCCCCAGGAAAGGCAGGGGGCTGGCACCCATTCCCCGTCCCAGCCCCCCACGGCACCAGGGCCAGTGACAGGCTGTGGGGCCCTCAGGGGCCTGGCCGGGCCTGCTGTGGGGCTGGGTGCTGGTCCCAGTGTCCCCAGCACTTGGGCACTGGCCGTCCTGCCCCACACGATAACCCCGCCTGGGCCAGGTGACCACACAGGGACCCCGGGTGTGCAGGGACCCGGGGCACTCGGGGGCAGGAGGGCAGGGGGTTCCGGGCTCCAGGAGCGCATGTCCTGCGCCCCACTGCCCCCTCCCCTCCTGGGGTGCACCCAGGGTCTGTGCCCACAGTTGGAGGGACAGAGCTCCCCGTGCCCGGGGCCCTGCTCCAGCCCTTACGCATCCCCACACCCCCACCCATGGGTCCAGGGCACCCCTGGCCCCAGCCCCCCACCCCACACCCGGTGCCCTCACACACCTTTCACGGCCCCCGAGCTCTGCAGGGCCAGCACAGCCAGCAGCACCAGCGGGACACCCCAAACTCCAGCCATCCCCTCTGCTGGCACCGGGCAGAGAGCGGGACCAGGCACCTGGCAGGCGTTGTTCTGGGGGGGTGTGGGGGTGTGGGGGGTGGTGGGTGCTGGGGCTCCCCCAGGTGCTCAGTCAATCGTGGGTGGCCCCACTTCTGACTCGGCTGTTCCCAGGCAGCTCCACAGCCCCGAGCACCCCGCACGGCAGACAGACGGATGGATGCCCAGACAGGGGGCACTTGAATTTGGGGTGCGCACAGCCCCGGAGCTAGCACCAGGGAGGGGGCAGGTGGGGAGGGGGCAGGAGGGGAGGGGGCAGGCCACAGAGCCCCCTCAGTGCTGGGCAGGCCTAGCAGTCTCCTCCCTGGGGTCCCTGCTCCAGCGTGGGACAAGTTTCCAAGGGACCCCTGGGCACCCCAAATCTGTCTAGTGACGGGTGATGCTGCCCAGCCCCGCTCCTCACTGGTCCCTGATGAGGCTCTCCCAGTGCCGCACTGGGCAGGACTGGGGGGGCACCAGGACTGGCAGAGTCCTGCTCGCTCAGGGGTCCCCACATCGTTCCTCTGCTGGGAGCAGCGATGGAGACTGGTCGTGTCCTGGGAGCTGGAGCTGTGCTGGTGGCACTGGTGGTGCTGGGAGCCCACCCGGCTCGTGGCGAGGAGACCCCAGGTGCGCTCAGACCCAGGGCATGGGGAGGGTGTTGGTGGGGTTGGGTCCCACACGTGTCCTGGGCTGTGCTGGGTGTCTGGGGGTTGCTAAGAGGTCCCCTGAGCCCCTGGGACCACCCTGGGTGAGGGCAGCCTCCACCGAATCCCTTGTCCTGTCCTCTGTCCTCCTCAGGGCCTGGGGGCAGCGGGCTCCCCGTGACACCCAGTTCCCAAACACTTTGGGGGAGATGCCCCCCACCTTGCTGAACCCCAGGAACAGCCTCTTGGCTCAGTTCCCCCCTGGTCCCCTCCTGCCCCCTCCCTTCCTTTGGGCCCCGGGATGCATTCACCCCTTCTCAGGTCCCCTCCTGCCCCCTCCCTTCCCTTGGGCTCTGGGGTTCATTCACCCCTTCTCAGGTCCACTCCTGCCCCCCTCCTTCCTTGTGATGGTCTCCAGTCCCCAGTCCATCCCACCCTCCCTCCCGACTCCCCTGGGGCGTCTCTGGCTCTTCCCAGTCCCCAGGCCGAGCACTGGGCCTGGCTCACACTGACAGGCCTGTTGCAGCCGTGGGTGATGGGGGAGGCCGAGAGGAGAGTGGGGATGAGGAGGGGGCTCCTGGGGGGTGACGGGGGAGCCCCTGGGTGGTGTGGAACCAGCACCCCTGACCTGGCTCCCTGCAGAGCAGGGTTTTTCCAGGAAATGTTCAAGTTCCAGTGTGAGTACACCAACGGCACGGAGCGGGTGAAGTTTGTGTCCAGGTTCATCTACAACCGGGTGCAGTACGCACACTTCGACAGCGACCTGGGGCACTATGTGGGTGACACCCCCCGGGGCGAGCGCCAAGCCAAGGCCTGGAACGAGCAGCCTGGTTTCCTGGAGCAGACCCGGGCTGAGGTGGACACAGTCTGCAGAAACAACTACCAGGAGGTCAGGCCTTTCTCCGTGGAGAGGAGAGGTGAGTGTGTGGCAGAGCCCTTCCCTGGGACGGGCACCAGCCCCGGGCTCACGGGAGGGAAGAGCACGTCCAGTGCCAGGGCCCCGGGCAGCCCCCGCCCTGCCCTGGGCCAAGGTGGCCCCCGTTGTCCCCGTTCCTCGCCCAACCCTCTCTCCCTTTCCCCCTCTCCCAGTGGAGCCCAAGCTGAGCGTGTTCCCCATGCAGTCGGGCTCCCTGCCCGACCCTGACCGGCTGGTTTGCCACGTGACGGGTTTTTACCCCTCGGAGATCGAGGTGAAGTGGTTCAAGAACGGGCAGGAGGAGACAGAGCACGTGGTGGCCACGGACGTGATACGGAACGGAGACTGGACCTACCAGGTGATGGTGATGCTGGAAACCACCCCGCAGCGAGGGGACACCTACATGTGCCAGGTGGAGCACGCCAGCCTGCAGCACCCCGCCACCCGCCTCTGGGGTAAGGTCCTGTCCGGCATCCTGGGGTGAGGGGGGAGGTTGGACCCCCGGGTCATGTGGGGAGGGGGACACCCTTCCCCCCAACCCTGACGTCCTGCTCTGGTCCCCACAGAGCTGCAGTCGGATGGTGCCAGGAGCAAGATGCTCACAGGGGTTGGGGGGTTCGTGCTGGGGCTCATCTTCCTGGCAGTGGGGCTCGCCTTCTACGTGCGCAAGAAGGTGAGGGGGCAGGATGCTGGGGGGGGGTCCTAAACCTCGGGGAGGGGGTGTCCCTGGGGTTGGGGTAGTGGTCATCCCTGAGGTTTGGGTAGGGGGGTCCCTGGGGCTTGGGTAGGGGGAGTCGCTGGGGTTTGGGTAGGGGGGTATCCCTGAGGTTTGGGTAGGGGGAGTCGCTGGGGTTTGGGTAGGGGGGTATCCCTGGGGTTTGGGTAGGAAGGCGTCCCTGGGGTTTGGGTAGGGGGCTCCCTGGGGTTTGGGGAGTCTCCTGTGTGTGGGGTGGGGGGGGTGGTTCTGCCTTTACGGGAGACACCCCCGCTCCCACACTGACCCTGTCTCCGTGTTCCAGGGCGCCCTGTTCTCCCAGCTGCAGGTAACATCCCTCTCCCCCCACCCCGTCCCTCCCTCCCTCTAGGGGGGTCTGGGCTCCATGTGTCCTTATGGAGCTTGTCCCCCTGTGTCCCCCCCTATGGAATCCCCATCCATCCCCCCCCCGCGGTGCTCACCCCACCTCCTCTCCCCACAGGGCTCCTGAACCAGCTCCTGAGCATTGTCCTCTGCCACCCCGGCGGTGTCACCGTGTCCCCCAGCCCTGAGTCTCTGCACTGATCCTGGGCGTCACCCCCCTCCATGCCACCCATCCCATGCCACCCATCCCATGCCACCCCCTCCATCCAATCTCATCCCATCCCATCCCCCCCATCCCCCCCCATCCCATCCCATCCCCATCCCATCCCATCCCACCCCATCCCATCCCATCCCATCCCCCCCATCCCCCCCCATCCCATCCCCCCACCCCACCCCAGCTTCGCTGTCCCCGCTCAGCAGCCCCGAGGTCCCCAGGGCCCTGTGACAATGTCCCTCAGCTGCTCTGACGTCACCCAATAAAGTGTCCTGGTCCCCCCGGCTCTGGGTTTTTGGGGACACTTGGGGGTGGGGGTGTCACTCCCTCCCCTAGGCCGGGCGTGGGGTGCGGGAGCAGGGTCCCCCCCTTCCTACAGCCCATCCTCCCGGGGTGCCTGGGGACCCCTCACCACGGGGGTTCCCCACAGCCAGGGAGGGACCCCCATGGGTCCCCACAGCCCCCCCACCCAGTGGCACCAGCGGGACACCCTCCCCCCCGCCATGGCCTCTCCCAGGACTGGGTGGGCGTTGTTCTGGGGGGAGGGGGTGCTGGGTGCTGGGGCCCCCCCAGGTGCTCAGCCAATCGGGGGTGTCCCCGCTGCTGACTCGGCTGTTCCCAGGCAGCTCCACAGCCCCGAGCACCCCGCACGGCAGACAGAGGGGTGGGTGCCCACACAGGGGGGCACTTGAATTTGGGGTGCGCACAGCCCCGGAGCTGGCTCGGGGGGCAAGGTGGGGAGGGGGCAGGCTGGGGAGCCCCCCCAGTGCTGGCAGCCTCCTCCCTGGGGTCCCTGCTCCTGCGTGGGACAAGTGTCCCAGGGAGCCCTGTGTCCCCCAGCTCTGCCTGGTGACGGGTGATGCTGCCCAGCCCCGCTCCTCACTGGTCCCTGATGAGGCTCTCCCAGTGCCGCACTGGGCAGGACTGGGGTGGGGGGGGCCAGAGTTGGGGGGGGGCGGGTGGCCCGAGTGGCAGAGCCCAGCTCACTCTGTGGTGGGGGGTTGGGGGTCTCTGCATCATTCCAGGCTCTGCTGGGAGCAGCAATGGAAACTGGGACCGGGCTGGTGGCACTGGTTATACTGGGAGACCTCAGGTGGGTCCAGACTGGTGGGAGGCGCAGGGTCAGACCCTAGAGATTTGGGAGGGGGGAAAGGGAATGGGGGGAGTGGGGACGGTGGGATGGGGGACCATCCTGTAGCATCTTCCCACAGCCCTTGGGCACCAAAGTGGGATCCTGGGGTGCTGGGGGGAGAGGGGGTCATTAGGGAGGGGCACTGGGGCCCCCCAACCAGGTCATTGGGCAGGGGAGGAGCACTGGCCCCCCCAACTTGGTCACGGGGTGGGAGGGTTTTGGGAACCCCCCAGCCTTCCCAAGCACTGGCTGTACTAGTGGGGTTCACAAGGGTCACCCCCAACCCAGCATTCAGGCACCTCGACAGCTTTAGGGGGTGACAGCACCCCCTCCAGGCAGGATGGGTGGAGGGGTGCTGGGGACCCCCTTTGCTATGGCGGGGGGGGGACAGATACTCTAAAGGGGGGTGGGGGGTGGGGGGTGTGTGGCGTGTGGCAGCCCTGACCTTGGTCCTTGATTTCAGGGTGCTGACTGCCCCTAGGCTGGAGCAGCCCCCCAACATCTACTACTGCTTTCTCCCCTTTGTGCCCCCCCACGCCCCCCCCCCAAATTCTTACTCCAGCCTCCCCCCATTCTGCCCTGGCCACCACAGGACCATTGAGTCACCCCCCCACCCCCCCCCCCATACACCCCCCATCCCCAGCAGGGACAGGGGACAAAGCTGTTCCCCCCCTCAAACCAGGGGGCATACAAAGAAAGGGGGTGCATGGAGGGGGGTACACCCAGTCCTGCCCCCTCCCAGCCCCCCAAAAACCAGGGGGGGCCAGCTCAACTTGAATAATATTTTCTTTATTTACATGTTAAAGAATCCAAAGGTTTGAAACATACAGTAAAGATGAAAACACAGCTCTAAGGGGCTAAAATGGGGGGGGGGGCTCTGTGTGTTGGGGGGGGCAAGGAGGAAGAGGAGGAGGAAGGGGGGGTGGGGGGGTGAAAGGAAAAGCCAAAGAAAAACCAAAAATAAAACCAAAATAAAACGAGTAGAAAAAAATTATACAGACAACGTAAAAAACAGGCTGCCCCCCCACCCCCCCCCCATCTATATGCCCCCCACCCCCCCCAAAAAAACCCCCCCACCCCTTCCCTGTGTGGGAACATGCTGCCCTGATCGTCTGTTTGGGGGGAGGGGAGGGGGGGGTTTGGGGGGGGTATGTACAAGGTGTGTTCTGGGGTCCCCCCCACGGCGCACATAAATTAAAAATCCTCCAGAAATTGGGGGGGTGGGGGGAAAGGGGGGGAAGGGGGAACTCCCCCCCCCCTCATCCCATTGTGGGGGGAGGGTGGGTGAGTGGGGAAGGGGCAGCTGAGCAACCCCCCTGTCAAACCCAAACTGGGGACTTTCAACCCTCCCCCCTCCCCCCTCCCCTTCCCCCCCAGGGGTATTTTTTTTCCTTTCTTTTTAGAAGATTTTTTTAAATTCTTTTTTTTTTTCTATTTTTTTGGGTCTTTTAAAGTTGTTTTTTTTTAATTATTTTTTTCTTAAAAATCCCAAACTTCTCCCCCTCCCCCCCCCACTTTGGAAACACAAAATATCCCATGAGTTGGGGGGAGGGGAGGGGAGGGGGGGAACCAAAACAACAAAAGGAAAAAAAAACCACCCCAAAAATTAAAAGAAAAAACCCAGAATCACCCCAAAAATTAACAAACAGTAAAACCTGCTGGGGGGGGGGTGGGGGGTGAGGGGAGGTGGGGGCAAAGACACCCCCCCCCCCATCCTCTCCCTGGTGATGCCTCCGGCCTTGTAAACACTAGGGTGTCCCCCCCCCCAATCCCAAGAGTCCCCGTGGGTCTGAGGCAAAGGGAGTGAGTTTGGGGGGGGTCTCCACTGTTAGCTGCCCCCCCCCACCAGCCCAAACTCATCCCAGGGGGCTCTGCCCGCTGGGTGAAGGCAGCCTCCCCCCCCTCCCCTCAAGCCCCCCTCCCTCCCCTTCCCCAAACCCCACTCAGTCGGGTTCAACCTGGGTCCGGTCCCACAGAGCCTCTTGTGGCGTGTCCAGGGGGGGCAGCTTTGGTGCTGTCCCCCCTTCCCCAATTTTCACACCCCCCTCCTTCTCTAACCCGAATCCGAGTCGCTGGTGTCGGAGGAAGAGGAACTGGAACTGGAGCTGCTGGAATCCGAACTGGAACTGGAGGCGCTGAGCCGGGACACGGCCACTTGCTGAGCGGATTCGGGCTTCTCGCTGGCTGTGGGGGGGAAAGGGGGGTAAAATTGGGGGGGGATGGTGGAAGGGGAGGGGAAAAGGGGGGAAGGTTGGGGGGGAAGGGGGGAAAAGGAGGGAAAAGACGTGGGGGGGAAGGGGGCGCAGCAGCAGGGGGAAGGAAAAGAAGGGGCGGGGGGGCAGAGATAAGAAGGGGGCAGGGGGGGCGCAGAGAGAAGAAGGGGGGCAGGGCAGAAGGGAGGAGGCAGAACGGGTGGGTAGTGGAAGGGGGGTGCAAAAGGGGGTGTGGGATTGGGGGGAAAGGAGTACAGGGGGGAAATGGGGGGGAAAAAGGGTAGGGGGGAAAGGGGGGCACAGCAGCAGGGGGAAGAAGGGAGGGGGGCAGAGCAAGGGGGGGGGGCAAAAGAGAAGAAGGGGGGGGGCAGAGCAGGGGAGGGGGGCCCAAAAGAGAAGGGGAGGGGGGCCCAAAAGAGAAGGGGAGGGGGGCCCAAAAGAGAAGGGGAGGGGGGCCCAAAAGAGAAGGGGAGGGGGGCCCAAAAGAGAAGGGGAGGGGGGCCACAGCAGAGGGGAAAAGAGGGGTGGGCTTCAGGGCAGGGAAGAGGAGGGAGCATGGGGCAGAGGGGAAGGAGAGGGGAGATCAAGGGCTGGGGGGGGGAATTAGGGGGGGTGGGGGCACCCACCTTTCTTTGGGGGCTTCTTGGTGGAGTTGAGCTGCCCGCTGACGTCCTGCAGCCGCTTCTCCAGCTCCCGTTTCTTCTCCAGCGCCAGCTCCTCTTTCGTTTTCCCCACGGGTTTCTTCATGGCTGCAAAGGGGGGGGGGGGGATTCATTTTGGGGGGGCTCTAACCCCCCCAAACCCCCCTAAACCCCTCCCCTAGAGTGCCGTGGGCCTCACTCACTCTCACTGTAGGGCTTGCGGGGTTTCTTGCGCAGGCAGGAGAGGACGTAGCGCTCCAGCTCCCGCAGGGTGGAGGGTTTGAGGGTCTCGAAATCGATCTCGATCTCCTCGGGGTTGGAATCCCTTAGGGAAGGTTCCCTGGACTGGATGATGTGAACCACCCGGCCCAGCTTCTCCCCAGGGAGTTTGTTGATGTCCAAGCTCAGCTGACGTTTCTCATCGTAGGTCATGGGTTTGCTTTCCTCTTCCTCTTCCGAATCGTAAAGAGCCGGAGGCGGCGGCAACGCGGCTTTGGCTGCCTTCTTGGAGTTCCTACAGCCCGAAAGAACCCCCTCAGCATCCAGGTACAACCCTCCCCACACACCAAAAGCCCTTCCACGGGGTTGGCAACGCTCACAACCCCCTTCAAACCCCTCCCCACACACCAAAACCCCCTTGCACGGGGTTGGCAACGCTCACAACCCCCTTCAAACCCCTCCCCACACACCAAAAGCCCTTCCATGGGGTTGGCAACACTCACAACCCCCTTCAAACCCCTCCCCACACACCAAAAGCCCTTCCACGGGGTTGGCAACACTCACAACCCCCTTCAAACCCCTCCCCACACACCAAAAGCCCTTCCATGGGGTTGGCAACACTCACAACCCCCTTCAAACCCCTCCCCACACACCAAAAGCCCTTCCACGGGGTTGGCAACACTCACAACCCCCTTCAAACCCCTCCCCACACACCAAAAGCCCTTCCACGGGGTTGGCAACGCTCACAACCCCCTTCAAACCCCTCCCCACACACCAAAACCCCTTCCATTGGGTTGGCAACGCTCACAACCCCCTTCAAACCCCTCCCCACACACCAAAACCCCCTTGCACGGGGTTGGCAACACTCACAACCCCCTTCAAACCCCTCCAGGTGTTGGGTCCTCACTTGGAACTGGCGCCTCCCGCGCCGGTGCCAGCGCTGCCACCGGCGGCTTTCTTGGCTTTGCGGAGCTGGGCCTGGCGCAGCCGGGTCTCCTCGTCTCCTCCTCCTCCTCCTCCTCCTCGCCCTTTGTGTTTCTCTGATTTCTTCTTTTTCTTCTTTTCCCTCTTTTTTTGGGTTTGGAAACGGGGCCCTGCGAGAGGGCAGCCAGCTGCTCGTGCACGGCCCGCAGCTGTGGGGGGAGACATGGGGGGGTGAGGGCGGGCGGGCGTTGGGGTGAAGGCCCGAAGGAGGTTGGGACGGACCCTTCTCCGCCCCCTCACCTGCTCCTGCAGCTCGGCCAGGCGGTTGGCGCGTTCCTCCTCCGAGTCGGAGCTCTCCTCGCTCTCCGAGGAGCTTTCGCTGCTGCTCGTCTTCGTCTTCGTCGTCGTCTTCGTCATCCTCATCCTCCTCATCCTCCTCGCTGGAGGATTCCTCAGAGGAGGATTTGGAAAGGGCCCCGGTAAGCGGGGCGGATACGGAGGGAGGGCTGGCGTCCTGCGGCTCATCCGGCATCTTGGCGTAGCTGAACTCGAAGACGTCCTGAGAAGGGGGAGCGAGGTCAGCACAGGGACACCCTGAGGTTGTGTCCCCCCCACCCCCTAAACACCCTCCTCCTCCTCCTCCTCCTCACTCACCTGCAGCTTCCGGGCCATGGCCACCACGTCGTGGTCAGGAGGGTTGTACTTGTAGCAGTTGGAGAACATTAACCGGACGTCGGCAGCGAATTCCTGGGCGTCGTGGTAATCCCGGTTCTCCATCTTCCGCTAGAGAGGAGAAGAGGAGCTGGGTCATCCCAACCCCTGGGTGACGTGGGAATATCCCCCCAAAACAGAGCTCCCTCACCCACCTTGATAGTGCTGAGGTCCATGGGGTGCTTGATGATCTCGTGGTAGTCGTGCAGCCCCAGCGCCGAGGCGTCGACGGGCTTGTAGAAGGGCCAAGCGTAGGCAGCGTGCTTCTTGGAGAGCAGCTCCTTCAGGATCCCGTTGCAGTACTTGAGCTGCTCGGATAATTTCCCCTTCTTGGATGTCTGGTGCTGCTGGGAATCCGGTAAATCCTTTTTGGGGGGTTTGATGGGGCGACCGCTCTCCCTTCGCGCGGGGATCTTGGCCGCTTTGGCCTCCAGCAGCGTGGCTGAGGGCGAGGACTCCCCGCTGGTGGCGATGATGGCCGTGGTGGTGGGGGTGGTGGTGTCGCTTTCCGTTTCACACCCTTCTTCTGCCAAAAAAATATGGGGGGTGAGACCCAAAAAATGGGGGTGAGACCCACAGGTTGAGGCTGTGGAGGTGGAAATGGGGTGGGGGGGGGAAGAACTGTCCCCATTGAGTCGTCTCTCCTCCTACCTTGGCCACGGGCTGGGTGGGAGCGGGCGCAGCCAGGACGGTGGGGGTGGTGGAGTGCAGCGTCTTGAGGAGGGGAGCGGAGATGACGGATGGGTGGGGGATGTTGACTATGGTGGTGGGGATATCGGGGCTGGGGGTGTAGACCGCCGTGTGGGACACGGAGGAGACAGCCGGCACTTGCTGAGCAGCCGTGAGTCCAGCCAGGAGCGCTGGGCAGAGACAGAAAAGATCCCACTCTCCCAGTTAGCACCATCACCGCCTCACTGGGGCAGGGTGGGGGGAAGCAGGATGGTGTCAGGGCTTGGGGTGCCCCCAGTGCAGCCCCCCCCATCACTTCTGGGGTCCCACTAGCTGTCCCATCTCACACAGCGCGACTGTACCTGCTGCCCGAGACGCTCCCTTCTTATGGCTGTTCTTAGCCACCGGCACCACGATCTCCTGCTCTTCTGGTGGCATCTGGGCCACCTTCTGCAGGAAAATCTTCTCCAGGGTTTGGGCCATCAGGACAATGTCATCTGTGGGCTGCGGGGACAACCAGAGGAGCGTCACAACCCGCTGGGGACGGTGCCACGAGGCAGCGCGGAGCAGCGTGGAGCTGTTCTCACCTTGTTGTAGATGTAGCAGTTGGTGAACATGGTGTTGAAGTCCTGCATGCACTCTGCAGCCCCCCAGTAGTAGTTGTTCTCCAAGCGTCGCTTGATTGTCCCCATGTCCATGGGCTGCTTGATGATCTTGTGGTAATCCTGTCACCCAAAGACAGGGAAACAGCCGTCAACAGCAGCGCTATCAGTGTCCCTCCCGTGTCACCCAACCTCCCCAGCCCCACAGGGGATGGGTGGGCCAAGCGCCCGCTCACACACCAGCTCTCACTCGTCACCCAAGCGCAGGCAGGGGGGTGCGTGGGGTTCAAAAAGCCTCCTCCAAATCTCATCCCCACCCAAGAGTGCCGCAGTGATGGGGGTGAGAGGGTCCCTAAGTGCCTCCTGGGGTGCAGCTGGCTCTGCCAAGGGGAGGTGGGGACAACCAGACCCTGGTATCCCATACGCTGAGAGGGATGGGTCAGGGGGGGCTGGGGGGAAGCTACCACTAAATTTAAGAGCCAAACCTACACGGTGTGGAAATTACCTCCGGGCTTTAACTCCTTGGGCGCCACAGATGCACGGGGGGCTGGCGTTTAAAATTGGGGTCACAGGATGGTCTTCTACAAATTCATGGATGGGAATCTGCAAAACGCATTCAGGGCACAAGAGATTAGGAGGGGGGAAGCGTCCGGGTTACCTCTAAAGAGCTGCTGCGTCACCTCATCCGTACCTTTTGGAGGGGACATTGGGATTTGGGGGGAAGGGGGTGGTGACAGCTGCTCTGAGGACGTTTCCCCCCAGGACCAGCCCGGGTGTCTATGAGGGGCTGGGCAGGGTGAGGGGCGGTGGTGGTGGTGGTGAGGGGGGTGATGCTGTTGTGGGTTAAAGCCCCCGGGAGAGGGGGAGGATGGCACAGCCCAGGCACCTGTATCTCTGTGGTGGGAAGGGGGGACGGCGCCGGCCCTGGCACTCTCAGGCTGGGGAAGAGTGGGGGGGGGGACATAAACAAGCACCCCACTTTTAGGGTGAGGGGGACACAAACACGCACCCCACTTTTAGGGTGAGGCAGCACAGAGTAAGTAGAGTGCTTATGATCTGCGTAACACCCCCTGCCTGCGTGGGGAAAGGAGGGCTGAGGGGACACACACACACACACACACACACACACACACAGACAGACAGACACACTCACACACCCCAGGGTGTCGTTAAAACTTCTCCCACACCCCACCACGGGGCTCGTTATACCACAGGGGGGTGGGGGCAGGGGAGGGGGCTGGTTTACCGGTAGGCCCAGCTTGACAGCGTCGACGGGTTGGCGAAAGGGCCAAGCAAACTGATGCTTCCAGAGAGCCTTCATCACCACCTTGTGCAGATACTGCAGCTGGTTGGTGACCCGACCCGGCTTCTTGGGGTTGGAAACCTCCGGCGGAGGTGGGTTCACCTGGGGGGATTGCAGGGCGGGCACAGACGCCATGGTGGGACTCTCGAAGCCCTCGTAGAGGAGCGAGGGTTTGCGGATCCGCTTGCCGGGGGTCGATTCCGTCGCCAGGCCCATGAGCCCGGCATTGCCCTCCCCCAGAATCCTGGAAAGGGGAGTAGAGACAGGGTTAAGAGGGGGCAAGGTGGGGCTGAGCCTCACCACCGCAGCCTTGGGCCAAAATAAACCCCACCAACCCCAACTCATCGGGGTGGAAACATCCGGAAGGAGCCGAGCGCTCCCCAAGCATCACCACGCTCGTGGTGGAAGGAGCTGAGGAGGTTCTGGGGAGGTGGGTGAGCCCCTCATCATCCATCTCCCTTGGGATTGGGAGGGATTTATCCCAAAACTCTTATTAATTACTCCCCGGGGGGGGACGACACAGCCGGTTCCCCAGGGGTGCCCGGGAGGGAAGGGACCGTCGGCGCCGGCGCAGCCGGGAGCTTGGCGTGGATCCAGGCTCGGCCTGGAACAAAGAAGCCCGGGGCCTCGCAGGGAGGTGACACGGGACAGGGGTGACAGTGACACCGCCGGTGAGACCCGCTTCCCGAAGCCACCGAGTCCCGGTGGGATTTGAGGACGTGGTGAAGCCCCCAGGGTGAGGTGGGACCGTTACGTCAACGCCGGGGCGGAGATCACGGGTGGGGGGGGGTGGTTCGACACCCACCGCCGTACAGCGGGGGGGACAAGCTGGGGGAGCCACGGTGCTGGGGGTAGGGGCGCAGCCGTGACCGTGTCGAGACTCTGGAGTCATTTTAAGGCCAAACCCGATGTTTTAGGGCAACGAGCGTCAGCAGAGTAGCGGTACGAGGCGGAAATACCCACGGCCGCCATGGCGGTGGCACCGGGGAGCCCAACACGGAGCCTCCTGAGGTTCCCCCAGCTAAACCTGCTCCTTCTCCAAGCAGCTCCCAGCCCCTCGCACACCCTAAGCTGGGGGGTGGTCGCTGGACAGCCCCGCCCCCCCCCCCCGCCCCCTCCTCTCCTTGCCTCACCCTGAGCTGACCCACGGGGTGACTTGTCACCCCCGGGCCCTTCCCTCTGTCACCCAGCGCCCGCCGGGGCCTCGCCCCGGGTGTCAGCGCCTGGCACGGCGGGACCTTCCCTTCCCTTCCCTTCCCCCCTCTCCGGGGGCTGCCAAGGACACGGCTCGGATGCCAAGGACGGCGCTGGGAAACACGGACGCGGGGGCTGCCGGTGACAGGGTCGCGCTGCGTGGGGTAGGGGGGACAGACACCCCCACATTCCCCCCTCCACACCCCGCCGGGCGTGGGCGGGAAACCGCCTCTCCCGCGGCCCATCCGCCCTCACCTCACCGGAGAGAGGGGGGCAGGGAGCGGCCCCGCAACGCCGGCCAGCCCCCCCCCCCACCACCCCCACCACCCCGCCGCTTCCCCGCTACAAGCCCCCCGTGCCCCCCGTCGTCCCGTCCCCCCCGCCGGTACCTACTTGCTCTGGGGATTCACATTCTGCAACATGCCGGCGGCTGCGTGCGCGGCCCGCGGTCCCGGCCGGCCTCCTCCTCCTCCTCCTCCTTCTTCACCTTCTCCTCCTCCTCCCGCCGCCGCCGTCTCTTCCGACGACCCCCCCACTTTGCCCGGCGAAGGGTTCCGGTGGTACCGGCCCGGCGGGGGCCTCCCCCCAGTCAGCGCATCACCGAACAACGGGGAGGGGGGACGAGCCAAGCACCCCCTCCCCTCCCCCGGGCAGGGCGCGGCCGGGCTGGGCGGGCCTCAGGCGGCGGCGGCGGCTGGTGCTGGTGCTGCTGCGGTTGTAGTTCCTCCGGCCGGGCTCGGCGGCGAACGACGGCGGTGCGGGATCATCCACCGGCCTTCACATGGACGGGCGCGGAGAAAATGGCGGCGGGGGTACGGCGGGAGGGGGGCGGCGGGGGAAGTATGGGGGGGGGGGATGGAGGGGGGGGGTGCCCCTCTTCGAAGCCCCCCTCCGAGTCCCAAATCTTGCGCGATCCGGTCAATACAGGCCTCGCCGCTTCGCCTGGTGCCGGTTAAGTCCGAGGAGGCCGGCGATCAGACGGGCCTCGGTGGTCCGGGAGGCGGATGACAGCGGATTGTACCGGGGATCACCGGCCGGGCTCCATCTTGGCTCCCTGAGGGGAGGAGGGCGGGAGCGGGGCGGGGGGGAAGGAGGGGGAGAGAGAGGAGGGCCCCCCTCGCCGCTGGCCGCAGGCAGGGGTCGCTACGGAGGCCTGGGAGGGTCCGGCGAGCCCTCCGGGAGCGCGGAGGCGGGGGTTGGGCCGCCCGGCGGAGGATGGATCCGGTTTGGGGGCCGCCCCCAGCGCGCACCGGGCCCGACCCGCTCCGTCCTTCGTCCCAGCGAAATGGCGCCTCTCGGCCTGCCCCCGGCCGCCCTTATATAGACACCAGCCGGCCCCTCATTGGGCGGCGGCGGCGCTGACATCACCCACCCGCCCCTCCCCGCCCCGCCGCGGGCTCATTGGGCGGAGGCAAGCCGAGCTCGCTTATCCTATTAGTCGCGCGGCACGCCAGTCATCCGAACCTTTCCCCCCTCCCCTCCCGCCCTTCCGCCCGGCGCCTCACCCGACGGAGAGGGGGATGTCGGCGCCCATTGGCCGACGCTGCCATTCGTTGCGACGCGATTGGCCGGCGCGTCACGTGAGAGGCGGGGCTAGGCGGGCGGAACCGGCCGTTGGCGGTTGTTGTCGCGCTCCCCGCGGCGGGGAAGGGGCCGGGGGAGGAAGACAGGGGCCGGCAGGCGCCATCTTGTGCAGCGGCGGCGGCCGCGGGCGGACAATGAGCCCGGCGCTCCCGGGGGACCCCGCCGCCTCCCCACAGTCCCCAGCGGTGCCGGGAACCGGGGTGAACCCCCCCGCCCGCCCTCACCCCCCTCGCGGGGTACCCAGGGGCCTCCAGAAGGCCGCTTAAACACCCAAGCCACCGCGCCTCGCCTTACCCCGCTCCGTCCCGGCCACGCACCCGGCTAACCCCGCGTCCGCCGCTGCGCACGGGGCGCTCCAAACCCCCTTCGCGACACGGGGGATGCGCCGACCCCCACGGACACACCGCCGCTGCGAACGCCAGACCCCGCAGAGCCGCGTCCAGCGGCCGCGTGTCCCCGTTCACCCCCCCACCCCCACCCCCGCCACACAAACACAGCGGGGCTGGGGGGGTGGAAGCCGGGACCCCCACGCCGAGCTGTGTTGGGGGAGAAAGTCACCCCCACAGCGCTCGGTTGCCCCACGGGAAGCCTCAACCCCCTTCGCCCCCCCACCCTTGTTGAGGGGGGTGCGTAGGGGTGGGTAGCGGTGGTCCCGGCTTCCCTTCTATCCACGGGCTCTCAAGACACGGGTGGATCCCTACCCTAACCGCCCCCCTCGTCCCGTTCCCCCGCGGCCTAACGCCGTGACACAGCACTTGGGGCCCTGCCCGCCGCCGCCCCCGCGCGAACACCCAAACATGGCGCTCCTCGCCCCGAACCGCCGCCCCCGACCGCCGCGCACAAAGCCGCCCCGCCCCGCCGCCCCACCTGCCCGTCACCGCCGTCCTCACCGCCCGTTGGCTGCTTGCTCCGGCGCGGGGGCGGGGCAGCACTAGACTGACAGCTCCCCCCGCCGCCACGTGATCTCCCTCTCCCGCCTCTCTCGTTCATGGCCGGGGGGGGGGGGGGAAGAAGGGCGAGGTCACCCCCCCCCTTCTCCCCCCACTATTCACTCACCTGAGCCGCCCCGGAGCCAGGCCGAGACCCCCATCCCCGGTCCCGCTTCGTCCGTGCCGCCCCCCTCGCTTCCCGCCCCAAAACCCCCCGGTTTGGGGGCAAAAAAGATTAAAAAACCCCATCCCAGGGCAGAAAAGGGAGCCACGCGCTACGTCACCCGCGCCCCGATTGGCTCCCCGCCGTCACGTGGAGCCCCCGCGGCTCCCACGGCCCCATTCATGCCCCCCCTCCCCACCCCCTTCCCTTCCCGTGCCCAGCGGGGCCCGCGGGGCTCCGCGGGGTCCTAGTGCCGGCCCCCCTCACCTCCCTCGGGGGGGGGTGTTGTGGAGGCGGAGAGGGGGGATTGGGGGGACGCATGCGCGCTGTGGGCGTGCTGCAGCGGGTGTGCACCCCCGCGGGGGGTGCGGGGCAGGGCTGTGGGTGCCCCCCGCGGGGGTGGGTCAGGTATGGAGGCACCCAGGGCTGGCGGAAGGGCCGCAACGTCGTGGCGGGGGCAGCGCTTGGAGCGGGGGCGGCGTGCGGGACCGGGGGGATCGGGGTGCGGGGGGGGCAGGGATCGGGGTGCCCTGGATTTGGGGTGTGCAGGGATCGGGGTGCCCTGGATTCAGGGGGTGCAGGGATAGGGGTGCTCTGGATTTGGGGTGTGCAGGGATCGGGGTGCTCTGGGTGCGGGGGGTGCAGGGATGGGGGTGCTCTGGGTGCAGGGCCTGCAGGGACAAGGGTGCATGATGTGGCACGGGGTGCGGGTAATGCAGTGATGGGGGTGTCCTGGATTTGGGGTGTGCAGGGATGGGGGTGCTCTGGGTGCAGGGGGTGCAGGGATGGGGGTGCCCTGGATTCAGGGGATGCAGGGATGGGGGTGCTCTGGGTGCGGGGGGTGCAGGAATGGGGGTGCCCTGGATTGTGGGGGTGCAGGGATGGAGGTGCTCTGGGTGCAGGGGGTGCAGGGATGGGGGTGCCCTGGATTGTGGGGGTGCAGGGATGGGGGTGCTCTGGGTGCAGGGCCTGCAGGGACAAGGATTCATGATGTGGCACGGGGTGCGGGTAATGCAGTGATGGGGGTGCCCTGGATTTGGGGTGTGCAGGGATGGGGGTGCCCTGGATTCAGGGGGTGCAGGGATAGGGGTGCTCTGGGTGCAGGGAGGTGCAGGGATGGGGGTGCCTTGGATTCAGGGTGTGCAGGGATCGGGGTGCCCTGGATTCCACGGGTGCAGGGATGGGGGTGCCCTGGATTCCAGGGGTGCAGGGATGGGGGTGCTCTGGGTGCAGGGCCTGCAGGGACAAGGATTCATGATGTGGCACAGGGTGCGGGGCATGCAGTGATGGGGGTGTCCTGGATTTGGGGTGTGCAGGGGTGGGGGTGCCCTGGATTCAAAGTGTGCAGGGATGGGGGTGCCCTGGATTCAGGGGGTGCAGGGATCGGGGTGCCCTGGATTCAGGGTGTGTAGGGATGGGGGTGCTCTGGGTGCGGGGTGTGCAGGGGTGGGGGTACCCTGGGTGCGGGGTGTCTGCAGCAATGGGGGTGCCCTGGATTTGGGGTGTGCAAGGATAGGGGTGCATGATGTGGCACGGGGGGTGGGGCATGTAGGGATGGGGGTGCCCTGGATTTGGGATGTAGGGATAGGGGTGCATGATGTGGCACGGGGGGTGCGCAGGGTGCAGGGCGCTTGCAGGGATGGGGGTGCGATGTGGTATGGGGTGCAGGGCGTGCGGGGGATAAGGGTGCACTGGCTGTGGGGAGTGCAGGGATAGGGGTGTCCTGGCTGCAGGGCATGCAGGAATGGGGGTGCATGGGGTGGCATGGGGTGCGGGTCATGTAGGGATAGGGGTGCCCTGGGTGGGGACCATGCAGGGACAGGGGTGCCCATCACACCGCAGGGTGTCCAGGGATAGGGGGGTGTGGTGTAGCACAGGGTGCATGACATGGGGGTGCCCTGGGTGCCCTGCACACGGGGAAGGGGTGCACAGGGGCATGGGGGTCCCCTGGATGGATAGCCTGCAGGGATGGGGTGCACGGTGCAGCACAGGGTGCAGCTCACACAGGATTTGGGGTGCACTGGGGGTAACGTGCAGGGATGGGGTGCCTGGGGCGGCACAGGGTGCAGCTCACACAGGATTTGGGGTGCACTGGGTGCAGCACAGGCAGCCCTGGGGATGCACTGGGTGCATTGCCCACAGAGGCAGGGGTATGCAGGGTTGCACTGGGTGCTGCACATGCAGGGATGGGGGTGCACAGGGTGTAATGTGCAGGGATGGGGTGCACAGTGTGGCACAGGGTGCAATCACGCAGGATTTGGGGTGCACAGGGTGCAACATGTGCAGGGATGGGGTGCCTGGTGCGGCACAGGGTGCAGTGCATGCAGGATTTGGGGTGCAGCACGTGCAGGGATGGGGTGCACGGTGTTGCTGGGTGCAGTGCACACAGGGATGGGGGTGCACTGGGTGCATAGCGTGTGGGCGTGAGGTGCCCGGCGTGGCACTGGGTGCAGTGCATGCATTGGCAGGGTGCTGCAGGGGACACAGTGCAGGCCATGGATGCAGCAGGTGCAGGGGATGCAGCAGGCACAGTGCAGGCTGTGGACACGTGCAGTGCATGCAGGGGATGCAGGGGGCACAGTGCATGCAGCGGGCACAGCGCAGGCTGTGAGCTCGGGATGCAGCACGTGCAGGGGATGCAGCGGGCACAGTGCAGGCCATGAACACAGCAGATGCAGGGGATGCAGCAGGTGCAGGGGATGCAGTGCACACACTGGGAACAGCATGGGCCATGAACACAGGGGGTGCAGGGTGCACAGTGCAGGCTGTGAATGCAGGGGATGCAGCACATGCAGCATACACAGCGGATGCAGTGCAGGCAGGAGATGCAGGGGATGCAGTGCATGCAGCAGGCACAGTGGAGGCCACGAATGCAGCAGATGCAGGGAGTGCAACAGATGCCGGGGATGCTGTGCATGCGGCAGGGGATGCAGGAGGTGCAGGGGGCTCAGGGGGTGCAGGGGGCGCAGGGGATGTGGGGGGTGCAGGGGATGCAGGAGGTGCAGAGGATGTGGGGGATGCAGGGGGCGCAGGGGATGCAGGAGGTGCAGAGGGTGCAGGGGATGTGGGGGATGCAGGGGGTGCGGGGGATGCAGGGGGCTCAGGGGGTGCAGGGGGCTCAGGGGATGCAGGGGGTGCAGGGGATGCAGGGGGCGCAGGGGATGCGGGGGGCTCAGGGAGTGCAGGGGGTGCAGGGGATGTGGGGGATGCAGGGGGTGCAGGGGATGCGGGGGGCTCAGGGGGCTCAGGGGATGCAGGGGGCTCAGGGGGTGCAGGGGATGCGGGGGGCGCAGGGGATGCAGGAGGTGCTGTCACTGCCACGTCCCCGCTGTCCCCCCCGTAACCCCCCGCCGGTGGGGGGATGTGGGGGGATGTGGGTGCGCGCGTGGGTGCCTGCACGCGCCGGGGGGCCCCTAATTAGGGAGGAGCCGGTGATTAATTCGGCCGCTTAACGAGCGGTGCCACCCCCTGCGCTGCAGCGGAGGGAGGCCGGGGGCTGGGGGGAGGGGGGGGGGAAGGGGATGTCCCTGTTTGGGGAGCCCCCCCCCCCCCCAAGCCTGCGCGCGCGGTCACAGCAGCCGGGCGCCCCGCGCATCTCGTCTCCCTGGCAACGCGTGACGTAGCCGCAGCCCGGCGCTCCCATTGGTGGTTCCCGGACGGGACTGGGAGCTCCGCCCCCTTCCCTTCCCAACCCCCCCACCCACCCAACCCCCCCCCCGGCAGCACCCACCGTGCGCGCGGTGCCGGGCGATGGGTGCGCTGGTGCCCGGGCTGCTCTGGGTGGCCATGGCCGCTGCTGTCACCCACGGTAGGAGGGGGCGGGGGGGAGAGTGCAAGGGGGGTAGTGCAAGGGGGGAGAGTGCAAGGGGGGATAGTGCAAGGGGGGGATAGTGCAAGGGGGGTAGTGCAAGGGGGGAGAGTGCAAGGGGGGGATAGTGCAAGGGGGGGGATAGTGCAAGGGGGGATAGTGCAAGGGGGGGATAGTGCAAGGGGGGGATAGTGCAAGGGCTGGGTGCTTGTGCAAGGGGGGATAGTGCAAGGGGGGTGATAGTATAAGGGCTAGGTGCTGGGGCACGGGGCTGTGTGCTAGTGCAAGGGGGGTGCTAGTGCAGGGGGGGATAGTGCAAGGGAGGGGGATAGTGCAAGGGGGGATAGTGCAGGGGGGGGGGATAGTGCAAGGGGGTAGTGCAAGGTGCTGTGTGCTTGTGCAAGGGGGGGATAGTGCAAGGGGGGATAGTGCAAGGGGGGGAGAGTGCAAGGGAGGGGGATAGTGCAAGGGGGGGATAGTGCAAGGGGGGGAGAGTGCAAGGGAGGGGGATAGTGCAAGGGGGGTGATAGTGCAAGGGGGGGAGAGTGCAAGGGGGGTAGTGCAAGGGGGGAGAGTGCAAGGGGGGTAGTGCAAGGGGGGGATAGTGCAAGGGGGGGATAGTGCAAGGGAGGGGGATAGTGCAAGGGAGGGGGATAGTGCAAGGGGGGTGATAGTGCAAGGGGGGAGAGTGCAAGGGGGGTAGTGCAAGGGGGGGAGAGTGCAAGGGGGGTAGTGCAAGGGGGGGGATAGTGCAAGGGGGGGATAGTGCAAGGGGGGGATAGTGCAAGGGAGGGGGATAGTGCAAGGGGGGATAGTGCAAGGGGGGGATAGTGCAAGGGGGGAGAGTGCAAGGGAGGGGGATAGTGCAAGGGAGGGGGATAGTGCAAGGGAGGGGGATAGTGCAAGGGGGGAGAGTGCAAGGGAGGGGGATAGTGCAAGGGGGGGGATAGTGCAAGGGAGGGGGATAGTGCAAGGGGGGGGAGAGTGCAAGGGAGGGGGATAGTGCAAGGGGGGGATAGTGCAAGGGAGGGGGATAGTGCAAGGGGGGATAGTGCAAGGGGGGGATAGTGCAAGGGCTGGGTGCTTGTGCAAGGGGGGATAGTGCAAGGGGGGTGATAGTATAAGGGCTAGGTGCTGGGGCACGGGGCTGTGTGCTAGTGCAAGGGGGTGCCAGTGCAGGGGGGTGATAGTGCAGGGGGGTGATAGTGCAAGGGACTGTGTGCTGGGGCACGGGGTTGACCTAGTGCAAGGGGGTGCGTGCTAGTGCAAGGAGAGGTGATAGTGCAAGGGGGTGACCTAGTGCAAGGGGGTGTGATAGTGCAAGGGCTGTGTGCTTGTGCAAGGGGGAGTGAAAGTGCAAGGGGGGTGTGAGGGAGGTGATAGTGCAAGGGGGTGACCTAGTGCAAGGGAGTGTGCTAGTGCAAGGGGCTGTGCGCTGGGGCTGTGTGCTAGTGCAAGGGCCCATGTGCACTAGTGCAAGGGTCGTGTGCTAGTGCAAGGGGGTGTGTACACTAGTGCAAGGGGCTGTGTGGGGGGCCATGCACTAGTGGAAGGGGATGTGTGCTGGGGCTGTGTGCTAGTGCAAGGGTGTGCATGTGCACTAGTGCAAGAGGCTATGTGCTAGTGCAAGGGGGGTGTGCTAGTGCAAGGGGGTGTATGCTTGTGCAAGGGGTCATGTGTGGGGCAAGGGGCCGTGTGTGGGGCAAGGGGCTGTGCATGTGCCTGTGCACGGGGCTGTGCACTAGTGCAAATGCCGTGTGCTAGTGCAAGGGTATGCATGTGCACTAGTGCAAGGGACAGTGTGCTAGTACAAGATGGGGTGTGTATGCTTGTGCAAGGGGCTGTGCACCAGTCCAGGGGCTGTGTGTGGGTCAAGGGCCGTGTGCTAGTGCAAGGGGGGTGTGCGCTTGTGCAAGGGTCTTTGCACTAGTGCAAGTGCCATGTGCTAGTGCAAGGGGCTGTGCATGGGGCTGTGTGTGGGGCTGTGCAGGGGGCTGTGCACTAGTGCAAGGGGCTGTACATGGGGCTGTGCCTGCACTCGTGCAAGGGACATGAGTGTGAGCAGGAAGGGGTGCACACTAGTGCAAGGGGTTGGGGGGGTACTGTGCACACTAGTGCAAGGGGCTTTGCGCTGGGGCACGGGGCTGTGTGTGTGCTAGTGCAAGGGATGTGAGTGTGAGCAGGAAAGGGTGGGCACTGGTGCAAGGGGCTGTGTGGGGGGCACTAGTGCAAGGGAAGTGAGCAGGAGGAGGTGTGCACTAGTGCAAGGGGTGGCGTGTGGGGTGGTGGATGTTCCAGTGCACAAGGCAGGGGGTGCAAGGTAGGCGTGTGCACTAGTGCAAGGGGCTGTGAGTGTGAGCAGGAAGGGGTGAGCACTAGTGCAAGGGGCTGTGAGTGTGAGCAGGAAGGGGTGAGCACTAGTGCAAGGGGCAGTGGAGGGGGGTGGATGTGCCAGTGCACAGGGTGGGGGGTGCGAGGGAGGTGTGTGCACTAGTGCAAGGGTTTGGGGGGGGGGGGGTACTGTGTGCACTAGTGCACAGGGGGTGAGCAGGACCCCCCTGCCCCCACCCTCACCACCCCTCACCCCCCCACCCCCTGCTCCCGCCCCAACATCCCCTCTCACCCTTCCCACCCCCCACCCCCACCCTCATCCCCCCCATCCTCACCCCTTCTGCTCTCACACCCGCACCCCCTCTTAACCCTCCTCACACCCCCCCCCCACCCTTACCCCTACCCTCACCCCCCTCATCCTCACCCCTCCACTCCCCTGCTCTCCCCCTCCTCATTCTTCCACACCCCTCCCTCACCCCTACCCTCACCCCCCTGCCCTCACCCCCCTTCACCCCCTCATCCTCACCCTCACCCCCCTGCCCTCACCCCCACCCTCACCCCCACCCCTACCCCCACCCTCCCCCTGCCTTCACCACCCCCTCACCCCCCTCAACCCCCATCCCCACCCTCACCCCCTCCACCCCCCAACCCACCCTCCCCCTCATCCCACCCTCCCTCACCCCTACCCCCATCCTCACCCCCCGCACCCCCTTCCTCACCCTCCCACCCTCTCCCTCACCCCCTCTCACTCCCCCTCCCCCTTGCCCCCCCCCAGAGCCCCCCCCGACCCCCCAGCGCACACCCTGGCCGAGGTGCTGTTCTGCCAGCCGGCGATGCCCTCGCTGGGCCTGGCCCTGACCTTTGACCAGGACCAGCTCTTCTGGTTCGACTTCCCCCGCTCCCAATGGACCCCCCGGCTGCCCGACCTCCCCCCTGGCCCCCCAGCCTGGAGACCCGTCCCCAGCTCCTCCTGGACGCCATGGTCTGCCAGGACCTGCGCCGCACGCTCTCCGACCTGCTCACCGGCGTCCTGCCCGAGGCCAAGGGTGGGTGACACCCATCGTGCCTTTCAAGGGGTCCCCCCGTGTTAAAGGGGGGCTAGTTAACTGGGGAGGGGTCCCCCTTCCTCTCTTAATTGGGCCCAGTTGATGGGTCATCCCATACATGGTGGGCCCAGTTGATGGGCCATCCTGTACATGGTGGGCCCAGTTGATGGGTCACCCTGTACATGGTGGGCCCAGTTCATGGGTCACCCTGTACATGGTGGGTCCAGTTCATGGGCCATCCTGTACCTGGTGGGCCCAGTTGATGGGTCACCCTGTACCTGGTGGGTCCAGTTGATGGGCCATCCCATACATGGTGGGCCCAGTTCATGGGTCACCCTGTACCTGGTGGGCCCAGTTGATGGGCCATCCCGTACCTGGTGGGCCCAGTTGATGGGCCATCCCGTACCTGGTGGGCCCAGTTGATGGGCCATCCCGTACCTGGTGGGCCCAGTTGATGGGCCATCCTGTACCTGGTGGGCCCAGTTGATGGGTCACCCTGTACATGGTGGGCCCAGTTGATGGTCAACTCATTACATGGGTGAGGAACTGTTTGGATGGTAGCAGAGGGAGAGTTGTTCTCAACAGCTCCATGTATGGATAGAGACCAGCGACCACTGGTGTCCTTACTGGTACATACTGGTAGCAGTTAGGCAGTGGAATGGGGGGCACCCTCAGCACATCCCCCCAAGGTGAGGGGGTGGTTGATACCCCAGAGGGATGAGATGCCATCCAGAGGGACCCAGCTGAGCGTTGAGTAGAGAGGAACCCCATGAGATACATGAAGGGTGGGTGTAGGGTCCTGGGATGGGGAGGAACCACCCCAGGCACCAGTATGGTTTGGGGGTGACCTGCTGGGAAGCAGGAGAAAGGATCTGGGGGGGGGGTCCCAATGGGCAATGAACTCTCCGTGCTCAGCAGCACGTGGCCAAGAAGGCTGATGGGACCTGGGGGGTGTTGGGAAGAGCATGGACAGAAGGTCCAGGGAGGTTCTCCTCCCCCATCTGCTCTGCTGGTGGTCCCCAGTTCAAGGATAAGGAGAAACTGGAGAGAGTCCAGTGAGGGACTGGAGCATCTCTGGTGTGAGGGTGGGAGAGCCAGGGCTGGTTAGTCTGGAGAAGACCGAGAGGGGATCTGATCACCCCTCATCCATATCTAAAAGGGTGCGTCTAGGGGATGGGGCTGGACTGTTCCCAGTAGAGCCCAGTGACAGGAGAAGGGGAAATAGGCACAAACTGGACCATGAGAAGGTCCTTCCTGAACTTCTGGCCCAGGGAGGTTGGGGAGTCTCCTTCTCCAGGGAGATCCCAACTCCTGGTGGTCCTGGAGGTCCCAACCCCATGATCCTGGACACCATCCTGTGTGTCAAACTGGGTGACCCTGCTCTGGCAGAGGGTTGGAGCAGATGATCTCCAGAGGTCACTCCCATCCCACCACCATCCTGGGATCCTGTCCCACCACCCAGTTCAGGGCAGTCCTGAACATCACACGGGCTGGGGATGAAGGGATGGAGAGTGGAGAAGGACTTGGATGGAGAGAACAAGGGGTTGGGGTTGGTTTTGGGCTGGAAAAGGGCAGATTTGGGTCTAGCTTAGAAGGGATTCTAGATGAGACACTTGGCTGAGAGGTGGGAGATGCCCATCCTGGAGGTCCAGTAGGATGGAGCTCGGAGCAACAGGAATGGGAGGAGGGATTATCCCCATGCTGAGGGATGCGCTGACCTTCAAAGGTCCTTCAGAGGTTCCTTGTGTCCCCCCCCCAACCCATCCCCTGACCCGTCCTCTCCCACCCCACCCCCTCCCCAGGCGTGCCGGTGGCCGACATCTTCCCGCTGCAGCCGCCGGCGCTGGGGGTACCCAACACCTTGGTGTGTATGGTTGGGAACGTCTTCCCACCATCGGTGGAGATCAGCTGGCAGCTGGACGGGGTCCCCGTCACCCAAGGGGTCACCCACACCCACTACACCCCCACCAATGACCTGTCCTTCACCCGCTTCTCCTACCTCCCGGTGACACCCGCCGCTGGGGACGTCTACACCTGCGTCGTCACCCGCGAAGGGGACAACGCCTCCGTTATTGCCTACTGGGGTGAGAAGGGGGGGTACTGGGGACACTGGGGGGGGGGGGGCACTGCTGGTGGTGGCCCCCATCCTCATGTGTCCCCCCTCTTCTCCTATAGTCCCCCAGAACCCTGAACCCTCCGAGGAGCTGGAGACGGCGCTGTGCGGTGCCGCCATGACCCTGGGCATCCTCCTGGGGCTCCTGGGTGTCACCATGATCCTGCTGGGGCGACGGGGCACCCATGGTACGGCTGGGGGTGTTGGGGTGCACCCCCTCCCCCCACCTTAACGGGTTGGGGAGAGGCAGGTTTTGGGGAAGGTGAGGAGGAGACTGTCACCAACCCCCTCTTCTGTGTCCCCCCCCCCAGACTGAGCGCAGGACAGTGCAGAGGCCGGAGCCACTCGGTGCAGGAGTGACAACAGCCCTGGGGGGGGGCAGAGAGGGGGAATAATCCCTGGCCCTCTCCACCCCCCCCCCCATTAAACTCCACAGCTGTTGCTGTGCCCCCGTGGCCTTGTCTGTCCCCCACCCTGCGCTGTGGTGGCTTCTCTGCTGTCTGATATTGGAGTTCAGCTGCATTGCACCCCCAAAGGCCCATCCCCAGGAGCCGTGCCTCAGTTTCCCCATGGCCAAAGGGTGGGCAGGGCAGGAGGTGGCCATGGGAGGGCATGGTGGTGGCTTCTCTGCTGTCTGATATTGGGGTTCAGCTGCACTGCACCCCCAAAAGACCCATCCCCAGGACCGTGCCTCAGTTTCCCCACTGCCAAAAAGCAGGAGGCAGCCATGGGGAGGACATGCTGGTGGCTCCGCTGCTGCCTGATGTTGGGGTTCAGCTGGTTCACCCCCCAAGAGCTGTCCCCAGAGGTGTGCCTCAGTTTCCCCACTGCCGGGGGGAGGTGGCTGCAGTCCTGGCTTCTCTGCTGCATAATAATGAGGATGGGCTGGCTCCCAGCCTCCCCCAAAGACCCATCCCCAGGAGCCGTGCCTCAGTTTCCCCATGGCCAAAGGGTGGGCAGGGCAGGAGGTGGCCATGGGAGGGGATGGTGGTGGCTTCTCTGCTGTCTGATATTGGGGTTCAGCTGCACTGCACCCCCAAAAGACTTATCCCCAGGAGCCGTGCCTCAGTTTCCCCACTGCCACAAAGCAGGAGGCGGCCATGGGGAGGACATGCTGGTGGCTCCACTGCTGCCTGATGTTGGGGTTCAGCTGGTTCACCCCCCAAGAGCTGTCCCCAGAGCTGTGCCTCAGTTTCCCCACTGCCGGGGGGAGGTGGCTGCAGTCCTGGCTTCTCTGCTGCATAATATTGGGGGTTGGCTGGCTCACACCCCCTCAAAACGCCATACCCAGGACTTGTGCCTCAGTTTCCCCATGGGCAAAGGGTGGGAAGGGCAGGAGGTGGCCAAGGGGAAAACATGGTTGTGGCTTCTCCGCTGTCTGGTATTGGGGTTCAGCTGCACTGCCCCTAAAGACCCATCCCCAGGAGCCGTGCCTCAGTTTCCCCACTGCCAGAGGTAGGAATGTGGGAGCTGGTGGGACGGGCTGGTGGCTTCTCTGGTGTCTGATAGGAGGGTTGGGCTGGATCCTGCCCTGTCCCCAAACGCCACACCCAAGAATTGTGCCTCAGTTTCCCCATGGGCAAAGGGTGAGAATGGGAGGAGGTGGCCAAGGGGAAAACATGGTGGTGGCTTCTCCGCTGTCTGATGTTGGGGTTCAGCTGGATTGCCCCCCCAAAGAGTCACCCCAGGAGCTGTGCCTCAGTTTCCCCACTGCCGGGGGAGGTGGCTGCAGTCCTGGCTTCTCTGCTGCATAATAATGAGGATGGGCTGGCTCCCAGCCTCCCCCAAAGACCCATCCCCAGGAGCCGTGCCTCAGTTTCCCCACTGCCAAAAAGCAGGAGGCGGCCATGGGGAGGACATGCTGGTGGCTCCGCTGCTGCCTGATGTTGGGGTTCAGCTGGTTCAGCCCCCAAGAGCTGTCCCCAGAGGTGTGCCTCAGTTTCCCCACTGCCAGAGGCAGGGGCTGCAGCGGTGGCTTTTGTGATGATCTGATACTGGGGTTCAGCTGGATTGCCCCCCAAAGAGTCACCCCAGGAATTGTGCCTCAGTTTCCCCACTGCCGGGGGAGGTGGCTGCAGTCCTGACTTCTCTGCTGCATAATAATGAGGATGGGCTGGCTCCCAGCCCCCCCAAAGACCCATCCCCAGGAGCCGTGCCTCAGTTTCCCCATGGCCAAAGGGTGGGCAGGGCAGGAGGTGGCCATGGGAGGGCATGGTGGTGGCTTCTCTGCTGTCTGATATTGGGGTTCAGCTGCATTGCACTCTCAAAAGACTTATCCCCAGGACCGTGCCTCAGTTTCCCCACTGCCAAAAAGCAGGAGGCGGCCATGGGGAGGACATGCTGGTGGCTCCGCTGCTGCCTGATGTTGGGGTTCAGCTGGTTCAGCCCCCAAGAGCTGTCCCCAGAGGTGTGCCTCAGTTTCCCCACTGCCGGGGGGAGGTGGCTGCAGTCCTGGCTTCTCTGCTGCATAATATTGGGGGTTGGCTGGCTCACACCCTGAAAGAGCTGTCCCCAGGAGCTGTGCCTCAGTTTCCCCATGGCCCAAGCTTGGGAACGGCAGGAGGTGCCCACAGGAAGGACATGCTGGTGGCTTCTCTGCTGTCTGGTATTGGGGTTCAGCTGCACTGCCCCTAAAGACCCATCCCCAGGAGCCGTGCCTCAGTTCCCCACTGCCAGAGATAGGAATGTGGGAGCTGGTGGGACGGGCTGGTGGCTTCTCTGGTGTCTGATAGGAGGGTTGGGCTGGATCCTGCCCTGTCCCCAAACGCCACACCCAAGAATTGTGCCTCAGTTTCCCCATGGGCAAAGGGTGAGAATGGGAGGAGGTGGCCAAGGGGAAAACATGGTGGTGGCTTCTCCGCTGTCTGATGTTGGGGTTCAGCTGGATTGCCCCCCAAAGAGTCACCCCAGGAGCTGTGCCTCAGTTTCCCCACTGGGGTGGTTGGGAGTTACTGCAGTCCTGGCTTCTCTGCTGCATAATATTGGGGTTGGGCCAGCTTGCACCCCCAAAGGCCCATCCCCAGGAGCCGTGCCTCAGTTTCCCCATGGCCAAAGGGTGGGCAGGGCAGGAGGTGACCATGGAAGGACATGCTGATGGCTTCTCTGCTGTCTGATATTGGGGTTCAGCTGCACTGCACCCCCAAAAGACCCATCCCCAGGAGCTGTGCCTCAGTTTCCCCATGGCCAAAGGGTGGGCAGGGCAGGAGGTGACCATGGAAGGACATGCTGATGGCTTCTCTGCTGTCTGATATTGGGGTTCAGCTGCATTGCACCCCCAAAAGACCCATCCCCAGGAGCTGTGCCTCAGTTTCCCCACTGCCACAAAGCAGGAGGCGGCCATGGGGAGGACATGCTGGTGGCTTCTCTGCTGTCTGCAGCTGGTTCACCCCCCAAGAGCTGTCCCCAGAGCTGTGCCTCAGTTTCCCCATGGCCAAAGGGTGGGAAGAGCAGGAAGTGGCCACAAGGAGGACATGGTGGTGTCTTCTCCGCTGTCTGGTATTGGGGTTCAGCAGTACTGCCACCCCCCCATCCCCCCTCAAAGCCATACCCAGGAGTCATGCCTCAGTTTCCCCACTGGGAAGGGACAAGTGGGATTCCCCTGGGTGCCAAGCCCAGCCCAGCCCTGGGGCACAGTCTGCTCACACCCATCACTGGTGACTCAGGGTGCTGGGACTGGATCCCTGGGGACAAGTCAGGAGGAGGACAGGGAGGAGGAGGAGGAGGAGGAGGGGGAGGAGGAGGAGGAGGAGGAGGAGGAGGAGGAGGAGGAGGAGGAGAGGAGAGGAGGAGGAGGTGGGGTAGAGGTGAGTCCTGGGTGCAGCAGGGAGAAGCCGGACCCGGATGCACCCACACCCACTGCTACCCATGTGGGCGCTGGGGGTGCTGGCGCTGAGCTCCCAGGGGGCAGGTAGGACATGAGGGGGACGCAGCGGATTTTGGGGAGGGGGATCCACCCCCTGGGGTCCCTGCCCACCCACACCCCCCTGTGTCCCCCTCCTAGGTGCCTTCCTGATGCAGGTGGCCAGCACCTGCCCGCTGGCGGCCAACGGCTCGGCGCTGGGCTTCGGCCTCACCCTCCTCTTCAACAAGAACCCCCTGGTCTGCTCCGACCCCGACACCCAGCGCCTCGTCCCCTGTGACTGGGGGCTCCTGCGCCCCATCGCCACCCAAGTGGCCGCCATCCTCAACAACGACACCAGCCTGCTGCAGCGCGTGGCAGCGCGGCGCCGGGCGTGTGGGGACCTGGCCCCCCGGCTGCGGGGACAGACGGTGACACGGCGCAGTGAGGCCTGGGGCTGGGCGCACTGGGAGGAGGGGGGACACGTGGCGTGGGGATGTGGCGTGGGGACATCGCATGGGGACATTGCATGGGGACGTGGCATGGGGTGTCACATGGGGACATCGCATGGGGACATGGCATGGGGACATTGCATGGGGACATTGCATGGGGACATGGTGTGGGGACATCGCATGGGGACATCGCATGGGGACGTGGCATGGGGACACTGCATGGGGACATGGTGTGGGGACATCGCATGGGGACATCGCATGGGGACGTGGCATGGGGTGTCACATGGGGACATCACATGGGGACATCGCATGGGGACATCGCATGGGGACATTGCATGGGGTGTCACATGGGGACATCACATGGGGACATCGCAGGGGGACATGGTGTGGGGTGTCGTAAAAGGACGTGGCATGGGGACGTGGCGTGGGGTGTCACATGGGGACATGGCATGGGGACATGGCATGGGGACGTGGCATGGGGACATTGCATGGGGACATGGTGTGGGGACATCGCATGGGGACGTGGCATGGGATGTCACATGGGGACATGGCATGGGGACATCACACTGGGACATGGCATGGGGATGTCACATGGGGACATGGTGTGAGGTGTCACACCGGGGGTGTCGCATGGGTGTTGAGTGGGGACATCGCGTGGGGATGTGGCAGGACATCACACTGGGACATCGCATGGGAACGTGGCGTGGGGATGTTGCATGGGGACATCACACAGGGACGACACATGGGAACATCACATGGGGACATGGCATGGGGACATGGTGTGGGGACGTCACATGGCATCATGGCATGGGGACATCACACTGGGACATCACACAGGGACATGGCATGGGGATGTCACATGGGGACATGGCATGGGGACTTGGCATGGGGACGTCACACTGGGACATGGCATGGGGATGTCACATGGGGACATGGCATGGGGACATCACACTGGGACATGGCATGGGGATGTCACATGGGGACATGGCATGGGGACATCACACTGGGACATGGCATGGGGACATGGCATGGGGACATCACACTGGGACATGGCATGGGGATGTCACATGGGGACATGGCATGGGGACTTGGCATGGGGACGTCACACAGGGACATGGCATGGGGATGTCACATGGGGACATGGCATGGGGACATCACACTGGGACATGGCATGGGGACATGGCATGGGGACATCACACTGGGACATGGCATGGGGATGTCACATGGGGACATGGTGTGGGGTGTCACACCGGGGGTGTCGCATGGGTGTTGAGTGGGGACATTGCGTGGGGACGTTGCATGGTGCCATCACACAAGGCATCACACCAGCCACCCCCCAGGACACTATGCTGGGTGGGGAGGGGACCGCCCGCAGCGCTGACTGTCCCCTGCCCACCTCAGCGCCACCCCAAGCCCGCATCGTCCCCGTCCCCCTCCCCAACGTCCCCAACACCGTCCTCCTCACGTGCCACGTCTGGGGCTTCTACCCCCCCGAGGTGACCGTCATCTGGCTGCACAACGGGGACATGGTGGCCACCGGTGACACCGCCAAGCTCCTGCCCAACGGTGACTGGACCTACCAGGTGAAGGTGGCCTTGACCGTCACCCCCAAGCCTGGGGACACCTTCACGTGCTCGGTGCAGCACACCAGCCTGGACCGGCCTCTCCGGGAGCACTGGGGTGAGGATGGGTGGTGGGGACGTGGCACTGGGACACCCGGGTCCCCGAGGGCTCAGTGTGGCTGCTCTGTCCTCGCAGGTCCCAGCTTGTCCCCAGGGCTGACGGTGAAGGTGGCCTTAGCTGCGGTGACAATGACCCTGGGGCTGGTGGCCCTCGCTGCTGGCACCTTCAGCTACTGCCGCCCGGCTGCGTGTGAGGGACACGTGTGGGGGTGCGTGTGTGCGGCACGTGGGGGACACGGCACCCACCTCAACCAGGGGTGTCCCTAAATCGTCTTCTTACGGCTGCCAGGTCCTGGTCCTGGTCCTGGATCTCATCCCAGGCTTGGTCCTGGTCCTAATTCTGGTCCTGATCCTAATCCTGGTCCTGGTCCTGTTCCTGGTTTAGTTCCTGGTCCCAGTCCTGGTCCTGGTCCCCATCCTGGTCCCTGTCCTAGTCCTGGTTGTGGTCTTAATTCTGGTCCTGGTCCTGGTTCATGTCACGGTCTCAGCCTCAGTACTGGTCCCAGTCCTGGTCCTTATCCTGGTTCCTGTTCTGGTCCAAATTAATTTCCTGGTCCCAATCCTGGTCCTGGTTCTGGTCCCAGTCCTGGTTCTGGTCCCAGTCCCAGTCCTGGCTGTGGTTCCAGTCCTGTTCCTGGTTGTGGTCCCAGTTCTGTTCCTGATTCAGTTCCTGGTTTCAGTTCTGTTCCTGGTTGTGGTCCCCAGTCCTGTTCCTGGTTCAGTTCCTGGTCCCAGTCCCACTACTGGTCCCCATCCTGGCCCCTGTCCTGGTCCTGGCTGTGGTCCCAGTCCTGGTCCTGGTTCAGTTCCCAGTCCCAGTCCCGGTCCTGGTCCCCAGCATAGTCCTAGTCCTGATCCTGGTCCTGGTCCTGATCCTGATCCTGGTCCTGGTCCTGATCCTGGTCCTGGTCCTAGTCCTGATCCTGGTCCTGGTCCTGGTCCTGGTCCTGGTCCTGGTCCTGGTCCTGTGTGACCACATCCGTGAGCTCCCAGCCCTGTGCCAGACCCCCCCATCCTCCATGACACCCCCCACCCCTGGCAGACGAGGGGCTCAGGGTGCTGGGACACCCCCACCCCCCCAGACCCAGCCTGGGGGTTCCAGTCAGGGGGACACCCCTCACCCACCCACCCCCCAGTAAAACCATTTGTGACCCCCCATCCCTGAGTGACTTCACCCATGGTGACCCCTCATGGGTGGGGGGTCCAGACTCCCAGTGCTCCCAGTTTGGAGACAGAGGGGTGACTGGGAGGGGGAGGGCTTAGCGCTACCCACGGAAGCGTGTGTGGGGGGTGGTGACAGGGACACACACACAGGTGTACCCCAGGGGTGCAGCCAGCCCAGACACCCTGGTTTTTGGGGGGGGTGTCCCAGCGGGGTCCCCATGGGCCGGTGACCCCTGCCATGGGGGTGACAGTGAGGGGACGAGCCGGGGTGACACCCACCCGCCAGGCCATGTCCCAGTGCCGGCAGCCACCCGCCCTTCCTGCTCCGGCAACCGGTGACGCCTGCCTAGGCCCGGCCCGCATTGGGTGCCCCATGGCCACCCCCCCACCCTCCCACAGTGGGGTGCGGGGCCCGGGGGGGCTGGGGCCGGGCCGTGGGGTGCAGGCGGGTGGCCGGGGGGCCAGACAGAGAGCGGCTGGACACCCCCAGGCCCACCCCACCATGCTGGTGCTGCTGGGCCTGGCCCTGGCTGCCCAGGGGGCAGGTGGGGCTGCGCAGAGGGGGGGGGGGGTACTGGGGACACTGGGGGTGATTGGGGATGGGGAAAGGGGGGTGTGTGTCCTGTGGGACCCCGGGGGTGGGTTGGAGAAGGGGGGAGGCTCAGCCCAGTGGGACCCCAGGGGTGTTTGGGGGGGGCTCAGGCCTGTGGGACCCCAGGGATATTTGAGGGGGGCTCAGCCCTGTGGGACCCCAGGGATATTTGAGGGGGGCTCAGCCCTGTGGGACCCCAGGGATATTTGGATGTCTGGGGAGGCTCAGCCCCATAGGACCTCAGGGATGATTGAGGGGCTCATCCCCATGGGACCCCAGGGATATTTGGGGGGGGCTCAGCCCCGTGAGACCCCAGGGATGTTTGGATTTCTGGGGGGCTCAGCCCCATGGGACCCCAGGGATATTTTCGGGGGGGATGACTCAGCCCTGTGGGACCCCAGGGGTGGTTTGGGGGGGCTCAGCCCTGTGAGACCTCAGGGATATCTGGGTGGGGGCTCAGCCCCTGGGACCCCAGGGGTGGTCTGGGGGGAACGGATATGGATGGAGATGGGTGGGGATGGATGGATGGATGATGGATGATGGATGGATGATGGATGGATGGATGATGGATGGATGGATGATGGATGGATGGATGATGGATGGATGGATGGATGGAGGGAGGGATGGAGGGATGGGAATGGATGGAGGGATGGGGAGGGATGGAGGTGGGTGGGGATGGATGGAAGGACGGGGATGGGAAGCAGCAGATGAGATGTGTGGGGGACACCACTGACCCCCGTGTCCCCCTCCTAGGTGCCTTCCTGATGCACGTGGCCAGCACCTGCCCGCTGGCGGCCAACGGCTCCGTGCTGGATTTCGACTTCGCCATCGTCTTCAACAAGAACCCCCTGGTCTGCTCCGACCCCGACACCCAGCGCCTCGTCCCCTGTGACTGGGGGCTCCTGCGCCCCATCGCCACCCAAGTGGCCGCCATCCTCAACAACGACACCAGCCTGCTGCAGCGCGTGGCAGCGCGGCGCCGGGCGTGTGAGGACCTGGCCCCCCGGCTGCGGGGACAGACGGTGACACGGCGCAGTGAGGCCTGGGGCTGGGCGCACCGGGAGGAGGGGGTGGTTTGCACAGGGGCATGGTGCACGGGGATGTTGGATGGGGACGTCACATGGGGATGTCACGGGGTCATGGCGTGGGGTGTCGTGTGGGGACATGGTGTGGGGACGTGGTGTGGGGCGTTGCATGGGGACACGGCATGGGGATGTGATGTGGGGTGTTGCGTGGAGTGTCGCACGGGCATGTGGCACGGGGCACCACACAGGGACATCGCACGGGGACATGGTGTGGGGCATCGCATGGGGATGTCACACGGGGATGTCACATGGGGGTGTGGTGTGGGGCATCATGTGGGGCATCATGTGGGGCATCGTGTGGGGCATCGTGTGGGGCGTCGCATGGGGACGTGGCATGGGGACGTGGTGTAGGGTGTCGCGTGGGGACGTGGTGTGGGGACATGGCATGGGGTAACGCGTGGGGACGCGGTGTGGGGTGTTGTGTGGGGCGTCACACAGGGACATGGCATGGGGATGTGGCATGGGGCGACACACAGGGATGTCACACAGGGACATCACACGGGGACATGGTGTGGGGACATGGCATGGGGTAACACACAGGGACATCACACAGGGACATGGTGTGGGGACATGGCATGGGGTAATGCACAGGGACATCACACGGGGACATGGCATGGGGACATGGCATGGGGCGTCACATGGGGATGTGGCATGGGGACATCACACAGGGATGTCACACAGCGACATGGCATGGGGCATGGTGTGGGGTGTCACACGGGGACATCACACGGGGACGTGGCATGGGATGTCACGTGGGGCATCACACAGGGACATGGCGTGGGGACATGGTGTGGGGTGACACACGTGGGGTCGTGGCATGGGGCATCGTGTGGGGCATCACACGGGGATGTGGCATGGGGACATGGCGTGGGACATGGCGTGGGGACATCACTCAGGGATGTGGCCTGGGCGGGGGGTTTCCTTGCGGGGGGTGTTTGTGGGGGGACAGCACATTGGGATGCTGCACGGGGACATCACAGTGGGACATCGCATGGGCTGGGGAAGGGTCTCACTGACCAACACCCCCCCCAACTCCAGCCCCACCCCAAGCCCTCATCATCCCCTCCAAGATGGGCAATGCCCGGGCACCCGTCCTCCTCACGTGCCACGTCTGGGGCTTCTACCCCCCGAGGTGACCGTCATCTGGCTGCACAACGGGGACATCGTGGGCCCCGGCGAGCACCCCCCATCTCCGCCGTCCCCAACGGTGACTGGACCTACCAGACACAGGTGACCTTGATGGTGGCTCCGGTGGCCGGGGACACCTTCACGTGCTCGGTGCAGCACGCCAGCCTGGACCAGCCCCTCCTGGAGGAGTGGAGTGAGTTGGAGGGGGACAGATGGGACCCCCACGCGGACGCCTGCGTCCTCGCCGCGTCACCGCTCACCCTCACCGTGTCCCCAACAGGTCCTGGCTTGTCCCCAGCGTTGACGTTGAAGGTGGCTGCGGCCACGGTGCTGATGGTGTTGGGGCTCAGCTTGTTCATCGTTGGTGTCTACCAGTACAGGGCCAGGCCACCAGCACCGGGTGAGCGGTCGGGGAGGGTCAGGGATGGGGACAGTGGCCAGGGAGGGGACAAGGACAGTGGCCTCGGGTGACATAGACCCTCCTCACCCTCTCTACTCCCTCTTGCAGGTTACACTCCTCTCCCTGGAGACAACTACCCTGCAGGTAACGGCACATCCACCCCAGCCCTGCCTCCTGTCCCCAAGGGCCGTGTCACCCCTTCTGACACCCCGTGTGTCCCCCCCAGGCAGCATCTGAGGACTCCCAGGACTGTGACCTCCTGGCCCCGATGGCCACCCCCTGCCAACGTCATGGGGGTGACACTGTGGCACCCACAATAAAGATGCTGAGTGACACTGGGGTGGTTTGGTGTGTGGCACCTGTGTTGTCCCACCATGGGGACACAAACACAGGATGTGGCACGAGTGGGCAGGGGAGGGGGATGACGTGCACCGGGCACGAGCAATGCCGGGCACGAGGGGCACTGGGCACAAGGACACTGGACACGAGGGGCACCGGGCACAAGTGATGCTGGACATGGGGACACTGGGCATGAGGGACACCAGGCAATGGTGATGCTGGGCACAAGGACACTGGGCATGAGGGATGCTGGGCACAAGTGATGTTGGACATGGGGACACTGGGCATGAGGGACACTGAGCACACCCTATGCCGGGTGTGAGGGACACCAGGCACAGGCAGTGCCAGGCATGAGGACACTGGGCACAAGGGACACTGGGCACAAGGGACACCGGGCAAAGGTGATGCCAGGCAAGGGACACTGGGCATGAGGGACACCGGGCACAAGGACACTGGGCAAAAGGACACTGGGCATGAGGGACACTGGGCACAAGGACACTGGGCATGAGGGACACGGGGCACGAGGGACACTGGGCACAAGGGATGCTGGGCACGAGGACACTGGGCACATGTGATGCTGGACACAGGGACACTGGGCATGAGGGACACTGGGCAATGGTGATGCTGGGCACGAGGACACTGGGCACAAGGGACATGGGGACAGACCATGCCGGGTACGGGTCACGCTGGGCACAGGCGATGCCAGGCACAAGCGACCAGGGACATGAGGGGCACCAGCCACGAGGGACAGCGGGGGCAAGGGACACCCCCCATCCCCCCCAGCCCCGGGGGTGCCCGCGCTCCCCGGGAGGTTTTTACCCTTGTCCCATGTGTGTCACCCCCAAACCCCCCCAGGGGGTCCGAGCCGGGCGGGGGGAGCCACGGGGCGCCAGACGGCTGGGACCCCCCGGGACAGGCGGGTCTGGGGGTCTCGGGGTGCCCCGGGGGAAGGGGCCGGGAGCGGGGCCGGGCTGGGGGGAAGAACCGCGACTTGGGGGGCCCAGGGGTGACCCCGGGCTGGGGTCGGGGGGAAGCTGAGGGCTGGGGGCCCCGTGGGGGGTCCCGGGCTGAGGGTTCAGGGGGCTGTTCCCGCCCTTGCCCCCCCCACGCGCTGCTTTCGGCGCTTTCGCTTTCTCTTCTAACCTGCGGAGACGGGATCTGCCCGGCGCCCGGTGACGTCAGAGGAGACTCGGGCGGCCATTGGCGGGCTGGTTATTGCACAGCCAATGGCCGGGCTCGGGGCGGGGCCTGAAGCGAGGTCTGTCCCGGGCTGGACTCGTCCGGCGCATTCGTCTCGTCCGGACTCGGAGCGGAGCGATGGGGCCGGTTCGGGCGCTGGGTCTGGGGCTCCTCCTGGGGCTCCTCCTGGGGCTCCTCGGCCGGGCGGCGGGCGGTGAGTGCGGGCGGGGACCCGGAGCCCCTTCCCTGGGCGTCGGGACCCCCCGGACCCCCTTCCCCGGGCAGCGGGACCCCTCCTGACCCTCCTCCAGCCCGGAGAACCAGGACCAGCCCGGGCTGCCCTTCCGGGGGTCTCGGAAACTCCCCTGGGGCGAAGGGAGCCCCCGGTCCCTCCCACGGGACAGCGGGTGCCCCCTCGGAACTCTCCCCACCCTTCCCCTCCCCGTCCCGGCTTCGCCTTTCCCCCCATCCAACCCCCACCCCGCCCCCCCCCCATCCCCGATCTGCTTCGCCTTGGGACCCCCCCTGCCCCCCCATCACTGACACCGGGGACCCCCTGGTCCTGCATCCCCCCACCCCCCAGCCCCGGTCTGCTTTGCCTTGGGACCCCCCTGCCCTCCCCCCATCACTGACATCGGGGACCCCCCGCCCCGGTTTGCTTCACCTTGGGACACCCCTGCCCCCCCCCCCCCTCACTGACACCGGGGACCCCCTGGTCCCACATCCCCCCGCTCCCCCCAGCCCCGGTCTGCTTCACCTTGGGAACCCCCTGCCCTCCCCCCATCGCTGACACCGGGGACCCCCTGCCCTGGTCTGCTTTGCTTTGGGACCCCCCCTGCCCCCCTGACACCGGGGACACCCCTGGTCTTCCCTTCCCAAGAAGCAGGACCCCCACCTGGGCACACCCCAACATTCCCCCCTCCCCCCAGTCCCATCCCCCCACCCCTCACCGTGCCCCCCACCCCTCACTGTCCCCCGTGTCCCCACAGAGCTCCACTCCCTGCGCTACTTTGAAATCGCGGTGTCAGAGCCCAGCCCGGGGGTGCCCCAGTTTGTGTCCGTGGGGTACGTGGATGGGAACCTCATTTCACGCTACGACAGCGACACGGGGAGGATGGTGCCCCGGGCAGAGTGGATGGAGCACAACCTGGACCAGCAGTACTGGGACAGGAATACACAGATCGCACAGAACAATCAGCAGATTTACCGTGTGGACCTGAACACACTGCGGGAGCGCTACAACCAGAGCGGGGGTGAGTGTGGGCTGGGCTGGGCTGGGCTGGGCTGGGCTGGGCTGGGCTGGGCTGGGCTGGGTGAGCTCCCACCCCCCTCAGAAGACCCTTCCCTGCCCCATGCTACTGCCCCGGCCTGTGCCAACCCTGCCCTGCCCGGTGACACTGGCAGCAGGTTCCCAGTGAGGGAGTGTCTGGTCCCTGAGCTGGGGAGGAGCCCCACCCAGCACAACCCACCCCAGCCCAGTGCCCAGCACCCCATCCCAGGCCTGGCTGCCACATCCCACCCCTCACAGTCCCCAAGGCAGTGGAGAACTCCCAAAATAGAGGGGCTCCCATCCTGTGGCCCAGCCCCCACCCCAACCCGGTGCGTTGTACTCCCCACCCCAGAGCCAGAGGGGCTCCCTCAACCCATCCCCGTACCCCCCGCCCCAGAGCCAGGGGGGCTCCCCCACCCCCTCCCCGTACCCCCCACCCCAGAGCCAGGGGGGCTCTCCCACCCCCTCCCTGTACCCTACCCCCACCCCAGAGCCAGGGGGGCTCTCCCACCCCATCCCAGTACCCCCCCACCCCAGAGCCAGAGGGGCTCCCCACCCCATCCCAGTACCCCCCACCCCAGAGCTAGGGGGGCTCTCCCCACCCCATCCCAGTACCCCCCACCCCAGAGACAGGGGGGCTCCCCCACACCACCCCCATACCCCTCCCCACCCCAGAGCCAGGGGGCTCCCCCACCCCATCCCCGTACCCCTCCCCCACCCCAGAGCCAGGGGGGTCCCCCACCCCCATCCCCGTACCCCTCCCCCACCCCAGAGCCAGGGGGGCTCTCCCACCCCATCCCCGTACCCCTCCCCCACCCCAGAGCCAGGGGGGCTCTCCCACCCCATCCCAGTACCCCCCCACCCCAGAGCCGGAGGGGCTCCCCACCCCATCCCAGTACCCCCCAACCCTGAGCTAAGGGGGCTCTCCCACCCCATCCCAGTACCCCCCACCCCAGAGCCAGGGGGGCTCTCCCACCCCATCCCAGTACCCCCCCACCCCAGAGCCAGGGGGCTCCCCCACACCACCCCCATACCCCTCCCCACCCCAGAGCCAGGGGGGCTCCCCCACCCCATCCCCGTATCCCCCCACCCCAGAGCCAGGGGGGCTCCCCCACCCCAGAGCCAGGGGGGTCCCCCACCCCATCCCCGTACCCTACCCCCACCCCAGAGCCAGGGGGGCTCTCCCACCCCATCCCAGTACCCCCCCACCCCAGAGCCAGGGGGGCTCTCCCACCCCATCCCTGTACCCCCCCACCCCAGAGCCGGAGGGGCTCCCCACCCCATCCCAGTACCCCCTACCCCAGAGCCAGAGGGGCTCCCCACCCCATCCCAGTACCCCCCCAACCCTGAGCTAAGGGGGCTCTCCCACCCCATCCCAGTACCCCCCCACCCCAGAGCCAGGGGGGCTCCCCCACCCCCATACCCCTCCCCACCCCAGAGCCAGGGGGGCTCCCCCACCCCATCCCCGTACCCCTCCCCCACCCCAGAGCCAGGGGGCTCCCCCACCCCACACCCGCACACACCCCCCCATCCCCAGAGCCAGGGGGCTCCCCCAACCCATCCCCAGAGCCAGGGGGGCTACCCTACCCTATCCCAGTACCCCCCCACCCCAGAGCCAGGGGGGCTCCCCCAACCCATCCCACCCTCTGTCCTTGCCCCCACAACATTCAGGACCCCGTCCCATCCCCTTGCTGTCACAGGGTGCTGTGGGGCTGGGTGCCAGCCTGGGGCACAGGGGGTCTGTGTCACAGCTCTGTGTGACACCCCGAGTGCTGTGGGCCCTGGGCAGGGTGGGGGCAGCTCTCGTGTGGGTGCCCGATTCCCTCAGGCCTCACACAGGGCTGGAGTGGGGGGTGCTGCCGGGGGGCCTTGCCCCACTGAAGGCCCAGGGCTGCAGCAGCCCCTCAGCCCCATCTCCCTGGTCGTGTCTCAGGGGCTCACACACTGCAGCGCATGATGGGCTGTGACATCCTGGAGGACGGTAGCACCAGGGGGTACCTGCAGGACGCCTACGACGGGAGGGACTTCATTGCCTTCGACAGGGACACGATGACGTTCACTGCGGCAGATGCAGCAGCACAAATCACCAAGAGGAAGTGGGAGGCAGACGGGACTGTCGCTGAGCACGTGAAGCAATATCTGGAGAACACCTGCCCTGAGTGGCTGAGGAAACATGTGAGCAATGGGCAGGCTGTGCTGGAGAGGAAAGGTGAGGGGAGATGGGGACCCTGGGCAGGGGCCAGCGTGGATGTGTGTGCCAGCCCTCACTGCCACCCCCTCCCCAGAGCCCCCCACGGTCCGAGTGTCCAAGAAGGAGACCCAGGGGATCCTGACCTTGCACTGCCGCGCTTACGGCTTCTACCCACGGCCCATCAGCATCAGCTGGCTGAAGGACGGGGAGGTCAGGGACCAGGAGACCGAGCGGGGCAGCATCGTGCCCAACAGCGACGGCACCTACTACACCTGGGTGTCCATCGAGGCCCATCCTGGGGAGCAGGACAAGTACCGGTGCCGTGTGGAGCACGCCAGCCTGGCTGAGCCGGGGATCTTTGCGTGGGGTGAGTCTGGTGGCCTTGGGCACGTGGAGGGGTGGGCTGGGGGGTTCCCCTTCCCCTCCTCACCACCCTGCTCATCCCCAGAGCCGGAGTCCAACTCACTGGGCATCATTCTGGGGGTGGTTGCTGTCCTTGTCGTCCTGGTTGTCATCGGCATCATTGGATTTGTCATCTGGAAGCGCAGATCAGGTAAAGCCCCAGGGTGTGGGAGGAAGGCAGAGCCTGGGGGGCTGGCAGGGGCTGTGGGCATGAGCTGCAGCGCTCTGGGGAGCCCCTGAACCTGAGGGTGAAGCTCGGTGGATGCTGATGGCTCTTTCTCTCTGCAGGGAGGAAGGACTATGACAAGGCACCAAGTGAGTACCGGGGTCAGGTCTGGCTCCAGCCACTGCCCAGTGCCAGGGCGGTCTCGTGGCTCTGGTTTCTGGCTGCTGCTGGTGTTACCTCATCCCCTTCCTCCCCATGCCACCCCTCTTTACAACCCCATAGTGGGGACGTATTGAAGAGGGGGTGTCTCCCCTCTGGTGCTCGTGGTGCCATCCTCCTCTGCCAGTGGTGGCAATGCAGCCATGGCTCCTGGCACGTGCACTGAGCCCGCAGTGAGCACAGAGCTGGCAGCTCATGGCTGTTTCTCCCTCACAGGCAGAGACGGGGTGACTGTCCTCACAACTGGTACGTTGTGGGGCCGGGTGGGTGGATGGGGCAGCCCCAGCTCTCTGTGCTCCCCTGTGGAACCCATGGCCTGAGCGCCCTCGGGCTGGGGAGGGGGATGCAGAGACCCCCCAGAGCAGAGTGTTGGGGACAGGGAGGTGACCCTGGGTGACACTGTTTCTCCCTTGTGTCCTTGCAGCCTAACTGCTCCAGGAAGGTCCAGGGGGGAGTGCTGGATGTGGGCCCTGCGCTCCCACCGGCTGCACGCAGAGGTGCTGATGCAGAGAGCTGATGATGCTGCGCCTGCCCACGCTGCTGTGCTGGTGGCTCTGCTGGCTGGGGACACGCTTTGTTTGCAATGCTTTGATAATTGGGCAATTAGTTTTTTACCAATGTTTTGATTTTCAGGTTGAAAGTGATCGATTTTGCTGATTTCATGATACTTAATAATGCTGAGTAGCTTGCTATTGCTGTAGCTTGAGACAGTTAATTGTCATAAAACAATTAATGAGTGAATTAATACATGACAATTAATTAGCTGTCAGGGAGAGAAGGACCAGGGGTGTTGTGTGACTGTGACTGACCACGAGCCAGCAATATGCCCGGGTGGCCAAGAAGGCCAATGGCATCCTGGCTTGTGTCAGTGCCAGTGTGGCCATCAGGCCTGGGGAGGGGATTTTGTCCTGGTGCTGGGCACTGGTGAGGCCACACCTCGAGTGCTGGGTCCAGTTCTGGGCTCCTCACTGTAAGAAGGACATTGAGGTCCTGAAGCATGTCCAGAGAAGGGCAACCAGGCTGGGGAAGGGGCTGGAGGGCAAATCCTCTGAGGAGTGGCTGGAATGGGCCTGGCGTAGGGGCCTAGAAGAGGGTCAGGGCCTGGAACAGACCTGGAACTGCTTTAGGGCCTGAGGTGGGCCAGGAACAGGAGTCTGAATCAGGGTCAGGGCCTGGAACAGGCCTGAAGCAGAGTCAGGGCCTGGGACAGGCCAGGAACGCGGGCCTGGATCAGGCTCCATTCCTGGAACGGGTCTGGAACAGGGGTCTGGATTAGGCTCCGGGCCTGGGACAGGCCTGGAACAGGGGCGTAGAACAGGGTCCAGGCCTGGGATGGTCCTGAAGCAGGGTCAGGGCCTGCGACGGGCCTAGGACAGGGGCCTCCTCCTAGGTTGAGTGCCTGCCCCTGGCTGTGTTTAACAGCCGGGCAGATGAGCTGCTCAGGGAGATGGTTCAGCACAGAACAGGAACAGTTGGACTCATGGGCTCAAAGGGCTTTTCCAACCCGGTGACTCTGTGATCCAGCTTTAATATAAGGAGAATCTGTCTGTTTTGAGCACAGACAGTATTTGCCTGGTTTGGGTGTCAGTAGAACCTGGCTGTAGCCGTGTGAGCTGGTTCTTTGGAGCAGCTACACAATGTAACCCTAACAGGGGAACAGGCTTGAAGATACCAAGGTGAAGACAGGGGAGGAATAATTAAGGAGACCAATGCCCAATTAAAGAGACAGAGAGCATTAGGGGTGAGGGGTTCCTGACTTGTGTGTGCAGCAATGGGGCTTGGAGACTCTGGAGAAAACTGTGAAGAGCGTTTGCTGAGGGAGAGGAAGACGTCCAGCCTTCATCTCTGAAGCCCCCAGAAGCCCCTGAGTGCCCCTGAGCACGTGCTATGTGGCAGCAGTTTCTGTAAATGACCCTGTAAATAATTTGCATCCCCAGCCATTGCTGACACACTCCAACGCGGGTGTAGGGTCAGGCTGTGTCAGGAGGGCTTGAAGGGGGGAGACAAGGGGGGAGACAGGAGGGCTTGAAGGGGGCAGACATGGGGGGAGACAGGAGGGCTTGAAGGGGGGAGACATGGGGGGAGACAGGAGGGCTTGAAGGGGCAGACATGGGAGGAGCCAGGCCCCGTGTGCCCGGCGCTGCAATAAAGGATTCCTACTGAACAGCCACCCAGGCTGCTGAGTTTTGATTGTGGCTTCTGGAGGGTTCGGTGCCCGGGGGAAGGGGCCGGGAGCGGGGCCGGGCTGGGCGGGGAAGGGGGGGAGGGAGAAGAACCGCGATTTGGGGGGCCCAGGGCTGGGGGATACGGGTGAAGTGGGGCCGTGGGGGGTCTGGGGCCCTGAGGAGGACTCGGGGGAAAGCTGAGGGCTGGGGGCCCCGTGGGGGGTCCCGGGCTGAGGGTTCAGGGGGCTGTTCCCGCCCTTCCCCCCCCCCACGCGCTGCTTTCGGCGCTTTCGCTTTCTCTTCTAACCTGCGGAGACGGGATCTGCCCGGCGCCCGGTGACGTCAGAGGAGACTCGGGCGGCCATTGGCGGGCGGGTGGTGGCGCAGCCAATGGCCGGGCTCGGAGCGGAGCTGGCAGCGAGGCGCGGCCCGGAGCGGGGTCTGTTCGGCGCGTTGGCCTCATCCGGCCCCAGAGCGCCGGGGAGGGGGATGTTCTCTGTCACTGGCTGTAGCTCTCAGGAGAGGCCCCACCGCTGTGGCAGACACCCCGAGCACGGCCCTGGGCTGTGGACAGGGAGGTTGGGGCCTGGGCAGAGCCCGTCACGGAGGTGTCCAAGGGCCACGTCCCTGGGGAGCATCAACACAAGGGCCAAGGAGAGCAGGGGGCTGAACCTGAAGAGGCTGGGGTAGACCTGGAGTGCAAAGGGCCTGTGGGACATGGGGACAGGGACACGCGGACAGGTGGGCTCAGGGTGGAGGGTGGGCCTGAGCCCAGCCCTGCAGCCAGCGCCCAGGTCGTTCAGCAAGGGCAGCGATGTGCTGGAGTGGAGGGAGTGGAGCTTCTGGGGAGCAAAGGACGGGGCTCTGGCATCGTGATAGGGAAGCCAGCAGAGTCGTTACGGGTTAATTAATGACAGCAGGGTCATTACAGCCAGGAACCCCTCCCACGGTGCCTGTCCCTGCTTCCCTTGCCCATCCGCTTCCTTTTCCCACCTCAGCTCCAGAAGCAGCTCCCTGCTCAGCCAGGCCTCCCTGTTCCCCTGCTTCTAGAAGGTGGGACTTAAACATTGCCCAGCACTGATGAACACCGAGGGCCTCAAAAGCCGTTTCCCGGGGACCTTCCCACCTGGGTCCCTCACCAGTCCATCACCTGCTCTCCCCACATCTGGTGTTGAAGCTTTGGAGGCAGCTCCCTTGATAAAGCTCAAGGAAGTTCCCACCCAGCTGCTTCAGGGATCTCCTGGACCTGTTTGCATCATCTGTGTGGTGGTGTTCCCAGTTATCTTCTGGCAAGCTGAAGTCCCCATGAGGACAAGAGCAGGCGGTCCAGAGGTGTCTTGGAGAATAATTCATCGATGCCATTGGTCCAGACGCCCCCCAGTGACATCCCCTTTGTCTGTCCCTTGGTCCTTCCCCAGAGACTCCCAACCGTTGGCTCACCACCCTTCTCCCACCCCAGGTCCCACTGCCCCAACACACCCTGGGTACAAACAGGAGGGTTTATTTCAAGCTCCGAGTCCCATGGCCAGCACTGCTGGTTACCAGTGGCACCCACTGGGACACACTGGTCCCTGCAGTCACCGGCACACCACAGGGACATGGCAGTGTGCCCAGCTGGGTGCCTGCCCTCCCCCATCACAGCCTTCGTGGTTCCTTGTTACACCCTTTTGGTGTCCCCATCCTAGTTCCTCGTGTCCCCATCACAGCTTCCAGCACCCTCATCACTGCTCCTGGTGTCCCCATCCCCTCTCTTGAGGTCCTCATCTGTGTTCTCACTGTCCCCATCCTGGCTCCCATTGTCCCCATCCCTTGGTGGCCCCATCCTGGCCCGTGGTGGCCCCTGCCCATGCTCTCCCTCACCCTCCTTCCCCGTGTCCCTGTCTCCCACTGTCCCCCCTTGTCCCCCTCCCTGCAGCAGGTTCCAGTAGCGGCTGCCAGGGCGCAGGAGCTCCCCAGGGGACTCCAGTTCGTGCAGCCGTCCCCCTTCCAGCACCGCCACCCGCTGCGCCCGCATGGCCAGGGCCACCTGCCCTGTCACCAGCAGCACTGAGCGCTTGGTCCCTCTGGCTCTGAAGATCTCCTGCTCCACCTGCAACGGGTGGCATCATCAGCAGGGACCCCCAGGTGTGGGGACACAGGGGACATGGGGGGTTGAGACCAAGGGGACATGGGGAGTGAGGAGCCAGAGGAAATGGGGAGCAGGGACCCAGGGGTCACTGGGAGTTGAGACCAAGGGGACGTGGGGAGCAGGGACTGGGGGGGCTGCTGGGAGAGGGACTCAGGGGACATGGGGACACCTGGAATTGGGACCAAGGGCTCCCAGGAGCAGAGACCCAGGAAGCAGAGACCGAGGGGACACGGGAACTGGGGACTACAGGGGCCAGGGACAAAGGGGACACGGTGACCAGGGACCCAGGGGTCAAAGGAAAGAGGAGACCCAGGGGAACCCCAGGGACTGGGCCAGGGGACACAGGTGTCACCTCCCACCTGCAGCTGGCTCTTGGCATCCAGGGCGCTGGTGGGTTCATCGAGGATGAGGACACGAGGGTCCCTCACCAGGGCCCGAGCGATGGCCACCCCCTGCCGCTGTCCCCCGGAGAGCTGTCCCCCCAGCTCGCCCACCTCTGCGCGAGACGGAGGTCAGGGTGGGGACAGGGGGACACGGGGACAGTGAGGGTGGGGGTCACCTCCTACCTGTGTCATAGCCCTGGGGCAGGCGGGTGATAAAGGTGTGGGCGCCAGCCCGGGTGGCTGCCACTGTCACCTGCGCCCGGCTCCAGCTCTCGGGTCCGTAGGCGATGTTGGCGTGGAGAGAGCGGGAGAAGAGCAGCGGCTCCTGGGGGACAGCGGACACCTGCGGCAGAGGGGACAGCTGGGGACACGGCGGGGGCGTGGGGGGGACGACACAAGGGGGATGTGGCAGGGGATGTGATGGGGACACGGGGATGTGGCAGGGGATGTGATGGGGACACGGCAGGGATGTGGCAGGGGACGTGATGGGGACACAGGGGGATGTGGCAGGGGACGTGATGGGGACACAGGGGGGATGTGGCAGGGGATGTGATGGGGACACACAGGGATGTGACAGGGGACGTGATGGGGACACGGCAGGGATGTGGCGGGGGATGTGATGGGGACACAGGGGGATGTGACAGGGGATGTGATGGGGACACAGGGTGATGTGGCAGGGGATGTGATGGGGACACAGGGGGATGTGGCGGGGGATGTGATGGGGACACAGGGGGATGTGGCAGGGGACGTGATGGGGACACAGGGGGATGTGGCAGGGGATGTGATGGGGACACAGGGGGATGTGGCAGGGGATGTGATGGGGACAAGGTGGGGTCAGGGCTGGGAACACGGCCAGGATGCCGCACGGAGATGGTGGGGATGGGTGGGGACACTGCAGGGGACATAGCAGGGGACTTGGCAAGGACATGGAGGGGACAGCTGAGGACACAGCAGGGATGCACTGGTGACATGGCAGGGACGGGGTGGGGACTCAATGGGGACACAGCTGGGCATGTTGGGGACCTGGTGGTGATGGCAGGGGACATGGCAGGGGCATGTTGGGGATGGCCCATGGGCATGGCAGGGATATCAGGGGATGCCTTGGGGACAGTTGGAGACAGCTGGTGAGTCGTGGTGGGGATGGGTGGTGACATTGGGTGACACCGGGTGGCAGCGGGGACTCGTTGGGGATGGGTGGTGGCAGCACCTGTCCGCGCAGGTAGGAGTGCTGGTACTCAGGGAGGGGGTGACCGTCCAGCAGCACCCTCCCCGTCCTCGGTGGTCGCAGGCACAGGACCAGGGACACCAGGGTGCTCTTCCCTGCCCCCGGGGGGGCCACCACCGCCAGCACCTCTCCAGGGCGCAGCTCCAGGGACACTCCCTGGGGGGGGACAGAGGTGACACCCTGCACCCCCTCCCCCAGTGCCCCCTGCCCTCCCCATGTGGTTCTAACTTGTTCCCACCATGTCCCCACACCCTCCCCAACACATCCGTGTCCCCAAGCCCTCCCTGCCCTGTCCCCACCATGTCCCCATGGCCTCCCACCATCTTCATGGCCCCACACCCCCCTGCCATGTCCCCACAGCCCCCGTCATGGCCCCACGCCCTCCCCAGCACCCCTGTATCCCCAGACCATGTCCCCACGCCCTCCACATCACGTCCCACCACCACTGTGTCCCCATGTCCACCTGCTGTGTCCCCACACCTTGTACCCTGATGCCCCCATGTCATCACGTCCTCCAGCCCCGTGCCACCACCCTGTGTCCCCACACTGTGTCCCCACATCCTTCTGTCATCCCCCCATCCCGTCCTCCCCACCACCTCTGAGTCCCCACACCATGTCCCCACGCCACGTCCCCACACCATGTCCCCATGCCACGTCCCCACACCACGTCCCCACACCACGTCCCTGCATCCCCCACCCCTTCCCCATGCCCACCTTGAGGACAGGCTCTTGCTGCTCAGGGTAGGAGAACCAGACGTCCTCAAGCTGGAGGTGGCCCTCCAGGACATCAGGCACCAGTGTCCCCGTAGGTGTCACCTGCTCCTCCTTGTCCAGGAACTCAAAGATCTTCTCTGAGGCACCCACAGCCTTGGTCATGTTGGGGTAGTAGCGAAGAAGGACCTGGGGACACAATGGGGACAACCCCAGAGGGTGTGGGACAGCCATGGGGACACCAGGGACAGGTATGTATCCAGAAGGACACGGGGAATGGGCATGGGGACCTGGCAGGGAGGGTATGGGGACACAGCAGGAGACACTGGGACATGGCAGAGAGGCCATGGGGACATGGCAGGACATGGGGACAGAGAGGAGGACTTGGGGACACAATGGAGGGGACACTGAGGACACGGTATCCCCTCAGCCTCACCTCCACAGCCTCAGTGAACTGCATCTGGTAGATGAGGAAGGTCAGGAGGTCCCCAGTGGTGATGGTCCCCATGGTCACCAGCTGTCCCCCGTAGCAGAGGAGCCCCAGCTTCAGGGCCAGTGCCGAGAACTGGGGACACCACAGGGAGATGCTGCTGGGGGACACCGCCGTGGGGTCCCCATCCCCCTCCTTGCCACAGCCACCCCTCTGCAGGGACACTGAGGTCCCAGCTCTGTCCTCTCCTCCGTTCATCATGGTTCCCTCATGTCCCAGAGGTGTCACATTCCCCATGTCACCATCCCCTGTGCCCCAGAGCCCTTGTGCTGGTGTCCCCCCTGTGTCCTGATGTCCCCATGTCATCGTGTCCTCCATCCCCGTGCCACCACATCCCTGTGTCCCCTGTCCCCGTGCCACCACATCCTTGTGTCCCCTGCCCCCATGTCATCGTGTCCTCCATCCCCATGCCACCACATCCCTGTGTCTCCTGTCCCCAAGCCATCACATCCCCATGTCCCATCACCCCCATGCCACCACATCCCCCAGCCCTGTGCCACCCCAGCCCCATAACCCCCCACCCCCAGGTCCTCCATCCATGTGCCACCACGTCCTCCACCTCCCTGCCACCATGCCACCAACGTCCCCCCAGCCCCATGCTGCCCTACCTCCGAGTCCCATCACCCCCGTGCCATCACATCCCCCATCCTTGTGCCACCGCATCCTCTTGCCCCCCAGCCCCGGTGCCACCCTGTCCCCTGTCCCCATACCCCGCTGGCCCAAACGGTGGCAGCGTAGGTGGCCGCCTCCTTCCCCTCCAGCCGGTAGAGGTGCTGCAGGCGCTGGTGGTGCCGCTCGGCCGCCCCGGCCTCGTGGGCGAAGCTGCGGACAGTGGCCATGGCCTGGAAGGTCTCCACTGCCACCTTGGTGGCATCTGCCAGCGCGTCCTGCACCCGCCGTGACAGCCCCTGGGGACAGAGGTGTCACCGTGGGGATGGTAGAGGGGGTAGGGATGGACACAGGGGGAGCAGGGAGAGGGACATGGGGTGGTGACATGGAGGGGACAGAGGGGACGGTGGGCGCGGGCAGGGGACAAGGGACCCGCGTACCCCCACCTCAGTACCTGCTGGATCTTGCCGACAGCCCGGGGCAGCAGCAGGAGGACGGGCAGTGACAGGAGGGTGACAAAGGCCAGGTGAGGCGACAACCAAGCCATGGTGGCCAGGAGGCAAACGCCCCGCGCCAGGTACCAGAGCAGGAGGCTGAGCGCCTCGGCCACCGCCGTGTGAGCGGCCTCCACGTCCCCCGTCACCCGCGCCGTCACCGCCCCGGTGCCCATCAGGTGCAGGGAGGTGACGTCCTGTCTCAGGATGGCGGCGAAGACGCGGCGCTGGAGACGCCCCAGCACTCGGCTCAGCGCCCGCGTGTAGGCGACGTCGCAGGTGAACTCGGTGGCGGCGCTGTGGCAGTGGCCCCCGAGGGGTGGGGTGGCTCAGCGTGGGGACCACGCGTGTCACCTCCCTGCCCCATCCCCCTGTGACGGCCCCCGGTGGCACCCCCTACCTGCTGAGCCCCAGCAGCACCATGGGCCACTTGGTCACCGTCTCATCCTCGCTGGCCACCCAGTCGGTGATGCGCCCCGTGAAGTAGGGGACGGCCACCTCCCCTGGGGGGACACAACACACACGAGGTCAGGGCCATGGGGAACCCCCCTCCAAGGTCTGTATCACACCCCCCCAAGGGTGTGGGGAGACCCCACGGTGTGACCCCAGTGCTGCATCCCCCCACCCCATCCCGATGGGTGCTCTCCCCCCAGAGCTCAAAGGTCCCCTGCCCCCCAAGGCTGGGTGCCCCCCACCCCACCCCACCCCGCCGTTCCACCCCCCCCCACCCGGGTACCGAGGACCGAGGCCGTCATCAGCGCCGCCACCACCGCGCAGCTCCGGCGCTCGGGGCTCAGCAGGGACAGGAGGCGGCGGGCGGGGCGCGTCCCCATCGTCTGTCCCGGACCGGTCCCGGTGACCCGGGATGCTCCGGTGTGACTCGGGATGCTCCGGTCCTGCTCCCGGGATGCTCCAGTCCCGGTCCCGAGGTTCCCAGCCCGGTTCCCAGCCCGGTTCCGGGATGCTCCGGTGTGACCCGGGATGCTCCGGTGCGACTTGGGATGCTCCGGTGCTGCTCCCGGGATGCTCCGGTCCCGCTCCCGGGGTTCCCAGCCCGGTTCCGGGATGCTCCGGTCTTGCTCCCGGGTTTCTCCCGGTCCCGGTGTCCCCGCTCCGGTCTCTTCCCGGTCCTGCCGCCGTTTCTCGGAAAGCCAAACCCAGCGCAGGGCGAAGGGGAGGGGGGGGGCGGGGGGGAAGGGGGCGGGACCTGCCACCGAGTGGCGCAGCCCCGGGAACCGGGAGGGGAGGGACGGACACCGGGCATCACCGGGAGAGCCCCTCCAGGCACCGGGCATCACCGGGGAGGGGGGCACCGGGCACCAGAAACCGTCCGGGGCGTCCCGGGGGGTCGCCACCCCCGTATCCCTGCCCGGGGGGTGGAACCGGAGGATGGGGGGGCAGGGAGGAGCAAGCGGCTGGCGGGCGGCGCTCATTGGCCGAGGCGCTGTCGTCATCAGTTGCCAGGCAGATCGGGACCGAGCAGTTTGTCGAGGCGCGTGCGGCGGGGGGGCGGGGCCACGAAAGTGAAAGCGAAAGGCAGCGCGGCGGGACCGTGCTGGGAGGAACTGGGTGGGCTGGGGTTACTGGGGGGATGTACTGGTGAGTGCTGCAGGGTGCTGGGCAGGGTCTTGGCTTCCAGACTGGGACTGGAGAGTCTGAACTGGGAGCACTGGTGTTGACTGGTGAGTGCTGCAGGGTGCTGGGCAGGGTTTTGGGGTCCTGGCTGAGACTGGGGGGTGTGAACTGGGAGCACTGGTGTTGACTGGTGAGTGCTGCAGGGTGCTGGGCAGGGTTTTGGGGTCCCGGCTGGGACTCGGGGGTGTGAACTGGGAGCACTGGTGTTGACTGGTGAGTGCTGCAGGGTGCTGGGCAGGGTCTTGGCTTCCAGACTGGGACTGGGGGGTGTGAACTGGGAGCACTGGTGTTGACTGGTGAGTGCTGCAGGGTGCTGGGCAGGGTTTTGGGGTCCTGGCTGAGACTGGGGGGTGTGAACTGGGAGCACTGGTGTTGACTGGTGAGTGCTGCAGGGTGCTGGGCAGGGTTTTGGGGTCCTGGCTGGGACTGGGGGGGTGTGAACTGGGAGCGCTGGTGTTGACTGGTGAATTCCCTAGGGTGCTAAGCGCCGTGCAGAGGAGTTGCAGTGGGAGCACTGGTGTTGACTGGCGAGCGCCCCGGCCATGGCGCTGCTCCCCGCCACCCGCCTCGCCGGCCTCCTGCTCCTGGTCGACCTGGTGCTGCTGGCGGCACTGGCCTGGCTGGCCCCATCGCTGGCCCAGTGGGGCCCAGTAGCCACCTGGCTGGAAGCCGGGCTGCGCCTGCTGGCTTTTACCACAGCCCAGCGGCTGCTGGCGCCGGGGGTCCCCGGGGAGCCGCCGTCGTGCTCAGCCTCACGCCCGCCGCCTTCCTCACCCTCCGGAGCCTCCTGGTGCCGTACGGCGCCGCGCCGGTGCTGCTGGCCGCGGCTGCGCCATCTTGGCTGGCGCTGACCCACGGCGTGACCGTCGCGGCGCTGCTGGCGTGGGCCGTGCCGGCGCCGGGCGGGGACGTGGGCACCGAGTCGCCGGCGGCCGTGGGGCGGCTGCTGACGCTGGCCTGGACCGAGTGGCCCGTGCTCGGCGCTGCCTTCCTCTTCCTGGCGTTGGCCGCGCTGGGTGAGTGATGGCGGATGAAGGGGGGACAGGGGGGTGAGGAGGGTGTGGGGGGTGTCCTGGTTTCCCCCACCTGGTTGAACCCCCCCCCTTACTGGTTTCCACCCAGGTGAGACCGCGGGGCCGTACTGCACCGGCCAAGCCCTGGATGCCATCCAGCGCGGGGACGGACCCACCGCCTTCACCATCGGCCTGGTCCTCGCTGCTGATTTGGGCAGGTGAGCGTCCCCGTGTCCCCGTTGTCCATCTGTCTGTCCTCCACGGCCTGGCTGACGGGGGGTCCCTGTGCCTGTCTTGCCCAGCTCTCTGTTTGCCGGCTGCCGTGGGGGTCTTTTTTCCTGGCACGAGTCCGGCTCAAACTGAGCACCCGCCACCGGCTCTTCTCCCACCTGGTGCGCCAAGATCTGGCCTTCTTCCAGGAGACACCAGCAGGTAAGGGGGTCCCGATCCTTCCCCCAACCCCCCAGGACCCCCAACCCCACCACTGACCCCTCACTGTCCCCACAGCTGAGCTGTCTGCCCGGTTGGCCAACGATGTGCCCTTGCTGTGCGACGCGGTGCCGTTAAGCACCAACATAGCGTTGAGGAGCTTGTGGATAGCGTTGGGCTTGGGTAGCTTCATGGTGGGGCTCTCGCCCCGCCTGGCACTGCTGGCGCTGCTGGAGGTGCCCCTCATCATCACCGTCCGCAAGATCTATGATGCCCGGTACCAGGTGACAGTAGGGATGGGTTGGGAACAAGATGGGATGGAGGGGATGAAATGAGGACCAGGGAAGATGGGGTGGTGGGGTGGGGACTGGGGAATGTGTTGGTGTGGGGTGGGATGGGGTGGGATGGGATGGGATGGGATGGGATGGGAATGGGATGGGATGGGGATGGGATGGGGAAGGGATGGGATGGGGATGGGATGGGGATGGGATGGGATGGGGATGGGATGGGGAAGGGATGGGATGGGATGGGATGGTAGGATGGGGAGCAGGGGGCATGAGATGGTGGCAATGAGAATGGTGGGGATGGGATGGAGACACTGGATGGGACAGTGGGGGCTGGAGGGGATGGGATGGGATGGGATGGGATGGGATGGGATGGGATGGTGGGAAGGGGAGCAGGGTGATGAGGTGGTGGCAGTGAGAATGGTGGGGATACCTGGGGATGGGACAGTGTGGGCTGGAGGGCATGGCGGGGATGGGGACGTGCCAGTGGGGAAGGGGTCAGCAGGGATGGGATGGGGTTGGGGAGGATGGCACAGTGGGGTGTGGGGACAGAGATTTGGGGCTGGCGGGGAGGGGATGGGCAGGTGCTGAGTCTGTCTGACCCCACGCAGGTGCTGCAGCGAGCGTCGCTGGACGCCACGGCCAGCACGGCGGCGGCGGTGCAGGAGGCCGTCTCCTCCATCGAAACGGTGCGGACCTTCGCCGGGGAGGAGGAGGAGGAGCGTCGCCACAGCCAGGCCGTGGCCAGAATGCTGGCGCTGAAGGACCAGATAGACGTGGAGAGGGCACTCTTCACCCTTGTCAAGCGGGTGAGGTGGGCGTAGGACAGACCCCGGTGTCTGGGCTCTCCTTGTCCCCCCACCCGCTGACCCCCGTCCCTACAGGCGTTGCAGCTGGCCATGCAGGTGCTGGTGCTCTGCTACGGGCACCAGCAGCTCCGTGAGGGCACCATCACTGCCGGCACCCTCGTCACCTTCCTGCTCTACCAGGCTAAAGTTGGTCGCCACGTGCAGGTGAGGCCACGCGACGCGTGTTCCCCTCACCGCGCCCGGCTGTCCCCCCTGTCCCCACTGCCAGCACCTCTGTCCCGTACAGGTGCTGGTCTTTGGCCACGGTGACCTGCTCAGCAAGGCGGCAGCTGGCCGCAAGGTCTTCGAGTACCTGGACCGGGAACCCACCGGGGACACCGGGGGCACGTGGGCACCCGCCACGCTGCAGGGCCACGTCACCTTCCAGCACGTCTCCTTCGCCTACCCCACACGCCCCGAGCACCTTGTCCTGCAGGTAGAACCTGGGGTCTGGGGGGCTCCCCGAGGAGGGGATGGGGGTGTCCCTGCAGGTAGAACCTGGGGTCTGGGGGCTCCCCAAGGAGGGGACGGGGGTGTCCCTGCAGGTAGAACCTGGGGTCTGGGGGTCCCCAAGGAGGGGACGGGGGTGTCCCTGCAGGTAGAACCTGGGGTCTGGGGGTCCCCAAGGAGGGGACGGGGGTGTCCCTGCAGGTAGAACCTGGGGTCTGGGGGTCCCCAAGGAGGGGACGGGGGTGTCCCTGCAGGTAGAACCTGGGGTCTGGGGGGCTCCCCGAGGAGGGGACGGGGGTGTCCCTGCAGGTAGAACCTGGGGTCTGGGGGGCTCCCCAAGGAGGGGACAGGGGTGTCCCTGCAGGTAGAACCTGGGGTCTGGGGGGTCCCCAATGAGGGGACGGGGGTGTCCCTGAGCACCCACCGCTGCATCCTGCCTCCCGCTCTCCAAAGGACGTCTCCTTCGAGCTGTACCCCGGGGAGGTGACGGCGCTGGCGGGGCTCAACGGCAGCGGGAAGAGCACGTGCGCGGCGCTGCTGGAGCGGTTCTACGAGCCCAGGGCTGGGGAGGTGCTGCTGGACGGGAAGCCGCTGCGGGACTACGAGCACCACTACCTGCACCGCAAGGTGAGGGCAGCAGCAGGCAGGCGGGAGGGCAGCACAACCGCACTGAGCGGTGCCCGGTCTCAGCCTGTGCCTGGGGGCAGGTGGCCTTGGTGGGGCAGGAGCCCGTCCTTTTTTCTGGCACCATCTGGGACAACATCACCTTCGGGTTGGAGAGCTGCGGGGAGGAGGAGGTGAGGGCGGCTGCTGCTGCTGCTGGAGCCCTGGACTTCATCTTGGCGCTGGACCAGGGTTTCAACACCGGTGAGTGCTGGGGAGGGCTGGCAGGGAGGGGGATGCAGGGGACCTCTCTCAACCCCTGTCCGTTTGTCCTGCAGACGTGGGGGAGAAAGGGGGCAGCTCTCAGCCGGGGAGAAGCAGCGCATCGCCATCGCCTGCGCCCTGGTGCGGCGACCCACCGTCCTCATCCTCGACGAAGCCACCAGCGCTCTGGATGGAGAGGTGGAGGTGAGCTGTGGGGAGCGGTGGGGTGGGGGGAAGCCCTGACCTTGGGGGGTCCCATCCCCACGGCAGGTGCTGATGGGTGCCAGTACCTCCTGTCTGGATGGAGAGGTGGAGGTGAGCTGTGGGGGGAGCTCGGGGCGGGGTCCCATCCCCATGGCAGGTGCTGATGGGTGCCGGTACCTCCCGTAGCCACAGCAGTGGGTGCAGAGCGGGGAGGCCCGGACGGTGCTGCTCATCACCCACTGCCCACGGATGCTGGAGGTGGCCGATCGTGTCATCGTGCTGGAACGCGGCGCCGTGGTCGAGAGGGGGACACCGGCCGAGCTGCGGAGGCGGAATGGGCCCTACAGCCGCCTGTTGCAGAGACCCCCTGGCGTGGGGCAGCCAGACACTCCAGGGATGGGCTCTCAGGAGCAGTAGCCACCTCCTGCTCCATCAGCTGGTCAGGAGGAGACGTCCACTCCTATCACCACAGAGATTTGTACAGAATTCCTTCAGGGAAGAGCCGGATGGGTCCTGGAGAGCGTCGTGGCCAGTTATCCGTGAGGGCTGTGATGGGAAAGTGCAGGCACCCAGCTGGACACACAGCCATGTCCCTGAGGCGTGACAGTGATCGTGGGGACCAGTGTGTCCCACTGGGTGCTACTGGTAACCAGCAGTGCTGGGCACGGGACTCAGAGCTTGAAATAAATCCTCATTTTTGTACCCAGGGTGTGTTGGGGCAGTGGGACCTGGGGTGGGAGAAGTGGGTCTGAAGGAGGGGTGCTGGGAGGGGGTCAGCAATGGGTGGGAGGGGGGTGAAAGGTGCTGATGGTGAGATAAATTTCTATAAAATAAAGCAGAATTGCGTTGGCAAAGATCTGTGTGGGTGGTGGGGGCCTGGCCAGCTGCAGGGTGCTGGGCACCCAAGCCAAGCGCTCACCCTCCGGTTGTCACCGCCATGGGAAGCGTGTGCTGTAACGACTGCTGGCCTCCCAGTCACCATGCCACAGCCAGCATCCTTTGCTCCCCAGAAGCTCCAGTCCCTCCATTCCAGCGCATTGTTACCCTTGTTGAACGACCTGGGCGTTGGCTGCAGGGCTGGGCTCAGGCCCACCCTCCCCCTGAGCCCACCTGTCCGTGTGTCCCTGTCCCCATGTCCCACAGGCCCTTCGCACTCCAGGTCTACCCCAGCCTCTCCAGGTTCAGCCCCCTGCTCTCCTTGGCCCTTGTGTTGATGCTCCCCAGGGACGTGGCCCTTGGACACCTCCGTGACGGGGCTCTGCCCAGGCCCCAACCTCCCTGTCCACAGCCCAGGGATGTGCTCAGGGTCTCTGGCACAGTGTTGAGGCCTCTCCTGAGAGCTACAGCCAGTGTTCTGATTCAGAACATCTCCCCCAGATGCCTGGTGCATCCACCCAGATGGAAGCAGTCAGGAAGGAGAACCTGACTTCTGCAAGGCTTCCAACACCATCTCCCACAGCTCCCTCACAGGCAAGCTCAGGAGACGTGGGTTAGATGACTGGGCAGTGGGTGGGCTGAAAATGGGCTGAAGGACAGAGCTCAGCGGGTTGAAATCAGCAGCACAGAGTCTGGTTGGAGGCCTGGAACAAGTGGTGACCTCGGGGCTCAGCCCTGGCTCCAGCCCTGCTCAATATATTCACCAACAGCCTGGAGGAAGGGATGGAGGGGACCCTCAGCCAGTTTCCTGGTGACACCAAACTGGGAGGAGTGGCTGACACATCAGAAGGCTGTCAAGAGAAGTCAGGGGGGTTCTCCTGCCCCTCTGCTCTGCTCTGCCCTGGGGAGGCCTCATCGAGAACAGTGTGTGTGGGGCTGGGCTCCCCGGGTCAGGAAGGATGGGGAGCTGCTGGAGAGGAGACAGCAAAGGCCTGTGGAGATGCTGGGGGGACTGGAACGTATCTCTGATCTAGAGAGGCTGAGGGACTCAAGGCTGTTCAGCCTGGAGAAGAGAAGACTGAGCGGAATCTTCTCAGTGCTGAGCAACCCCTGAGGGGTGGGCTCAGGAGGAGGGCTCAGGCTGTGTTCAGGGGGGCCCAGGGACAGGACAAGGGGCCATGGGCACAAACTGGAGCAGAGGAAGTTCCCCCTAACCCTCAGGGGGAACTTCTTTGCTGTGAGGGTGGCAGAGCCCTGTGCCAGGCTGCCCAGAGAGGCTGGGGAGTCTCCATCTCTGGAGACATTCAAACCCCGTGATCCTGGGTGCTGTCCTGTGCAGCCTGCTCGAGGGGACCCTGCTCTGGGGGTGGGACTGGGGGATCTCCAGAGGTCCCTCCAACACCCGTGACTCTGTGAAATGTCAGACCAGGCAGGAGGTGTCAGTGAGGACAGCACCCTTCTCCTGCTGAAGAGGTGAGTGCCAGCCCAAGGTGGGCACAGGGGGAGGAGCGGTGGCATCAGGTGCCCGAGTTGGCAGGAGGAAAGCCAAGATGAAGGGAGAATGTGTCCATTAAAGTAAAGGTGGTTTAATAAAGGAAAAGCAAAGTTTTATTCCATAATTTCCAGCAGAGGGAGATGTCCAGCTACTTCCTGGGAAGCCAGGCTTCAGTACGTGCAGTGCTTCATACAGGAGACAAACATTTCACCTGGGAAGGAACAACCGTTTCTATCAGTACAGACTGGGGGTGACCTGCTGGAGAAGAGCTCTGTGGAGAAGGACCTGGGGGTCCTGGTGAGTGACAGGGTGGCCATGAGCCAGCAGTGTGTCCTGGGGCTGGGAGAGACAATGGGATCCTGGGGGCATCAGGAGGAGCGTGGGCAGCAGGTCACAGGAGGGGATCCTTCCCCTCTACTCTGCCCTGCTCAGGCCCCACCTGGAGTGTTGTGTCCAGTGCTGGGCTCCCTGGGATCAAACAGACAGGGATCTCCTGGAGAGAGTCCAGAGGAGGCTACGGAGATGCTGAAGGGCCTGGAGCATCTCCCCTGTGAGGAAAGGCTGAGGGAGCTGGGGCTGTTCAGCCTGGAGAAGAGAAGACTAAGGGGGGACCTAATTAATGTTTATAATTATCTTAAGCAGGGGATGCAGGGGGAATCAGCCAGCCCCTTTTCAGTGTGTGTGGGGACAGGACAAGGGGCGGTGGGCTCAAGTTGGAGCACAGGGAGTTCCCCCCAGTCTGGGGAAGAACTTCTTCCCAGTGAGGGTGAGGGAGCCCTGGGCCAGGCTGCCCAGGGGGTGTGGAGTCTCCTTCTCTGGAGAGATTCCAGCCCCGTCTGGACAGCGCCCTGTGTGCCCTGTCCTGGGGACCCTGCTTTGGCAGGGGGTTGGACCCCATGGGCTCTGGAGGTCCCTTCCAACCCCTACAGCTCTGTGATTGTGACTGTAGTAACAAACATGCCCTCAATGTCGTCTTTTCTCAGAGCCTTAGAGAGGCTGAGTAGAGGTCACAGGGTTTGGAAAATCACTTGGATTTTAGGGTCAGCTGTGCCCTATGTACTTTCCTCTGCTCTACAAACATATAGTTAAAAACATGCTAAACATCCAGCAATAACTCCCAAACAAAAGCAGCCAGGACTGAAAGACAGAGCTGGCCTGAAACCTCCCCATGGAGCTCAGAGGCAGCCCCTCTGACCCTGGGGCTCCGGGCTTTCCCCTTCCAGGGAAGCCCCCATGTCATTCCTTTAGCATTCTTCTCAGCCGTACCCACGGTCAGTTATGAACTCACTGAACCTCCAGCAATAGCTCCCAAACCAAAACAGCCAGGACTGACCAACATCACTGGCCAGAAACATCCCACTGTAGCCCAGTGGTGTCCAGACAGGCCATACTGGAGTGAAAAGAGTCTTACTAGAGCCATACTGGGGTGACTGGGGCCATACTGGAGTGACAGGAGTCATACTGGGGCCATACCAGGAGTGACTGGGATCAGACCGGCCATACTGGGGCTGTACTGGGGCCATCCTGGGGGTGACAAGAGTCATACTGGGGCCATACCAGGAGTGACAGGGATCAGACTGGTTGTACTGGGGCCATACTGGGGCCGTACTGGGGGTGACTGGGGTCATAGTGGGGCTATACCAGGGGTGACTGGTATCAGACTGAACAAACTGGGGCCATACTGCTGGTGACAGGATTCATACTGGGGCCATACTGGAGTGACAGGAGTCAAACTGGGGCCATACCGGGGATGACTGGGATCAGACTGGTCATACTGGGGCCATACTGGACTGACTGGGGTCATACTAGGGCCATACCAGGGATGACTGGGATCAGACTGGTCATACTGGGGCCGTACTGGGGCCGTACTGGGGGTGACTGGGGTCATAGTGGGGCTATACCAGGGGTGACTGGTATCAGACTGAACAAACTGGGGCCATACTGCTGGTGACAGGAGTCATACTGGGGCCATACTCGGGGGGACAGGAGTCATACTGGGGCCATACTGGGGGGGACAGGAGTCATACTGGGGCCATACTGGAGTGACAGGAGTCATACTGGGGCCATACTGGGGGGGGATTGGGATCAGACTGGTCGTACTTGGGCAATACTGGACTGACTGGGGTCATAGTGGGGCCATAGTGGGGCCATACTGGAGTGACAGGAGTCATACTGGGACGATACTGGGGGTGACTTGGGCCATACTGGCCATACTGAGGCCATGCTGGGGCCATACTGGGGCCATACTGGGGTGACTGGGATCAGACTGGTCATACTGGGGCCGTACTGGAGTGACAGGAGTCATACTGGGGCCATACTGGGAGGGACTGGGATCAGACTGGTCGTACTGAGGCCATTCTGGTCTTCGGGGGGCGTTCTGCATGGGGGGGGTCTGCATGGGGGGGTCTGAAGAGGGGGGTCTGAAGAGGGGGGTCTGCAAGGGGGGTCTCCGGGGGAGTGGTCTGTGGAGGGGGGGTCTGCAGGGGGAGTTTTGGGGGGGAGCTGCAAGGGGGGTGTCTGTAAGGGGGGAGTTGGGGGGGCGTGCAAGGGGGGTTCTGCGGGGGGGGGGGGGCATCTGCAGGGGGTGGTCTGCGGGGGGCCCCCCAATACTCCCCTTGAGGAGACGAGTCCCACCCTCCTGACCACCCTCTGGGGTGGGGGGCACCAGGGTTTGGGGGTGCAGAGGTTTTGGGGAGTCACATGTGTCTGGGGGGGGTGTGCAGGAGTTTGGGGGGGCACCTGGGATTTGGGGGCGCCCAGGGTTTGGGGGTGCAGGGGTTTGGGGTGTCACATGGGTCTGGGGGGGTTCAGGGGTTTGGGGGGGCACCTGGGACTTGGGGGGCACCAGAGGTTTTGGGGGGTGTGCAGTGGTTTGGGGGGGACAGGAGTTTGGGGGAGTCACATGGGTCTGGGGGTTGCAGGGGTTTTGGGGGGCATGCAGTGGTTTTGGGGGGGACAGGAGTTTGGGGGGCACATGGGACTTGGGGGCCATCAGGGGTCTGGGGGGTGCCCCAGGAGTTTGGAGTTATAGGGGGGTTTATAGTGGCTGGGGGGGGGGGTCAGTTAAGGGAGGTTCTGGGGTTGGGATGATCTGTGTGGGGCTGGGGGGGGGGGGTCGAGGGGCTGTGGCATTGGGGGGGGCTGGATGGCTGGGGGGGGGGTTATAGGGGCTGTGTGGCCCAGGAGGGGGGGTTATGGGGAGGCTATAGGGGCTGGTTGGCCCAGGGGGACTATATAGGGTGTGTGTCAGGGGGGGTTATGGGGTTGGGATGATCTGTGTGGGGCTGGGGGGGAGCTATGGGGGGGCTATAGGGGCTGTGTGGCCCAGGAGAGGGGACTATGGGGGGGTTATAGGGGCTGGGGGGGGTCTATAGGGGCTGGATGGCTCAGGGGGACTATATGGGGTAGGGGGGTCAGTTAGGGGGGATTATGGGGTTGGGATGATCTGTGTGGGGCTATGGGGGGGCCTATGGGGGGGCTATAGGGGCTGTGGTGGGGGGTGGTCTATAGGGGCTGGATGGCCCAGTGACACGAACTCTATGGGGTGTGGGGGGGCAGTTATGGGGGGTTATGGGGTTGGGATGATCTATGTGGGGCTGGGGGGGGTTCGAGGGGCTGTGGCATTGGGGGTGGGGGGGCTGGATGGCTGGGGAGGGGGTTATAAGGGCTGTGTGGCCCAGGATGGGGGGCTATGGGGGGGAGGGGGGAACACCCTCCAGGTGGGAGGGATGGGACATGGAGACCCCCAGGTGTGAGGGGGGGACATGGACACCCTGGGGGGCTGCAGTGGGATCCGCTGACACATGTCCCCACAGGCCTGCCCCACACCAGTAGGCCCCAGTAGGCCCCAGCATTACCCAGAAGAATTCAGTTGATCCCAGTACATCCCAGCACTTCCCAGTACATCCCAGCAGGTGCCAGCAGGCCCCAGTAAATCCCAGCAAGCCCAAATAGACACCAGCAAGCCCCAGCAGCTCCCAGTAGACCTCCAGTCCATCCCAGTAGACCTCCAGTCCATCCCAGTAGACACCAGAGAGGCCCATAAAGCCTCAGCAGAGCTCAGAACATCCCAGTAAACCCCAGTAGACCCCAGAAGATGTCAGCAGAAATCAGGACATCTCATTATGTCCAGTAGATCCCAGTACATCCCAGTAGAGCCGCTAAGATCCCAGCAGGCCCCAGCATGCACCAGTAGATCCCAATAGACTCCCACAGGCCCCAGCAGAGTCCAGTAGGCCCCAGTTGTCTCCTCCCAGTACCTCCCAGTAGGCAGATCTCAGTAAGCCCCAACAGACTGCAGTAGACCCCAGTAAACTCGACCCCAGTAAGCCCCAGTAGACCCCAGTAAGTGCTGGTACATCCCAGGGTGGACACCCCATAGGAACCTTATCCCTATAGACAACCAGTGGGCACAGTATAGGCACTCTATAGACCCCCTGCAGGCACCCTATAGACACCCTATAGATACCCTATGAACACCCTATAGGAACCTTAGGGGAACCCTTATAGACACCCAGTGGGCACAGTACAGGCACCCTATAGGTCCCCTGCAGGCACCCTATAGACACCCTATAGATACCCTATGGACACCCTATAGGAGCCGTATGGGAACCCTATAGACACCCAAAAGGCACAATACAGGCACCCTATAGACCCCCTGTGAGCCCCTATAGGCACCCTATAGGCACCCTATGGGCAGGGCTGTGGGTACCCCGGGGTCTGGGTGGCCCAGAGGGTTCCTCAGCTGCCGGTCCCTGGAGCCCCGGGGTCTTCTGGAGGGTGGTGGCCCCGCTGCCCCCTCCCCTCCCCTCCCCTCCCCCCCATGGTGGCCCCGGAGCCGTTGCTGGCAGCTGGGGGGAGCTCAGTGCCGGGGGGCCATGGGGGGGACAGCGACTCCACGGGGACCATGGCTGGGGGGTGCTGGGGGGTGCTGGAGGGGCTGGTGCGTGTCCTCCCCCCATGCGATGCTGCCCAGGGGAGATGCTGAGCCCCCTGCTCTGGCCTGTGTCACCTCCTGTCCCCCACTGTCCCCCAGGGGGAGCTGGGACCTTTATGGGATCCTGGGGGGGATGAGGGGGGCTGGGGAGGATCTCTGGGGGTCAGCGGGGACAGAATTTGGGGTGTCCTGCCCCACTCTGGATGGGACCCCCAGACCCAGCCTTTACAGGGGTTTTGGGGGGTGTCAGGGCTTGGGGGGGACATGTGGGGGCAGAGGGAGTTCTGGGGGGGTCAGGGCTTGGGGGGGACATGGGGGTACAGGGAGTTGGGGGGTTCAGGGCTGGGACATTGGGGGCCACAGGGGGTGGGGGGTTCAAACTGGGGGGGGGGGGGTATGGGGGGCACAGGGGGTTCTGGGGGGGTCAGGACTGAGAGGGGGGCACAAAGGGTTCAGAGAGAGTCTGGGTGGGGACACTTTATTAATTAACCAAACCCTTAATTGGGTCAGGGCCCAATCTGGGACGGGTGGGGGGGTGGATTGGGGGGGTGTGTGGATTGGGGGGTGTCCCCCAAAAATGTGCCCCAGGGGAACAAACACGGGACATTTCCCCGTGGGGATGAACCTTCATCCTGCTCCTCACCCCTCTGGGGCTCACTGAGACCCCCCAGTCCCCCTCCTCCCCCCTCTCCCTGTCACCACCAGGACAAGAGAGATATGGGGCTGTTGGAGAGGGGTCAGAGGAGCCATGGAGATGCTCAGGGGGCTGGAGCAGCTCCCCTCTGGAGAGAGGCTGAGGGAGCTGGGCTGGGTCAGCCTGGAGAAGAGAAGGCTGTGGGGGGACCTCATTGCAGCCTGCCAGTCCCTGAAGGGAGCAGAGGAACAGGAGGGGAATGGGCTTGTTCAAGGGCAGAGCCTGGCAGGACAAGGGGCTGGAGTGAAGCTGGAGGAGGGAAGGGGGAGAGGAGAGATTGGGGGGAAGTTCTGTGCAGAGAGAGTGGGGAGGGGCTGGCAGGGGCTGCCCAGAGAGGGGGTGGGTGCCCCGTCCCTGGGGGTGTCCAAGGCCAGGTTGGCTGGGGCCCTGGGCAACCTTGTGTAGCTCCAGGCCTGGAGGTTGGTGTCCCTGCCTGTGGCAGGGGGTTGGAGCTCTGGGACCCCTGGGGTCCCTCCCAGCCCAGACCAGGCTGGGATTCTGGGATTCTGGGATTCTAAGAATGAGGGATTTGTCTCTAACCCTGAGCATCAGGCCTTGAGAAAGTTGGAGCTGGATGTTCAAAAGGGGGATTTTTCCCCCAAAGCGTGCTCAGATCCTGGGCCAGAGAGACAAGACCTTGGTGGGGTTTCTCCCTGGGTGGGGCATATCCCTGAGAGCGTGGGGTTAGGCTGGACACCCCTCAGTGTCCCCTCCAACCAGCGTCATTCCAGGATTTGAGGCTTCTCCTCTGTAGAAAGGTCCAATTTGAGAAGCTCAGCTTCACTGAGAGGGGATCTGATCCCTGGGGATCAAGAGCTGAAGGGTGGGACACAGGGGGCCATGGGCAGCCTCTGCTCAGTGTCTGTGGGGACAGGACAAGGGGCCATGGGCTCAAGTTGGAGCACAGGGAGTTCCCCCCAGTCTGGGGAAGAACTTCTTCCCAGTGAGGGTGAGGGAGCCCTGGGCCAGGCTGCCCAGGGGGTGTGGAGTCTCCTTCTCTGGAGAGATTCCAGCCCCGTCTGGACAGCGCCCTGTGTGCCCTGTCCTGGGGACCCTGCTTTGGCAGGGGGTTGGACTGGATGATCTCTGGAGGTCCCTTCTGACCCCTGGGATCCAGTGATGGGGTGACACCAGAGACCCCCCAGTGAGACACAGATGGGGGGTGACACCCCACCCTTGGGGTGATCCCCACCCCTCCCTCAGGCCATCCCCCCCTGCGGGCCCATCCCCCTGCCTGCCCATCACTTGGTGTGTCCCAGCACTCTGCTGCCCACTCAGGTGACCCCAAGAAGCCACCAGAAGAGTCTTCCACCACCCTGGGGGGCACCTCGTGGGCTCCTTCCCTCCCCCCATCCCCCACGAGCCACCCTTGGGACACAGGGCCCAGGAGAAGAGCTGGAGGGACCCTGAGAGCCCAGGGAAGGGCCCCCCCCCCCGAGATGCCCCGTGGCATCCCAGCAATCAGTGTGAAGTCATTGGCAGAAGATTTAACAGGGGTTTAATATGAACATGGGAACATTTTAACTCCCTGGGACGGAGGGACCGCCTGCCTCAGGCAGAACCCACACACGGCTTCCTCCCTCCCCGAGGAGTCTGTCTGTCCTGCAGCCTCCTCCCTCCAGGAGGAGTCAGTCTGTCCTGCTGCTTCCTCTCTCCCCGCGGTGTCTGTCTGTCCCTCTCCACAGCCAGGGGGGAAGATGATGGTTCCAAAGAGCAGGGCCCCGTGGCCCCGCTGCCCAGCAGGCTCTGCAGCCGGGCCCTGGCCTCACGGCAGGCAGCAGGCTGCTGCCCCTCCCCGTGCTCCAAGATGGCCTCTTCAAAGAGCCTCCTCTGCTGCAGCAGTTGGCCTTGGAGGTGCAGGATGTGGGCGGCCATCTTGCTCTCGGCCTTCCAGTACAGCTGGCCCAGGACCTCCAGGAGCTGCCCGCGGGCCTGGCTGCTCCTCCAGGCTCCCCTCAGCAGCTCCATGGCCAGCTGCTTCTGCAGGCCCCGTGCCCGCTGGACGATGTCTCCACGCTGCCGCTTCAGCTCCAGCAGCGCCTCGTCCAGCTCAGCCTCCTTGGAGCGCAGCAGCTGGCGGATCTCCACCTCCCGCTGCCGCTGGTTCTGCTCCCGCAGCCGCTGGAGCCCCCGTGCCAGCTGCTGCTCCCCTTGGGCCTGCAGCCGTTGGGCCAGGAGCTGCCGCTCCCGCTCGGCCTCCTCCTTCAGCCGGCGCCTTTGGGCAGCAAAGTGTCGCTGCAGCTCTTGGGAGCGGAGCCGCTCGGCCTCCAGCTCAGCCCGCAGCCTCTGCAGCTGCTGCTCGGGCCTGTCCTGGGAGGCCAGGCCATGGCAGGGGGAGGGGCGGCTGCGTGCCACGGGCCCCCGTCCCGCACCGCGCCGGCTCATGGCTGCAGGGATGGCAGCCACAGGGCTTGGATGGCAGCCACAGGGGTTTGAAGGCAAGCAAAGGGGTTTGAAGGCAAGCAAAGGGGTTTGAAGGCAAGCAAAGGTCTTGGATGGCAACCAAGAGCCACCAAGGTCTGGGTGTCACTCCCTCCCAGTGACTGAGCAGGAGTGGAGATGGCGTCTGCATCCAGCCAAGGGGCAGCGAGCCCGGCCTTAGCTACGGCGCTGACCTCACAATGGAGGGGTGGAACATCTTGGACTTGGGGGGGGGCATCAGGGGTTTAGGAGTGACATGGGGGGGTGGGGGAGCAACACACAGTGATCTGCACCCCCTGTACACACCCATCTTCCTGCCCCCCCCCTGCACCCCCTGTCCCAACCCCCCTGCCTGCACCCCATCTTCCTGCACCCCGCTGCCAGCACCCCGCGGCCTGGGGGGTGCAGCCCCCACCCCAAACATCTGTGGGCACCATGGGGGGGTCCCCAGGCACTTTTATTGCCCCCCCAGACTCCCAGTCACCCCCAGGTGATGTCCTGCTGGGGGGGGCAGGGGGGCACCTATAGACACCCTATAGATACCCTATGGACACCCTATAGGAGCCTTATGGGAACCCTATGGACACAATACAGACACCCTGTAGACCCCCTGTGAGCCCCTACAGGCACCCTATAGATACCCTATGGACACCCAATGGGCTCAATATAGGCACCCTATAGACCCCCTGTGGGCATCTATAGGCACCCTATTGATCCCTTGCACCCATGGGTGGGGGAAGATTTGAGGAGGGGTCCCTGGATGCTGGGGGTCCCTATGGCTGGTGGGAGGGATGGGGGTGTCTAGGGGGTCCTTATGGGTGGTGGGAGGGATGGGGGGTGTCTAGGGGGTCCTTATGGGTGGTGGGGGAGGAGGAGATAAGGTGTCTAGGGGGGTCCCATGGGTGCTCAGCAGGGTCCCAGCGGGGGACGGCACCCCACGCTCCCTGGGGGATGCTGTGTGGTCGTGTGTCCCCCCCCAAAACCTTGCACGTCACCCTCTGCCCCCAGTGCCTGTGGGGGGCTGGAGGGGGGCAGGTCTTAGGGGGGCACCCCCAGGGACGCTGCTTCAATGGGGGACCCTCCCCACTGGGGCATCCCAGTAGGGACCCCCCACAAATTGGAAACCCCCCCTTAAAGAGCCCCAACTGGGGTGCTCGCTGGGTGCTCACTGGGGGGGACACTCCCTCCCCCCAATAAATGTGTGTGACCACTGAGCTCAGCTGCTGATGGGGGGGTCTGCAGGGGAGGGGGGTCTGCACGGGGTGGGGGGGGTCTGCAGGGTGGGGGTCTGCGGGGCAGGGGGTCTGCAGGTGGTATGACTTGGGGTGCCCCCCATGCAGGGGCTCCTCGGGGGCCCTGGGTGTGAGGTGCTGGGTGAGGGTCGGGCTGCAGTTGGAGCACCCCAAAACCCTGTTAGGAACACCAATGCCCCCTTAGCCCCCCCAAACCCACTGAGCTCCCCCAGTACCACCCATGTGGACCACAAAGCCCCCCAAACCCCTTGGATACCCCTGGGACACACCAAGACCCCCTCAGACACCCCCAAAAGCCCTTGAGGGACAGAATAACCCCCTTGGACCCTCCCAAGAGGAGCTGAGGAGCTGGGGGGCACCAGGGTTTGGGGGTGCAGAGGTTTGGGGGAGTCACTTGGGTCTGGGGGGGGTGCAGGGGTTTGGGGGGGGCACCTGGGACTTGGGGGGGGCATCAGGAGTTTAGGAGTGACATGGGGGGGGGAACAACACACAGTGATCTGCACCCCCCTGTCCACACCCATCTGCCTGCAACCCCCCAACCCCCCTGCCTGCACCCCATCTTCCTGCACCCCACTGCCAGCACCCCACGGCCTGGGGGGTGCAGCCCCCACCCCAAACATCTGTGGGCACCATGGGGGCGGGGTCCCCAGGCACTTTTATTGCCCCCCCAGACTCCCAGTCACCCCCAGGTGATGCCCTGCTGGGGGGTCAGGAGGGGCATCTCTAGGTAGACACCCTATAGATACCCTATGGACACCCTATAGGAACCTTATGGGAACCCTATGGACACCCAATGGGCTCAGTATAGGCACCCTATAGACCCCTTGTGGGCATCTATAGGTACCCTATAGATAACCTATGGACACCCAATGGGCACAATACAGGCACCCTATAGATCCCCTGTGAGGCCCTATAGGCACCCTATTGATCCCTTGCGGGTACCCTATAGACACCCCGTAGATACCCTATGGACACCCTAGAGGAACCTTATGGGAACCCTATGGACACCCAATGGGCTCAGTATAGGCACCTTATAGACCCCCTGTGACACCCTATAGATACCCTATAGACACCCAATGGGCACCATACAGGCACCCTATAGATCCTTGAGAGATCACTGGGTCCAACCTCCGATCCTTTTTCCTTCACTGTGGAGCAAAGTGCATGTGGCTCCTCCACAGGGCAGGGCTGAGCAGGGTCTCCTCTGGCTTTGGACACCTTGGGTGCAATCCTTGAGTCTTCCCTTTCCAGTCAAGGCAGAGAAATCCACTGTCTCTGAGCTCAGGGGCCTAAAAGCTTCATGCCAGAGGCTGAACCTTCTGACAGGAGAGACAGAGCAACTGTCAGGAAGGAAATGAAAGAGCTTGAGATCCTCCTCCTCAGTTCCTTCCCACCACTGGCCTGTTACTGCTATTAGTGACAGTGCCACTAATTACCAGCGGTCCCTGGGAGCTGCTCTCTGTTCTCTTGGCTCCAAAGCTCAGCCTGAGCAGGTTCCTGCCCTGGGAAGGGGTGGCCTCCAGCCAGGGCCAACCCACCACACCTAGGGATGGGACTAATACTGGACAGCTGGGGATGGGGCTCTGCTACAGGCTGCCTGACCAAGGGGAGCCTGCTGATGAGCCCTTCCTCCCTCAGCTGCAGGAGGCATCCTGGTCACAGGCACTCCTCCTGATGGGGACTTTAACCCCCCTGACATCTGCTGGGAAACCCACACAGCGAGCTGCAGGAGATCCAGGAGACTCCTGGAGCCCTTGGATGGCAACGTTCTGGTTCAGGTATTGGACAGACCGACCAGAGGTGATGCACTGCTGGGCCTGGTGCTCACCAAGGTGGGGGAGATCATTAAAGGTGTTAAGGGTGGAGACAGCCTGGGCTGCAGGGACCATGGCCTGGTGGAGTTTGTGATCTCCAGGAATGTGAGCCTGGCAAAGAGTGGGATCAGGACCCTGGACTTTGGGAGAGCACTTGGGCTGGAAGAATCCCAGACATAGATGCAGATAGATTGTCCCTGCTCTGCTGCCCCTCTGCCAAGGCAACGGCCTGGGCCAGTTCTTCTGTGAAAGCCCCCAGATGCTGGGGGACTTCAGATCCTGGGCTCCATCAGCAGAGGGGGGGGCAGCAGGGACAGGGAGGGGATTGTCCCTCTCTGCTCTGCCCCAGCTGGAGTCCTGTGTCCAGAGCTGGGGCCCCAGGACAAGGAAGATGTGGCCAGAAAAGCCAAGGGCATCCTGGCTTGTGTCAGAGCCAGCGTGGCCATCAGGCCTGGGGAGGGGATTGTGCCCCTGGGCTGGGCACTGGTGAGGCTGCACCTCCAGTGCTGGGTCCAGTTCTGGGCTCCTCACTGTAAGAAGGACATTGAGGTCCTGGAGCGAGTGCAGAGAAGGGCAGCCAGGCTGGGGAAGGGACTGGAGGGCAAATCCTCTGAGGAGCAGCTGGAATGGCTCTGGAGCAGGGGCCTAGAACAGGGTCAGGGCCTGGAATGGGCCTGAGGCAGGGTCAGGGCCTTGGACAGGCCTGAGGCAGGGTCAGGGCCTTGGACAGGCCTGAGGCAGGGTCATGGCTTGGAACGGGCCTGGAACAGAAGCCTGGATCAGGGTCAGGGATGGAACAGTTATAGAACAGGGTCAGGGCCTGGTCTGGGCCTGGAACAAACCTGGAGCAGGGTCAGAGCCTGGAACAGGCCTGGAACAGGGTCAGGGCCTGGAATGGGCCTGGAAGAGGGACCTTGAGTCTCCTACCCCAGGGAGGGGGCTGAGTCCCCAGCCCTGGGGGTGTTTAACAGAGGGGAGATGAGGTGCTCAGGGATCTGGCTCAGCACAGGACAGGGACAGTTGGACTCCATGGGCTTCAAGGGCTTTTCCAAGCCGGTGATGCTGTGACTCTCCCATGGGGATGGAGGTTGGGGTCAGGCCTTGAGAAAGTTGGAGCTGGATGTTCAAAAGGGGGATTTTTCCCCCAAAGCGTGCTCAGATCCTGGGCCAGAGAGACAAGACCTTGGTGGGGTTTCTCCCTGGGTGGGGCATATCCCTGAGAGCGTGGGGTTAGGCTGGACACCCCTCAGTGTCCCCTCCAACCAGCGTCATTCCAGGATTTGAGGCTTCTCCTCTGTAGAAAGGTCCAATTTGAGAAGCTCAGCTTCACTGAGAGGGGATCTGATCCCTGGGGATCAAGAGCTGAAGGGTGGGACACAGGGGGCCATGGGCAGCCTCTGCTCAGTGTCTGTGGGGACAGGACAAGGGGCCATGGGCTCAAGTTGGAGCACAGGGAGTTCCCCCCAGTCTGGGGAAGAACTTCTTCCCAGTGAGGGTGAGGGAGCCCTGGGCCAGGCTGCCCAGGGGGTGTGGAGTCTCCTTCTCTGGAGAGATTCCAGCCCCGTCTGGACACCGCCCTGTGTGCCCTGTCCTGGGGACCCTGCTTTGGCAGGGGGTTGGACTGGCCGATCTCTGGAGGTCCCTTCTGACCCCTGGGATCCAGTGATGGGGTGACACCAGAGACCCCCCAGTGAGACACAGATGGGGTGACACTGAGGACCACTCAGTGAGACACAGATGGGGGGTGACACCCCACCCTTGGGGTGATCCCCACCCCTCCCTCAGGCCATCCCCCCCTGCGGGCCCATCCCCCTGCCTGCCCATCACTTGGTGTGTCCCAGCACTCTGCTGCCCACTCAGGTGACCCCAAGAAGCCACCAGAAGAGTCTTCCACCACCCTGGGGGGCACCTCGTGGGCTCCTTCCTCCCCCCCATCCCCCACGAGCCACCCTTGGGACACAGGGCCCAGGAGAAGAGCTGGAGGGACCCTGAGAGCCCAGGGAAGGGCCCCCCCCGAGATGCCCCGTGTCCTCCCAGCAATCAGTGTGAAGTCATTGGCAGAAGATTTAACAGGGGTTTAATATGAACATGGGAACATTTTAACTCCCTGGGACGGAGGGACCGCCTGCCTCAGGCAGAACCCACACACGGCTTCCTCCCTCCCCGAGGAGTCTGTCTGTCCTGCAGCTTCCTCCCTCCCCGAGGAGTCTGTCTGTCCTGCAGCCTCCTCCCTCCAGGAGGAGTCTGTCTGTCCTGCAGCCTCCTCCCTCCAGGAGGAGTCTGTCTGTCCTGCAGCCTCCTCCCTCCAGGAGGAGTCTGTCTGTCCTGCAGCCTCCTCCCTCCAGGAGGAGTCTGTCTGTCCTGCAGCCTCCTCCCTCCAGGAGGAGTCTGTCTGTCCTGCAGCCTCCTCCCTCCAGGAGGAGTCTGTCTGTCCTGCAGCCTCCTCCCTCCAGGAGGAGTCTGTCTGTCCTGCAGCCTCCTCCCTCCAGGAGGAGTCAGTCTGTCCTGCTGCTTCCTCTCTCCAGGAGGAGTCAGTCTGTCCTGCTGCTTCCTCTCTCCCCGCGGTGTCTGTCTGTCCCTCTCCACAGCCAGGGGGGAAGATGATGGTTCCAAAGAGCAGGGCCCCGTGGCCCCGCTGCCCAGCAGGCTCTGCAGCCGGGCCCTGGCCTCACGGCAGGCAGCAGGCTGCTGCCCCTCCCCGTGCTCCAAGATGGCCTCTTCAAAGAGCCTCCTCTGCTGCAGCAGTTGGCCTTGGAGGTGCAGGATGTGGGCGGCCATCTTGCTCTCGGCCTTCCAGTACAGCTGGCCCAGGACCTCCAGGAGCTGCCCGCGGGCCTGGCTGCTCCTCCAGGCTCCCCTCAGCAGCTCCATGGCCAGCTGCTTCTGCAGGCCCCGTGCCCGCTGGACGATGTCTCCACGCTGCCGCTTCAGCTCCAGCAGCGCCTCGTCCAGCTCAGCCTCCTTGGAGCGCAGCAGCTGGCGGATCTCCACCTCCCGCTGCCGCTGGTTCTGCTCCCGCAGCCGCTGGAGCCCCCGTGCCAGCTGCTGCTCCCCTTGGGCCTGCAGCCGTTGGGCCAGGAGCTGCCGCTCCCGCTCGGCCTCCTCCTTCAGCCGGCGCCTTTGGGCAGCAAAGTGTCGCTGCAGCTCTTGGGAGCGGAGCCGCTCGGCCTCCAGCTCAGCCCGCAGCCTCTGCAGCTGCTGCTCGGGCCTGTCCTGGGAGGCCAGGCCATGGCAGGGGGAGGGGCGGCTGCGTGCCACGGGCCCCCGTCCCGCACCGCGCCGGCTCATGGCTGCAGGGATGGCAGCCACAGGGCTTGGATGGCAGCCACAGGGGTTTGAAGGCAGCCACAGGGGTTGAAGGCAAGCAAAGGGGGTTGAAGGCAACCAAAGGCCTTGGATGGCAACCAAGAGCCACCAAGGTCTGGGTGTCACTCCCTCCCAGTGACTGAGCAGGAGTGGAGATGGCGTCTGCATCCAGCCAAGGGGCAGCGAGCCCGGCCTTAGCTACGGCGCTGACCTCACAATGGAGGGGTGGAACATCTTGGACTTGGGGGGGGGCATCAGGGGTTTAGGAGTGACATGGGGGGGTGGGGGAGCAACACACAGTGATCTACACCCCCCTGTCCACACCCATCTTCCTGCCCCCCCCTGCACCCCCTGTCCCAACCCCCCTGCCTGCACCCCATCTTCCTGCACCCCACTGCCAGCACCCCGCGGCCTGGGGGGTGCAGCCCCCACCCCAAACATCTGTGGGCACCATGGGGGGGTCCCCAGGCACTTTTATTGCCCCACCCCCCCCAGACTCCCAGTCACCCCCAGGTGATGCCCTGCTGGGGGGGGGCAGGGGGGGCACCTATAGATACCCTATGGACACCCTATAGGAGCCTTATGGGAACCCTATAGATACAATACAGACACCCTGTAGACCCCCTGTGAGCCCCTATAGACACCCTATAGATACCCTATGGACACCCAATGGGCTCAGTATAGGCACCCTATAGACCCCCTGTGGGCATCTATAGGCACCCTATTGATCCCTTGCACCCATGGGTGGGGGAAGATTTGAGGAGGGGTCCCTGGATGCTGGGGGTCCCTATGGGTGGTGGGAGGGATGGGGGGTGTCTAGGGGGTCCTTATGGGTGGTGGGGGAGGGGGAGATGGGGTGTCTAGGGGGTCCCATGGGTGCTCAGCAGGGTCCCAGCCTGGGGAGGGCACCCCACGCTCCCTGGGGGATGCTGTGTGGTCGTGTGTCGTCCCCCCAAAACCTTGCACGTCACCCTCTGCCCCCAGTGCCTGTGGGGGCTGGAGGGGGTCAGGTCTGAGGGGGGGCACCCCCAGGGACACTGCTTCAATGGGGGACCCTCCCCACTGGGGCATCCCAGTAGGGACCCCCGAATTGGACACCCCCCCTTAAAGGGCCCCCCCGGGGGTGCTTGCTGGGGGGGGGGACACCCCCTCCCCCCAATAAATGTGTGTGACCACTGAGCTCGGCTGCTGATGGGGGGGTCTGCAGGGGAGGGGGGTCTGCACGAGGTGGGGGGGTCTGCAGGGGAGGGGGTCTGCAGGGTGGGGGTCTGCGGGGGCGGGTGTCTGCAGGTGGTAGGAATTGGGGTCCCCCCATGCAGGGGCTCCTCGGGGGCTCTGGGTTTGGGGTGCTGGGGGTGCTGGGGGGGTGGGGCTGCAGCTGGAGCACCCCAAAACCCCTTTAGGAACACCAATGACCCCTAGGGCCCCCCAAACCCACTGAGCTCCCCCAGTACCACCCATGTGGACCCCAAAGCCCCCCCAAACCCCCTGGATCCCCCTGGGACACACCAAGACCCCCTCAGTCACCCCCAAAACCCCTTGAGGGACAGAACAACCCCCTTGGACCCCCCCAAGAGGAGCTGAGGAGCTGGGGGGGCACCCCCTGCCTGCCCATCCCTTGGTGTGTCCCAGCACTCTGCTGCCCACTCAGGTGACCCCAAGAAGCCACCAGAAGAGTCTTCCACCACCCTGGGGGGCACCTCGTGGGCTCCTTCCTCCCCCCCATCTCCCACGAGCCACCCTTGGGACACAGGGCCCAGGAGAAGAGCTGGAGGGACCCCGAGAGCCCAGGGAAGGGCCCCCCGAGACGCCCCGTGTCTGGATGCCTCTTGGAGAAGGTTTGGCTGTGGGACCTCTGCCCAGGGGACACCTCAGCCAGGGCAGGGACAGGACGAGAGGGGCAGGACACGAGTCTGGACAGACAGTGGTTTGGGAAGGGGGTTCTTTACTCTGGGGGTGTCCCCAAGGCTCCTTGGGGACATTCTGGGGTGTCTAAGAGGGAGGTTGGGCCAGCAGGATGGGCTGTGGGGGTCACCAGAGCTTCCTGGAGCCCCCTGGCAGAGCCTGAAGGGCAGCGCTGGCCCCTGGGACCCCCCCAGGGCTGTTTGGGGACCCTGTCAGGACCCCACAAAGGTCCCAACTTCCCCTGAGGCACAAAGGGGGTTTCCTGGGCAGGGGACAGGGGGTGACACAGGACAGAGTAGGGGGGGGCTCAGCATCCCCCGGGCCAGTGCATGGAGGGGACTGGGGACAGGGGGTGACACAGGAGGTGACACAGGACAGAGTGGGGGGGGGCTCAGCATCCCCCGGGCCAGTGCATGGAGGGGACTGGGGACAGGGGGTGACACAGGAGGTGACACAGGACACTGGGGATACTGGGGGCACTGGGGACACTGGGGATACTGGGGATACTGGGGACACTGGGGATACTGGGGATCCTGGGGACACTGGGGACACTGGGGACACTGGGGATACTGGGGACACTGGGGATACTGGGGATACTGGGGATACTGGGGATACTGGGGGCACTGGGGATACTGGGGATACTGGGGATACTGGGGACACTGGGGATACTGGGGATACTGGGGACACTGGGGATACTGGGGACACTGGGGATACTGGGGGCACTGGGGACACTGGGGATACTGGGGACACTGGGGATACTGGGGACACTGGGGATACTGGGGGCACTGGGGACACTGGGGATACTGGGGACACTGGGGATACTGGGGATACTGGGGACACTGGGGATACTGGGGATACTGGGGATACTGGGTGCACTGGGGACACTGGGGATACTGAGGACACTGGGGATACTGGGGGCACTGGGGACACTGGGGACACTGGGGACACTGGGGATACTGGGGACACTGGGGATACTGGGGATACTGGGGGCACTGGGGACACTGGGGACACTGAGGACAGTGGGGATACTGGGGGCACTGGGGACACTGGGGACACTGGGGACACAGGGGGGTCTCATGCCCCCCAGGCCAGCGCGTGGAGGGGGCAGGGGACAGGAGGTGACACAGGAGGTGACCCAGGCCAGACTGGGGGGCAGGGGACAGGAGGTGACACAGGACAGGGCAGCGGGGGCTCAGCATCCCCCAGGCCAGTGTGTGGAGGGGGCAGGGGACAGAGGTGCCCCAGGAGGTGACACAGGCCAGAGTGGGGGGGCAGGGGACAGGAGGTGCCCCAGGAGGGGCCCGGGGTGTCACCCCCAGGCCAGCGTGGGGGACAGGGGGTGCCCCAGGAGGGGCCCGGGGTGTCACCCCCCCAGGCCAGCGTGGGGGACAGGAGGTGCCCCAGGAGGGGCCCGGGGTGTCACCCCCCCAGGCCAGCGTGGGGGACAGGAGGTGCCCCAGGAGGGGCCCGGGGTGTCACCCCCCCAGGCCAGCTCGTACAGGCGCCGGGCAGCGTCCCGCAGGCGCCCGCGGTGCTCGAGGCCGCGGTGCAGCCCGGGGGACCCCGGCCAGGCCCCACCTCAGCCCCCAGCACCCCGCGGCGATGGTCCCCGTGGAGTCGCTGTCCCCCCCGTGCAGCACCCCCCTGGCGCACAGCTCAGCCCAGGAGGCCCCGGCCGCCAGCAAGGCCTCCAGCGCCACCATGGGCGCGTCGTGGCCGCTGCGGCCCGGCCAGCCCTGCAGCGCCCAGCTCAGGTAGGCCGCGTCCCGCTCGGCCGGGGACGGGAGGGGGGCAGCCGGGGGGGCCGGAACCTTCCAGAAGGGCCCGGGACTCCAGGTACCTGCAGGGACGGGGGGGTACTGGGAGCACTGGGAGAACTGGGACTCCAGGTACCTGCAGGGACGGGGGGGTACTGGGAGCACTGGGAGAACTGGGACTCCAGGTACCTGCAGGGACGGGGGGGTACTGGGAGCACTGGGAGAACTGGGACTCCAGGTACCTGCAGGGACGGGGAGTACTGGGAGCGCTGGGAGAACTGGGACGTGGAGGTTACTGGGAGCACTGGGAGAACTGGGGCTCTGGGACATGGAGTGTACTGGGAACACTGGGAACCCTGGGACATGAAGGTTACTGGGAGCACTGGGAGAACTGGGACATGGAGGTTACTGGGAGCACTGGGAGAACTGGGACATGGAGTGTACTGGGAGCACTGGGAGAACTGGGACGGGGAGGGTACTGGGAGCACTGGGAGAACTGGGACGTGGAGGTTACTGGGAGCACTGGGAGAACTGGGATTCTGGGACATGGAGGTTACTGGGAGCACTGGGAGAACTGGGGCTCTGGGACATGGAGTGTACTGGGAACACTGGGAACCCTGGGACATGAAGGTTACTGGGAGCACTGGGAGAACTGGGACATGGAGGTTACTGGGAGCACTGGGAGAACTGGGACATGGAGTGTACTGGGAGCACTGGGAGAACTGGGACGGGGAGGGTACTGGGAGCACTGGGAGAACTGGGACGTGGAGGTTACTGGGAGCACTGGGAGAACTGGGATTCTGGGACATGGAGGTTACTGGGAGCACTGGGAGAACTGGGGCTCTGGGACATGGAGTGTACTGGGAACACTGGGAACCCTGGGACATGAAGGTTACTGGGAGCACTGGGAGAACTGGGACATGGAGGTTACTGGGAGCACTGGGAGAACTGGGACGTGGAGGTTACTGGGAGCACTGGGAGAACTGGGACATGGAGGTTACTGGGAGCACTGGGAGAACTGGGACGTGGAGGTTACTGGGAGCACTGGGAGAACTGGGGCTCTGGGACATGGAGTGTACTGGGAGCACTGGGAGAACTGGGACGTGGAGGGTACTGGGAGCACTGGGAGAACTGGGACTCCAGGTACCTGCAGGGACGGGGGGGTACTGGGAGCACTGGGAGAACTGGGGCTCCAGGTACCTGCAGGGAC
>BSDF01000033.1:0-37500 GCA_027925045.1 Hypotaenidia okinawae
CCTGGGCTGGGCCCTGGGCTGCTTCCCAGCCCTCGTGTTCCCATGCCTTGCTCGGAATTGTAGGAATTCGGGGGGGGAGGTGTTTAAGGATTAACCCCCCAAAATCTTAAAATTTGGCTTCTACCGCCTTGTGCTGTGGGACGAGGTGTGTGTGGGAGGGTATGGGGGGGTGTCCCTGGTGTGCAGCGGGACAGGAGTGGGTGTCCCCATCCCGGTTCTGACTCAGTAATTCCGGGGGACCTTTTTTAGCGGCAGACCCTGCCCCGGAACTAAAGTTCCGGCTCACTAGTTCCGGGGGACTCGTTTTAGGGTCTGACCTACCCAGGAACCGAAGTTCCGGGGAACTAATTTTAGGGTCAGAACCAGCCCGGAACAAAAGTTCCGGCTCACCAATTCCAGGGGACTCGTTTTAGGGTCGGACCTACACCGGAACCAAAGTTCCGGCTCACTAGTTCCGGGGAACTAATTTTAGGGTCAGAACCAGCCCGGAACAAAAGTTCCGGCTCACTAGTTCCGGGGGACTGATTTAAGGGTCGCACCTACCCCGGAACCAAAGTTCCGGCTCACTAGTTCCGGGGGACTGATTTAAGGGTCGCACCTACCCCGGAACCAAACTTCCGGCTCACTAGTTCCGGGGGACTGATTTAAGGGTCGCACCTACCCCGGAACCAAAGTTCCGGCTCACTAGTTCCGGGGGACTGATTTAAGGGTCGCACCTACCCCGGAACCAAACTTCCGGCTCACTAGTTCCGGGGGACTGATTTAAGGGTCGCACCTACCCCGGAACCAAAGTTCCGGCTCACTAGTTCCGGGGGACTGATTTAAGTGTCGTACACATCCTGGAACCAATGTTCCGGATCACCTGTTCCGGGGGACTGATTTAAGGGTCGCACCTACCCCGGAACCAAAGTTCCGGCTCACTAGTTCCGGGGGACCCGTTTTAGGGTCGGACCCAGCCCGGAACCAAAGTTCCGGCTCACTAGTTCCGGGGGACTGATTTAATGGTAGGACCTAGCCCGGAACCAAAGTTCCGGCTCACTAGTTCCAGGGGACTGATTTAAGGGTCGGACCTACCCCGGAACCAAAGTTCCGGCTCACTAGTTCCGGGGGACCGATTTAAGGATCGGACCTACCCCGGAGAGATGAGCTGCACATCGGGGGCAGAAGTCAGCCGTCCCCAACTGGCCAAAACCCCAACAGAAACCCGGTAGCAGACAGCAGTGAACACCCGGAACGGGACGGGGCCGTCTGCAGGAAGAATGCCAGGCGCAGTGCGCACCAGCCCTTTCCTTCCCCGCTTCAGAGCGGAACACTGCGCTTTGGAAATGGCGATGCTCTGAAGCTCGGTTCTGAGACCGACCCTAAAACGGGTCCCCCGGAACTAGTGAGCCGGAACTTTGGTTCCGGGGCAGGTCCGAACCTAAAACGGGTCCCCCGGAACTAGTGAGCCTGAACTTTGGTTCCGGGGTAGGTCCGACCCTTAAATCAGTCCCCCGGAACTAGTGAGCCGGAACTTTGGTTCCGGGGTAGGTCCGATCCTAAAACGGGTCCCCCGGAACCAGTGAGCCGGAACTTTGGTTCCGGTGTAAGTGCGACCCTTAAATTAGTCCCCCGGAACTAGTGAGCCGGAACATTGGTTCCGGGGTAGGTCTGACCCTAAAACGAGTCGGAACAAAGCCCTGAGGCCCAGGGTCAAAGGGGCTGCTTGTAGGTGCCATGGGGCGGTTTCAGGCCATGTATGTCTTTTGGTGCTGGCTGCTTTGGTTTGGGAGCTATTGCTGGACGTTTAGCATGTTTGCAACGGAAGGCCCAATTGGCAAAGAAAAATCCCTAGGGAAGTAGGCCTCAAAGTGGCTGATGTGAACCGGATCCAAAGTCCCCCAGTCAGCGCTGAAACCTTCACTGAGTTCCGGGGGTGAGTTTATGAACGATTATGAATGATTCTGGTGGACGCATTTTATTGAGGGACCAGCTGTGACCAAGCCAACTGGGAAGAAATATCACAGGGTCTCTTTTATTGCTGTAACGTTTTTAATACCAAGACGGTTACAACGTGCTTGGGGGTTGGTGTCACAGCGAGGGAAACTGAAACAGCCAAACAGGGCAGGGTCAGGGTTCAGCAAAGGGCCTCCAGCATCTCCTTTAAACACGCTTATTGTTCCCTAGGGCATCCCTCAGCTCCCCTGTTCTCCCATTGACCCTCCTCCCCTCCACAATCCCTCCCATTCACCTCAGTATGTTTCCAGTGCCCTGCTGTCCCAGTATTGCCAGTTACCACCCTGTGTGTGTCCCCCCCACCCCCCTCATCTCTCCCACTATCCAGTAACCTCCCGTCCCTCCCCTACCTGTCCCTCGCCAGGCTGTGGGGCTTCACTGGAGCTGGGGGGCACCGGGAGAGGCCGAGGGGCAGCTGAAGTAAGAAATGGGGGGGGGGGCGGGGGGGGAGGATTAAAGGGGTGTTTGTGGACGGGGACACTGCCAGAGGGGAGCAATGATGGTTTTCCCATTTTTTTGGGGGGGCGTCCCTCACCTGTACGCCTGTGGACGAGCCAGAGCCCCCCTGCCAGGGCCACCCCTACCACGAAGGCTCCAAAGGAGACAGCAGCCACGGCCGCCGGGGGCACGACGGGATCTGGAGGTGGGGGGCGTGTGACAGTGTCTGGGGGACCCCGGGGTCCTGGTTCCCCCCCACACTCCATCTCCCCCAAACCTAACACTCACCTGCTGGGGGGGCGTTGGCTGGTCCCGCTGAGGGGGTGGGGGGAGTCGAAGAACTGGGGGGCGGCGGGAACGGCGCGGGAGGGGCACCTGGGGGTGGGGGGAGGCGGTTACGGCGGGTGGGGAGTCACGGGGAGGAGCCACCGGAGGGGCAGCAAATTGGGGGTCCCGGTTGTGGGGGAGGGAGGAAACTGTCTGGGGCTCCGTTTGTGCACTCCGGGGCACATTTTGAGGAGGGAACGTTCTAATTGGAGGTCCCTGTCCTGGTTGGGGGTCCCAGGGGGAGTGGGGATCCCTGGGGGGGCGGGTGGGTGATGGGGTCCGTTTCACGGGTTTTGGGGGGTTTCTCCTTTGGCGGGGGGGAGGGGTGTGTCCTGGAGACGTCGCCGGGGCTTGGGGCGGGGGGGGGTGTCCCGGTCGGGGGATCCTGGGGCGGAGGGGGGGGGTATCCGTTTTGGGGCGGTCGCAGATTTCCGGGGGGTCCCGGGTTTGGGGGGTCCCGGACCCGGTGCGGCGGCGCTGGCGGGCCCGAGCGTCACCACGATGGGGCGCGTGACGGTGCGGAGGGAGCGGCCGCGGGCGGGGCCGGGGCGGGGTCGGGGGGCGGAGCCTGTCCCCGAGGCCTCGGGCCCCCGGCGGGGACAGGGCTCCGCCCGGCACTGAGGGAGGGGAGACCCGGCGTGGGCACCGCTTCACCCCGGTCCGTGTCCCTCCTCCCCCCCCCCAGCACCGGGCCACGTGGTGCCCCCTCCCTCGCCCCCCTCCCCTCCCCTCCCCCGTGCCCCCCCAACCCCCCCCCGATCCCGCTGTCCCCTATTCCCGGGGTCTGTACCTGCCCCCCCCCCCTTCCCCCCGTGTCACCCCGGTTCCCGTCGCTCTCCCGGTATCCCCTAATCCCGGACACCCCCTTCCTTTCCCTTCCCCCCGCCCCCGTCTCCCTTCCCCCGTGTCCCCACTCCCGGCCTGCACCCCCGTTACCCCCTCCCCCCCCCCAATATGTCCCCCCTTTCCTCAGTATCCCCAATTCCAGGTCTGCCCCCCCGCGCCCCCCCCGCCCCGTGTCCCCCCCGGTCGCGGTGTCTCCCATTCCCGATACATCCCCTTGTGTGTGTCCCGCCCCCTCCCTCCCTCCCGGCCCCGGCCCCGGCCCGTACCGGCGGCAGCCCATCCCCGTGGCCTCGGGCCCCCGCGGCGCGGCAGAGGCGGAGGCGGCAGTGGAGGAACTGGAGCGGTTCGGGGAACCGGGGGGCAGGAGGAAAGAAAGGAGCAACCTCCGCCGAGCCCCCCTTCCCCCCGCCCCGGCCCCGCAGCCGCCGCCGCCGCCCCCCGCGCCGCGCAGCCCCCCGCAGCACCACGAGCGGCCGCGGGGCCGGGCCGGGCCCGGGGGGACCCGGAGCGGAGCGGGGGGACACGAAGCAGCGACGGAGGGAGAAACCCAGCCCGGGGGGGCGCGGGAGAGGGAGACCTGGGGAGGGAGGCGGGGGGGGGGGAGGGGGTCAGGGGGCGTCTGGGGGACGCTGGGGGATGGGGACAGGAGGCAGCGGGGGGGTACGGGGGGTGGTAGAAGGGGGGACTGGGAGGGACCGGGAGGGGCACCGGGGGGTGGGGACGGGGGGCACCGGGGGGGGGAAGGGGTGGACATAGGGAGTGGGGAAGGGGGGTCACGGGGGGGGGGGTGGAATGGACAAGGGGGTTCCGTGGGGGGCAGAAAGGGGGGGCGGTCCCCGGGGGGGGGGAAGGGGATATGGTGTGGGGAAGGGGGGTCACCGGGGAGTGGGAACACGGGGGGCACCGGGGGGGTACGCAGGGAGGTTTGTGGGGTATCGGGGGCATCACGGGGTGTGGGGGGTACACACGGCCCACGACACCCCCGGGGACCCCCCCACCCCCAGCCTCCCCCCTCCCCGCACCTGCACGAAGACCCGCCCCCCCGCGGGCACGGCGCGTGGCCCCGGGCTGGGGGGGAACTCGGGGGAGGCCGAAACGTCCAGGCGGAGCCGGGGGGGCGGGAGGGGCAGCGGGGCTGCGGCACCGGCGGGACACGCCAGTCACCCCAGTGCTCCCAGTGACACACCCCCCCAGACCCCGGGCTCCCAGTTCCCCCTCCCGCAGAACTCCCAGTGCACTCCTGGGCTCCCAGTGACCCCCCCCCGTGCTCCCAGTCCTGTCCTCCCCAACTCTGTTACCCCCCTGGGCTCCCAGTTGTCCCCCAATGCTCCCAGTTCCTCCCCCCCGGCTCCCAGTTACCCTCCTAGTACTCCCAGTCGTGTCCCTGCCCAACTCTGTTGCCTCCCTCCGGTGCCCCCCAGTCCCTCTCCAGTTCCCCGTTTCCCCCGCCATGGACCCTCCCCAGATCCCCTCCCATGGCCTCAGTCACCACCCAGTTGCCCTCCCAGCACTCCCAGTACCCCCCCCCAAACTCACCCCGGGCTGTTCCCCGCTGCAGCGTGGTCTCATGGGGGTCGGGCCCCCCCAGGATCACTGGTGTCACCCCACGGCCAGCCGGGGGGAGGCCCTGTGGATGGTGACACGTCTGGGTGTCACCCCCCACCCCCCCCCCCCAGAACCTGTTGTCCCCCCTACACCTCCAACCCCCACCTGCGGGCCCCCCCGCGGGGATGAGGAGGAGGATGAGGATGAAGGCAGCGGGGCTCCAGCACAGCGCCATGAGGGGGCTCACCCCTTTGTGTGTCCCCCCAGATGGTGGCAGGTGCCCAGGCCCTGCCCATGTGTGGGTGGTTCCGACCCTGCCCTGAGGCTACCAAATCCCCCCCCCCTCAAGGTCACCCCCCACCCCGTCCCCAGCCACCAAATCACTCCCCAAGGGCACCAACCCCACTCCCCAAAGGCCACCCCCGCTCCAAGGTGACACCTTGGCCTTGGGGACATCACCCCGTGACGCGATGTCACCCCCCAACACCTGCCAGCCCGGCCCCCCCGTGCCCCCCTCCGTGTGTGTGTCCCTCCCCCGATGTCCCCCCCCGCCACCCCGTTACCCAGAGCCTGACGCCGACGCGGCCCCTCGGGTTCCACATGCGCATTTATAATAATAATAATAATAATAATAATAATAATTAATAATAATGACGACGCTGGGGGGGGAGGGGGAGGCGCCGCCCGCGCCCGCCACACACCGGAAGCGCTGCGGGGACATGTGGGGACAGCACACGGGGTGACACCCCCACCCCACCCCCCGCAAACCCCCAACCTGATTGTCACCGCGGGGCCTGACGCCAGCCCCACGTCACCATCGCCCCGTGTCACCGTCACCCCTCGTCACCGTCCCCACGTCGTTCCCTTCACATCACCATCACCCTGCGTCACGTCCCCGCGCCAGCGGTGCCACCGCTGCTCCAACACCATTATCCCTCGTGCCACGTCCCCGTGCCACTGCGTGTCACCACAGTGTCCTCAGGCTGCTCCTCCGTGTCACCCTTCAGCACCACGTCACATCCCTGTGTCACCTCTTCCACGTCCCCGTGTCACGTCCCTGCACCATCTCTCCGCGTCACCTCTCCGCCGCATTCCCATGTCACATCCTGGCGCCACCTCTGCCGCGTCCCCACGTCATCCCACGGCGGGTCTCCACGCTGTGCCACGTCCCCACACCGTCTCCGTGTCGCTGTCACACCCCCGTGCTGCGTCCCCGGTGTCCCCACGCCATGTCCTCCACCCCTGTCCTGTCCCCGCACCACATCCCCAAGCCGTGTGTCCCCGCGTCACATCCGGGTGCCGTGTCCCCACGTGACATCCGCGCGTCAAACCGCGCCACGTCCCCGCAGCGCCGCGTCCCCGGGTCCCATCCCAGCACCTCGCATCGCGTCCCGTCCCAGCGCTGCACCCCAGCTGCACCTCACCATGGGGGGCGGCAGCAGCCGCGGCGGGGTCGGGGGGACACACAACCAACCCTGAGCTCAGGGAGACTGAGGCACAGGCCGCCCCGGCGGGAGAGGGGGACATCAGGAGGGGACGCACGGCTCTGCACGGGGACACGAGGCACCGGGACGTACCAGGAAGCGGGGGGACGCGCTGTCCCAGGTCGGGGGGCCACGGCCCGGGGCGGGGGGCGCGGGCAGGCGCTACCTGGTGAAGAAGGGGAGGTGGTGGTGGCTGAGGCCGCCGCCGGTGCGGGGGGACTCTGTCCTGGCCATGACGTCCTTGAACCAGGAGGCCACGTCCACCTCCAGCGTCTCGTAGCGCTTGATGAAGTTGTGCTCCTGCGGGGAGGGGGCGTGAGGGGGGTGGGGACACGGGGGACACGGGGCGGGGGGTGGGGACAGGGATATGGGGGGATGGGGATGTGGGGACATGGGGAGATGGACATGAGCAGCAGGACATGGGGACAGAGGGATGTAGGGAGAGAGGGACACTGGACACTCATGTAGACACACACAGGGACACGTGTGCCAGGGACATGCATGATGGGGACCCTCGTGATGGGGACATGCATGACAAGGACACGCGTGACAGAGACCCTCCTTGGGGACACACGTGACAGGGACCCACCAGTAACTTGTTGTACTTTGGTCTCTTCCTGTGGTCCTTGGTGAGGCTGTGGGAGAGGGGAGGGTGTTGAGCTACGAGGGCCCCCGGGGCACATGGGGGGTGGGGGTCTCGTCACCCACCAGTCCCTGACGAAGGCCTGGAAGTCCCCGGAGAAGCCCATGGCGGGGGGCAGCAGTGGGGGGTCCTCCTGCAGCACCTTCGTCAGCACCTCGAAATCCGTCTTGCAGTTCTGGTAGGGGAACTGCCCCGTGGCCAGCTCCACCTGCGGGGGCACGGCCATGGGGACACTGACACCGACATGGGGACACTGAGGCCACCGGGGATGGGGGGGACACGGGCGGGGGCAGCAAGGGAGGTGGGGGCAGCAGTGGGGAAATGGGGCGGTGAGGGGATGGGGTGGGATCAGGGGGACACGGGGAGGGCTGGAGAGGTGATGGGGACACGGTGGGGACCCCAGAGACAGGTTGGGGATCCCAGGGATGGGTTGGGGACAGGGTGGGGACCCCGGGGACAGGGTGGGCACCCTGGAGCCGTGCTGGGGAGGGGCCGCAGCTCACCAGGGAGATGCCGAGGCTCCAGACGTCGGCGCGGATGTCGTAGTCGGGCTTGGTGGGGTCAGGGGGTCGATGCGCTCGGGCTGGGGGAGATGGGAGGCTGCAGGGGCTGGGACCGGGGGGCAACCCCCAACACCCACAATCCTAAGGACCCCCAGCACCAACCTCTGAGACCCTCAAGTACCCCCAGCTCAGAGAACCCCCAGCACCCCCAATCCTGAGGACTGACAGCATCCCCCAGCCCCAGGGGACCCGCAGCACCCACCTCTGGGACCCCCAGCACGCCCGAATCCTGAGAACCACCAGAACCCCCTTATCCTTAAGACCCTCCACACCCCACCTCTGGTACCCCCAACCCTGAGGAAACCCCCCGATTGCCCCCGCCCCTCTCCAATCCCCGCAGCGCCCCTGGGTGCTCACAGCCATGTAGGCGGCGCAGCCGGCGCTGCGGGTCTTGGCTTTGGAGTCGACGAGGCGGCCGCTGATGCCGAAGTCGCAGAGCTTCACCTGCCCCCGCTCATCCAGCAGGATGTTGGAGGGTTTGACGTCGCGGTGGATCACCCCATGCTTCTCCTTCAGGTAGAACAGGGCCTTCACGATCTGCAGGGGGGAAGAAAGGGGGTGTTAGTGACCCCAATGTATCCACACACCCCCTCTCCCCCCAAACATCTTCCAGCCCAGCTCACCGCCACCGTCATCTTGCCCAGGATGCGCTCGGGGATGGGACCCTGGATGCGTTTCTTGAGCTTCTCGGCGCAGGTGCCCATGAGCTCCATGGCGATGAAGACGTCGGTCTGAAGAGGAAGAGGAGGGGTTAAGGGTGAGGAAGAATCCTTAGGGGGGATCCGCTGATGGGGTTCGGGGGTGCTCACGTTGGTGATGAAGGTGCCGAAGCACTGGACGATGTAGGGGCAGTCATGGCTCTTGAGCACCACGTCCAGGTCCATCAGGATCCGCTTGTTCTCCTCCCGGTTCCCCGAGCGACGCATTTGCTACACAAACGGGGGGGGGGGGTGTCACACAAAAAATAAGGGGGTGTAGGAAGTGTTTAAGGGTGATGGGGGAGATGTACCCTGGTGTTTGGGGAGGGGGGGGTGCCTCACCTTGACGGCGATGACGTGGCCCGTCTTGCGGAAGCGCATCTTCCAGACCTGCCCGCAGGTGCCGCTGCCGATCTCCCCCAGGTTCTCCAGGTCGTTGATCTCGGCCTGGTAGCGCTGGACACACACACAGAGGGGAGGGTCAGGGTCCCCTGTGTCCCCTGTGTCCCCATCCCTGTGCCCACCCCCCCCGCTGCTCACCTGTCCCCCCACGGTGAGGTACCCGGTCTGCTTCATGATCTCCTGCAGCTTCTGGTCGATCTCGATGCTGGGGAGGAGAAGGGGCTGGCCAATCGGTGTGGGGCAAAGGGAGGGGCCGGCCAATCGGTGTGGGGCAAAGGGAGGGGCCGGCCAATCGGTGTGGGGCAAAGGGAGGGGCCGGCCAATCGGTGTGGGGCAAAGGGAGGGGCCGGCCAATCGGTGTGGGGCAAAGGGAGGGGCTGGCCCAGCCAATCGGTGAGGGCAAGGGCACCTGGCCAATCAGCATGGGGTATCGGGAAGGCCCAGCCAATCAATGTGAAGTGAGGGAAGGGCCTAGCCGATTGGTAGCTGGGACACAAGTCACCTGGGCAATCAGCATAGGGATCCCCTAGCCAATCAGCACAGAGAGAGCAAGATGCCTAGCCAATCAGCATGAGGCAGAGATTCTGGGCCAATTGGCACGTGGGGACACACCCACACAACTGACCAATCAGCACAGAGGGCAGGAGAGGGGGGCCCTGGTGTGTCTATACCAGCTGTCTGACCAATCAGCACATTCAGGGGGAAGCCTGGCCAATCAGCATAGAGGGAATGAGGGGTGTGCCCAGCTGACCAATCACCACGCAGCTCCGGGCGAGGGTCCTGCCAACATGCCCCAGTGGGAGGCATCTGGCCAATCAGCATGAGGGGTGGGTGCTCATATGACCAATCAAGAGAGGGAAGGATCTCTTGGCCAATCAGCAGCCACAAGGTCACCTGGCCAATGAGCGCCAAGGAACTCGCCTTTCTGCCTGGCTGATCGTCCAATCAGTACTCAGCAAGTCCTGTCTGCCTTGCCAATCACTGCATGAGAATCTCCAACCGAGCCAATCAGCACACACGGTAATCTTAACTGTCCAATCAGCAGGCACTGTCTCCTGGCCAATCAGCACAGGCATCTCCACCCTGCCTGGCCAATCAGCAGAAGGAAAGCTCGTGTCTGGACAGCCAATGAACAGACATCATGCCCTAAGCATCTGACCAATCAGCTCCTGCGAACTCCTGAACGTCTGGCCAATCAGCACACAGGAAAGTCCTGCCCCTCTGGCCAACCAGCACGTGTAGTTCTCCCTGGACCTCTGGCCAATCAGAACACGTATATTCCTGTATGCCTGACCAACCAGCATGTAACAATCCTCCTGCCTGGCCAATGAGAGCGTGTGACTGCCCAGACCTCTGGCCAATCATCACGTACGATCCCCTGGACCTCTGGCCAATCAGCGCATGTGATTCCACTGGACCTCTGGGCCAATGAACATACGTGGCACCCACAAGCCTCTGGCCAATCAGCACACACGATCACTTGGACCTCAGGCCAAAGCACACACATGGCCCCACAACCTCTGTCCAATGAGCACACACGATCCTCATTACCTCTGCCCAATGAGCACACAGGACCCCCTGGGGCTTGGACCAATGAGCACACACTATGCCCACACCCTCTGGGCCAATCAGCATACACTATCCCCACACCCTCTGTCCAATCAGCATGCAATATCCCCAGAAGCTCTGGCCAATGAACACACACTATCCCCACGCCTTCCAGCCAATGAGGACACATGATCCCCACACCCTCCAGCCAATCAGCACACAGGACCCCCCCCACCCCCATCCACCCAGCCAATGAGGGGCAGGGTAGCTGCGGGCGGCCCTCGAGGGGCGGGGTCTCACCTCTCCACGCTGCGGGGCACCAGGAAGGGCGGCTGGGGCAGCCCCAGCATGTTTCGGGGGCGCGAGGGGGGCAGGGGGTGCTGGGCGCCCTCGGGGAGCGCGGCCCGGCCCCCGCCATCGCTCACCAGTGGCAGCTGCAGAGCTGGGGGGGACACAGGCAGTCAGACCCTGCCCCCTCCCCCTCAAATAAAGGGGGGCACAGAGACCCCCACAGCCCCCTCACGTCATCATCCCTCCCCCAGCACCTCGAATCCCACCCAGAGGGGAGCAGCCCCGCCCCCCCCCGGGGTGTGTGTGTCACAGCACCCAAGGGTGACTGGGGAGGTGGGGAGGGGGGTCACCATGTGCATGCCCCTCCAGCTCTGGGGGTCTGCTCAGCCCCAGTTGGGACCCTTCCGACCCCATTTCTGTCCTGCCTCAACTTCCCCCTCAGCTCATCCCAATTCTCTCCCCCCTCCCGATTTCCCCAGCCTGATTTCCCCCAACTCCCACTCCCCAATCCCCACCCCCCAGTCCCCGCCCCCCCCCCCCCAATTTCCCCCCCCCCAACTCTTCCCCACTCCTCCACGATTTCTCCCCATCCCAATTTTCCTCATCCCAGCCCAATTTCCCTTGTTCCTCCCCAATTTCCCCTCACCCCCCTCAATTTCCCCCCATCCCTCCCCAGTTCCACCCTCCGGCCCCATCCCACCTCAGTCACACTCCAGGACCCACTTAACTCGCCCCCCCCTCCCCATTTCTCCCTTCTTTCACCCCAAACCCCCTTCCCCCTCCCTCCCCTCCCCAAACTTGTCGGCGCGGCCCCGTCTCATGCCGTGCCGCAGCCGCATGCGCCGCGGGGCCGGGCCATGCACCCCACGGGGCCGGGGGGGTGGGGGGGGCACACTCCATGCGACAGGCAGGGCAGCCACGCGGGGGGGACACAGGGACATTCGGGGGGGGGGGGGCACACATTCAAAGAAGGGGGGGAAAGCCAGGGGAAAGCTGCTCTGCTGAGTGGGGAAACTGAGGCACGGGCGGGTTTAGGGTGCGCTGGGGAGGGGCGCGACCTGCCTTAGGCTGGGACACACACACACATGGGGGGGAGGAGGGGGGGATGTCCCCAAAGTTTGGGGCGGGGAGGGGGTGTCAGCAAGGTGGCAAAGGGGGGGGGTGGCTGTTAGAATTTGGGGGGGTTGGGGGGGAGGGGGGTGCAGGAGAAACCCCAAGCGGCGGCGAGATGTGGTGGTACCTGCTCGCTGGGACGGAGCGGGAGCGGGGCTTAGGGTGATCACGATAACTGGATTTGGGGGGGGGGAGGGGGAAGGGGGGGATGGGGGGGTTGGGGTTGAGGGGAGGATGTGGGAGGGGGGGATAAAATAACAAAAACGGGGAGAAAAAGAGGGGGGAAATAATGAAAAGAAAGAAAAACACCGTAAATCACAACAGGAACAAACTTGAGGCATCGGGGGGGGGGTGAACTTAAATTTGGGGGTGGGGGGGTGGGAAGGGAGGAAAAGGGGGGAAGGGATGGGGGGGGGGGGGCCTGCCTGGGAGATCTGGACCCCACCCCCGGCCCAGAAAATGTTGGGTTTTCTCCTGGGAAAGGGAGGGAAATGCCGGGAAAATCCTTGCAGGGTGGTTGTGGTGAGCTGAGGGGTGTCCTGTGTGCGCCCCCCCTCCAAAGAAAGGTCCTACCTGGTGGGGGGGTGTCGTGTGTGTGTCCCCCCCCCAAAGCGTCTCCTCAGGGTGTTAATTCCAGTGGTGAACCCCCTTCCAGAGTCAATTCCCCAAATAACCCCCAAACTCCAGCAGTTCCCAGTACACCCCCCCCAATCCTCCCAGTAAAGCCCCCACCTCAGCTGGCCTCAAATGACCCCTCACTCCCATTTTCTTCAACAGCCCCCCCATTAGCACTACAGCCCCTCGGTGACACCCCAGTGACCCCCCTACCCCTAAACTGCCTCCCCAGTACCCCTAAACCTGCCTCAGCTGCCCCCCAGTACTCCTAAGCCCACCTCAGCTGCCCCCCAGTACCCCTAAATCTGTTCCAGCTGCCTCCAAGCGCCCCCCACGTGCCTAAACCAGCCCAAACCGTCCCCCACCCCCCCTAAAATCTCAAGATCGCCTCGGCCACCCCCTGATCCCCCTTAAATTGACCTCGGCCGCCCCCAACACCCCTAAAACAGCCTCACCTCCCCCCTTCCCCCCTCAATACAGCCCTCACCACTTCCAACCCCTCTCACTGAGCCCAGGCCCCCCCCTCACCGCCCCCCAAGGCCCCTCGTTCTCCTCCAAATCTCTTCATCGCCCCCCCAAAATCTCTCTCATCCTCCCCTCATCCACCCCCACATCCCCTCATTCTCCCCCAAGCCCCCTCACGCTCCCCCCAGGCCCCCCTCGACCCTCCCAGGCCCCTGACGGAGCCCCCAATCCCGAGGACACCCCAACCCACCCCTCTCCCCCCTCAATCGCCTGGGCCCGGGCCCGGGCCTGGCTCCACACACACACACACACCCCGCCCCCTCCAACCCCCTCCTCGGCGGCGCCTTACTCGGCCGAGCCCGGGCGGGACTGATGTCGAGGTTGAGATCGATCCGGCGGCGGGCTTCCCGGTTCTCCTGCTTGAGCTTGGCCTCCAGGCGGGAGAGCTTCTGCTCCAGCGAGGACGCCGCCATCTTCCCCGCAGCCAGCGCCGCCGCGCAGCCAGAATGCACAAACAGCGCTGCGCGCATGCGCGGCTTGACCCCGCCGGGCCACCGTCCGGCCCTCGAAACGCTAAAAGGGGAGTTTTGGCCAAGGGAGGACGCCGTTGAAAGCTGCCCTTTAGTTGGCGGGGGAGGGGGTGTGGCTTCGAGAAGGGGAGTGCGCATGCGTGAGGGGAGGGGGGTGGGACCGCGCATGCGTGGGGAGCGCGGGGGGAGAGCATTACACACACACACACACACACTTCCCCCCCAGCCCAGCGACCCCCACACTGCGGCTCCCCTCCCCCCCCGCCCCGTGAAGCACGCTGGAATCCCCCCAAAATACCCCACCCCCCAGCAGTGAGAGGCCAGGACGCCCCCAACCCCCAAAATCCCCCTCCCAAAGTGCACCCCACACCCACTGTGCCCCCCCCAGCGACCCCCCAACCCGGGGGGGGGTTGGCGGAGAAGGAATTAACTAAATTAACTATTTTTTCCACTTTTTTTTCCATTTTTATTTAAAAAAAACCCCAAAACAAGCCAGGCCCGGGAGGGGGAGGGGCGGAGACCATGGGGGGAGGGGGGCGAGAGTGGGGGGGGGGCAGGCACCCCCCACGTGGTTAAAGTTGGGGCGGTGCACCCCAATTTGGGTAAAGTGGGGTGGGCCACAGGCTGGGGCAGGTTAAAACGTCTCCGGGCATTTCCCCTCCTCCCCCCCCCCAATCCATCCCCTCACGATAAAAATCCCCCCCCCCCCCCCAAAAAAAGGAGACACCCATCCCTTAAAAAAGGGGTGCCCCCCCAAAAAGGGTAATCTCCCTTCAGAGAGGGGACACCCCTCTTAAAAGTAAGATTCCCCCCCCAAAAAAGAGGGGTGACCCTCCCCCAAAAGACTCACACAAGAGGGGGCACCCCCAAAATTGGGGGGCACCTCTAAAATTGGGGGGCTCCCCAGCAGAAGAGGGGTGCTCTCCCAAAACAAGGGGTGGCACAGCCAAAAGAGAGGGGCATCCTCTGAAGGGGGGGAGCAACTCTAGGAGGGATCCCCGAAAGAGGGGAGGGCACCTCTAAAGGGGGGGCCACCCCTAAAAGAGGTTGGGGCACCTCTTAAAGAGGGGGTGTTCTCTGAAAGGGGAGGCCTCTAAAAGAGGGGGAGGGGGTTGCACCAGTTAAGGGGGGTTCTCTGAAAGAGGGGACACCTAGAAAGGGGTGGGCACCCCCAAAAATGAGGGCACCCCCAAAGGGAGTACCTCCAAAGGGTGGCACCCCCAAAAGAGGGGGTGCCACCAGAAGGGGGGAGGGGACACACCTCAAAAAATGGGGGGCACCCCCAAAAAGAGTGGGGGAAGCCAGCTGGTGGTGTGTCCCCCTCCAAAAAAATAAACCCCACACACCCCCAAATAGCTACCCCCCAAAAAATATCCACCCCCACGTAAAACACCCCAAATAAAAGACACCCCCCCCTCCCCCCATTGCCCCCCAAGTCTGTGCGGGGAGGGGGGGATGGCGGGGGTGGGGGGGTCCCGGGTGGGGACCACGGGTGGGGCACGCGGGACCCCTCCCGGATGCCGGGGGGTGGAGGGAGGGGGGTACCCGGGTAGGGGGGTCCCGGGGGGGGGGGTCCCGGGGGTCCCTCAGGCCGGGAAGGGCTCCGGGGCCGGCTCCTCCTCCCGGAAGTGGTGGCGCTGCAGCAGCTTGACGTGGAACTCGTAGATCTTGAGCGCCGGGCCCAGGCGGATGGACAGGCCCGTCAGCACGTCCGAGCGCCGCATCAGCAGCAGCGACCGCCCGTCGATCCCCTGCGGGGCGGGGGGGGACGGGGGGGAGAGGGGGGAGGATGGGGGGGAGTTAAGGGGGGAGGATGGGGGGTGATGGGGGAGACCAGGGAGGAGAGGGGGGAGGATGGGGGGGAGTTAGGGGGGAGGATGGGGGGGAATTGTGGGGGAGAACGGGAGGTGATGGGGGAGACCGGGGAGGAGAGGGGGGAGGATGGGGGGTGATGGGGGGGAGAACGGGGGGAGTTAGGGGGGAGGATGGGGGGAGATGGGGGGTAACGGGGGGGTGTGATGGGGGGGAGAACCAGGGGGAGAGGACAGGGGGGAGATGGGGGGGTAACAGGGGGATAACGGGGGCGTGATGGGGGGAAGAACAGGGGGGAGAGATGGGGGAGGAGATGGGGCGATAAGAGGGGGAGATATGGGGGGGGGGATATGGGGGGTTACAAGGAGAATAACAGAGGAGGGGATACAGTGGGGATGATGGGGGGCAATGATATGGGGGAGTCATGGGGGGAGATGGAGGGCAATAATATGGGGGGGTACAGGGAGAATAATAGGGGGGATACAGCGGGGATGATGGGGGGCAATGATATGGGGGGAGTCATGGGGGGAGATGGAGGGCAATAATATGGGGGGGTACAGGGAGAATAATAGGGGGGATACAGCGGGGATGATGGGGGGCAATGATACCCCCCCCAAGGGATGCCATCACCCCTCGGGTATGACATCACCGGGCAGGGACCCCTGAGGGGAGAGGGGGGATGACCGGGGTGGGGGGGATCTCTCCCGGGCGGGGAGGGGGTCACACCTGCTCCTGGAAGGCCGATGCCTGCTCGGGGAATCCGGCTTCTGTGAAATAATCCACCACGTCCCGCACAGACCAGTCCACGGGGTCAGCTGCCTTCTCCTTCTTCCCGGAGCTGGGGGGGCCAGGGGGGTCAGTATAAACCCCAAGAGAGGCCCCCCTCGCCACCCCCTTTCACCCCTCACTTACATGCAGCTGAAGGGGTCCCGGTCTGCAGCCGGGGGTCCTGGCCGGCCAGGGGACAGCGGCACTGAGGGCTCGGCACCCGCCAGCGCTGGGGATACTGGGGTGACACACACACACGAGGGGTCAGGGACAACCCCCCAAACTGCTCCCCCACATTCTGCCCCCCAAAACCACCCTGCCCCCCAAAACCACCCCCCCACACACACCAGCCCCTCACCCCCAAACTGCCCTCCCCCCACCCCAGCCCCCAAACCACTCCACCACCAACCCCACAAAACTGCCCCCCAACTCTCCCCTCACACCCTGCCCCCCCAAACCAGACACCCCCCTCCCCCCAAGCACCTGCTCGGTCGGGCTGCCCGAAGGTCCCCTCTTTTTTGGGGGGGGCCAGGTGGTGGCAGGCGCTCTCCCCTGGTGAGCAGGCCTTGGCCTGGGGGGGCCTTTCAGGGGCAGGCTGCCCGGGGGCCGAAGAATGGGCCCCCCCGCCCTTCACCGTTCAGTTGTCGGGGGGCGCCCCCCCATCTTCAGAGGCCTCCGAGCCCGTCCCGTCTTCCTCCTCATCCTCCTCCTCCTCTTCCTCCTCCTCCTCCCTCGCCGACACCTCGGTGCCACTGCGGGGGGCTGGGGGGGGGGGGAAATGGGAATAAAATTGGGGAGGGGGGTCCCTAAATCTTGGACAACCCCCTCCCAAAAAACCCATCCCGCCTCCCCTTAAAACCCCACAGCCCCCCCAAAAGCTGGTGCACCCCCAAGGCTGCACCTTGCCCCCCCTTATGCTGTATGACACCCCCCCCCAGTCCTGCAGGGCTCCCCCAACCCCAGCTCCCCACTAACCTCTCCCCACCCCCCCCAAACCAAGACCCTCATGACCCCCGCCCTTTACCGGCCCCTCACCCCCACAGACCCCTCCCGGACCCTCCCCCCACCGTGTCCCCATCACAGGCCGCGCGCGCTCCCCCCCAACCCCTCAGGACCCCCCCCCGTGCCTCCCCCGCGTCGCCCCCCCTCACCTTTCGGGCCCTCCCGGCGTTCCCGCGTCCTCCTCTCTCTCCGCGTCCGCCGCCGACGGCGCCGAGGCGGCTCCGCTCCATCCTTCCCCCTCCGGTACCGGTCGCCGACCCACCCCCCCACCCCCGAACCCCCCCCGGGGCCGCTCCCTCCCGCCCCATCGAGGGGTAACGAGGAGCCCTGGAGCCTCCCCCGGGTCAAGCGCCCGTCGCCGCCGAGGTACCGGGCGGCATCCCGGAGGCTGACGGGCGGCTCGGAGCGGCGGGAGGAGGAGGAGGAGGAGGAGGAGGAGGAGGAAGAGGAGGAGGAAGAAGAGGAGGACGAGGACGAGGAGGACGGCGGAGGGGGGAGGGGGAGGGGGAGGGGGAGGAGGCGGGGGGTGGTCGGGGGGGTCTCCGCGGGGGCTGGACCCTGGCGGCGTTCCGGTAGGAGATGCTGCCCTTGTAGCTGACGCGGAGCACGGCCCGTTGCTGGATGAGTTTCTCCAGCTCGGCCCGAGTCCGCTCCGGTTCGGGCCCGTGCCGCCGCCGAACCATCCGGCAGATCCGCTCCAGATCCGGCCGCGCTTTGCGGGATCGCAGCGAATCGATCGTGTCCAGGATCCACTCCTGGTACCGCGGCGCCTCCGGGCCCGGCGGCGGCGGCGGCGGCCCCGCCATGGCCCCCGCCCTCCTCCTCCTCCTCCTCCCTCCGCCCCCCCCCTCCCTCCCTCCCCCTCCCTCCCGCCCGCCCCGCCGAGGCCCTGCACCGGCCGCCGCCGCCGCCCGCCCGCGCCTTAAGGAGGAACCGGCCCCGCCGCCGCCGCCGCCGCGCGCCTTTAAGGTGGAGCCGCGCGGGGCCGTGCCGGGAGGACACGCCCACTGCCGGGAGGACACGCCCCCTGCCGGGAGGACACGCCCACTGCCGGGGAGGACACGCCCGCTGCCGGGGAGGACACGCCCACTGCCGGGAGGACACGCCCACTACCGGGAGGACACGCCCACTGCCGGGAGGACACGCCCACTGCCGGGAGGACACGCCCCCTCCCGGGAGGACACGCCCACTGCCGGGGAGGACACGCCCGCTGCCGGGGAGGACACGCCCACTGCCGGGGAGGACACGCCCTCTCGAGGAAGCCACGCCCACTTGGCGGGGAGGGGTTTCCCGTCACGGTGAAGCCACGCCCACTCGCGAGGAAAAGCCACGCCCAGTCAAAGCGACACCACGCGCCCTACCCGGTTATGGCCACGCCCACCTGCGCGGAAGCCCCGCCCATCGCCGTTGAAGCCCCGCCCTCCTCCTTAAGCCCCGCCCATATGTGTCAAGCCCCGCCCACGTACCCTCCCCGCACCCCAGCGGGGGGGGGGGGGGTCCCGCCGTTCAAACCCCAATGGCGTCCCCCCAAAAACCAGCCACACCCCCCCCACTTCCCTCCAAGCCCCCCAAGTAACCCTCTCAAGACCACGCCCCCCCCCAATTCCAAGCCCCCCCCCCCAAACACCCCTGGGGTCCCCCCATTTCCTTGGACCCCCCCCCCGCCCCCCTTTTACACCCCAATTTTTAAACAAAACTTTATTGATTTGTCTCAAATAAGTTTACATCAAAACGGGGGGGGGGGAGGTGTGCCACGGGGGGGGGGGTTAGGGCCCCCCCAGAGTTTTGGGGAACCCCCCCCCACCTTTCATGCCCCTCTCCCCCATGAGGAGCCCCAAATCCTGGCCCTGCCAATCCCACTCCCCCCACCCCCACCACCCCCTTGTGTTTTGGGGATAAAACCACAATGATCAGTTAAAATTAGGGGGGGAACCAAAATTAGAGGGGGGAACCCTGCACCCCCCCTCCCCCCCCTGTTAAAAATAGGGACCTCCCCAGCTGGGTAAAAGTGGGGGGCTGCCCCTCCACCACCACCCCCTAGGGGCAAATAACCCCGGGGGGGAGTAATCCACCTTCCTTACCTTGGGTGGGGGGCGGCAACTCCTCCCCCTATAATATTTTGGGGGGGGGGCTCCCTAATAATATCACCCTGGGGAGGGCAAATAAACCCCCTGAATGACCCCCGGGGGGAGCAAATATAGCCCCTCAAGGAGCCCGGGGTGGGGAGGGGAAACACCCCAAAAATTACCCTATGGGCTGGGGGGGGGGGGGAAGGGAGAACACCCCCAAAAATCACCCCCCACCCCCACCCCAGGAGGGGATGGGGGCAGAACGCCAGCGCCGCTGCTCACCGGAGTTGTTCCCCTGGGGATTTTGGGGATGGGGGGATGGGGGGTGGGGATTGGAGACCCTCCCCTCCATGTGGGGGGGGTGGGGGGTGGGGGGTGGGGGTGTGCCTCTTCCCCCCCCCCCTCAGAAGTCGGCGAACTCCTTGGCGCAGCGGTCGGTGAGCGACACCCGGATCTCCTCCTCCTCGTACTCGTCGAAGTTGCTGGCGTCCCCCGGCCCTTTGCACTTGGGCACGAAGGGGGCTTCCACCTGGGGGGGGGGGGGCACGGTGGTGGGACACCTCCCCCTCGGGATTGAGACACCCCCCGGGATCCAAACCCCCTGCCCCTTGTGAGATCTACACCCCCCCTCACCCCCCGGATCCCAGGCCGGGGGACACACAGCCCTGAGACACCCCCCACGGGACCAGCACCCCAATGGGGTTGGCACCTGGGGGGGACGGGGGGGGCACCAGCCCCGGGACCTGCATCCCCACCGGGACCCCCATATCCCCTCCCAGCTCCCCAGTACCACCATACCCCCCATATCCCCCATACCCCTGGTACCCCCATACCCCCCTCACCTTGCGCTGGTAGAGCGCGATCCAGTCGGTGCCCCCAAACCAGCGGTGCCCCTTGATGTCCCCCATATCCCCTGGTACCCCCATACCCCTGGTACCCCCATACCCCCCGGACCCCCCGGACCCCCCACCTTGCGCTGGTAGAGCGCGATCCAGTCGGTGCCCCCAAACCAGCGGTGCCCCTTGATGTCCCCCATATCCCCTGGTACCCCCATACCCCTGGTACCCCCATACCCCCCGGACCCCCCGGACCCCCCACCTTGCGCTGGTAGAGCGCGATCCAGTCGGTGCCCCCAAACCAGCGGTGCCCCTTGATGTCCCCCATATCCCCTGGTACCCCTGGTACCCCCATACCCCCCGGACCCCCCGGACCCCCCACCTTGCGCTGGTAGAGCGCGATCCAGTCGGTGCCCCCAAACCAGCGGTGCCCCTTGATGTCCCCCATATCCCCTGGTACCCCCATACCCCTGGTACCCCCATACCCCCCCGGACCCCCCACCTTGCGCTGGTAGAGCGCGATCCAGTCGGTGCCCCCAAACCAGCGGTGCCCCTTGATGTCCCCCATATCCCCTGGTACCCCCATACCCCTGGTACCCCCATACCCCCGGACCCCCGGACCCCCCACCTTGCGCTGGTAGAGCGCGATCCAGTCGGTGCCCCCAAACCAGCGGTGCCCCTGATGTCCCCCATACCCCCTGGTACCCCCATACCCCTGGTACCCCCATACCCCCGGACCCCCAGACCCCCCACCTTGCGCTGGTAGAGCGCGATCCAGTCGGTGCCCCCAAACCAGCGGTGCCCCTTGATGTCCCCCATATCCCCTGGTACCCCCATACCCCTGGTACCCCCATACCCCCCGGACCCCCCCAGACCCCCCACCTTGCGCTGGTAGAGCGCGATCCAGTCGGTGCCCCCAAACCAGCGGTGCCCCTTGATGTCCCCCACGCCGTTGCGCAGGTTCCCGAAGCGCTTGGTCAGGTCGGGCTGCAGCAGGTGCCGCAGGAGATCCCGCAGGTCCGGGCTGAAGTGGGGGGGAACCGCACCTGGGGGGGCACGGGGGGGGCATGAGGGGCATGGGGAGGGGTATAGGGGGCACGGGTGGGAAGCGTACCTGGGGGGATACGGGTGGGGCAGGGGGTTGGGGCAGCTGAGGGGCACGGGGGGGATCCGCACCTGGGGGGGCACGGGGGGGGGGGGTGGTGGTCAGAGGGCTGGGGGGTACTGGGGGGGGGGGGAATGGGGGGCACCAGGGGGAACCACGACTGGTGGTAAAGGGGTACAGGGGGGTCGAGGGGCTGGGGGGCACAGGAGGGCTCAAGGGAGCTGGGGATGGATGGACCCCCCCCCTCACCTTCCTAACCCTCTTGGCCCCCCCCAAGCACCCCACCGCCCCCCTAGGCAGACACAGCCCCTCCAGATCCCCTGGGCACCCCTCAAAGCCTTTCCCCAGGGCAGAATCCCCCCCCCAAACCCCCTGGGGACCCCCCAAAGCCCCTCCCAAGAGCAGAATTCCCCTGCAGACCCCCTGGGGTCCCCTCAAGCTCCGCCCCCCCAGGACAGGACCCCCCCCAAACCTTCCCCGAGACGATCTTCTCGTAGATCTGGAGGGGCTGGTCGGCGAAAAAGGGGGGTACCCCGCGGCCATCTCATAGATCAGCACCCCCAGGGCCCACCAGTCTACAGCCTTGTTGTACCCCTGGCAGGGGACACACACACACAGAGGGGGTGAGAGGTGGGTCCCCCCAAAACCCCCCCAAAGGCTTTAACACCCCCCACCACCCCCCCAGACCTTGCTGAGGATGATTTCGGGGGCCAGATATTCGGGGGTCCCACAGAGCGTCCAGGTCCGGCCCTTCACCCGCTTGGCGAAGCCAAAATCTGTCACCTGGGGGGGGGGGGGCATGGGGGGGCACATGTAGGGGACACACCCCTCCCCAAAGTGGGGGGTGGGGTGGTGGGGTGGTTTTTGGGGGGCGACGGAGGGTTTTAGGGGGCCGCAGGGTGGCTTTGGGGGAGGTTTGGGGTGGTTGGGGGGGGATTTGGGGGTTTGGGGGAGGTTAAAGGGGGTTTTGGGGGGTGCATGGGGGATTTTGGGGGGTTAAGGGGGTTTTGGGGGGATCCCAATGCTGCTGGAGCAGCTCTGGAGCAGCACAGGGTGGGGGGGTATTGGGAAGGGCGTCGGGGGGTTGGGGGGGCATGTTGAGGGGATGCCTTGGGGCTCGGGGGGGTTGGGGGGGATACTCAGGGCAGGGGGGATGCAGGGGGGTTGGGGGGTTCAGGGGATGCTGGTGGGGTTTGGGGGGGTCAGGGGATGCTGAAGGGTCAGGGGATGCTGGGGGTGTTTGGGGGATGCTGGGGGGGTCGGGGGGTTTTGGGGGTACCTCGATGTACCCCTCCCGGTCGATGAGGGGATGCTGGGGGGGTCAGGGGGTGTGGGGGTACCTCGATGTACCCCTCCTGGTCGATGAGCAGGTTCTCAGGCTTGAGGTCGCGGTAGATGAGGTCCAGCGCGTGCAGGTACTCGAACGTCAGCACGATTTGGGCGGCGTAGAACCGGGCGTGGGGCTCGCTGGGGGGCGGGGGTGAGACCCCCCCCCCTCTCTGTACCCCAGAGCCCTCCGGAGACACCCCCCTTCCTTCTCCAGGCATCCCTAGAGCCCCCCACCCCACAAAACCTTCAGGGAGTCCATAGGGACCCCCCCAGCTCCTCCCCGAGACCCTGAGACCCCCTAAGACCCCCCCCCACCCGCCTCCAAGTCCCTGAGACCCTCTTTGACACCCCCTCCAGGGCCCCCTTGGACCCCCCTTGCCCCTCCCAAGCCCGTGAGATTCTCTTGGACCCCCCAAGATGCTCTTGGACCCCCCCCAAGACCCCCTTAGACCCCCTACCCCCCCAAGACCCTAAGGCCCCCTTCGACCCCCCTACCCAGGACCCCCTTGGATCTCCCACTCCTCACAAGACCCTCTGGCCCTCCCCAGGACCCGTCCTGCCCCCTAAAACCCTGACACCCCCTTGGACCTCCCCCCTGGACCGCCCCACCACCCTTAAGACCTTGAGACCCCCTTGGACCCCCCCAAGACCCAAATGTACCCCCCAAAAAAAAAGACCCCAGATCCTTCCCAAGCTCTCCCCAAAACCCTGAGAATCCCCCAAAGCCCCCAGGAACACCCCCCTCCCCAGACCCCCAAAACCCTTTCAGAGTCCCCTCAAACTCCCCCTGCCCCCCTCCCCAAATCTCCCAGCCCCCTCCAGCCCCCCCCCCAGCTCACCTGAAGTGCCCGATGCGGCGGAGGTGGGAGAACATCTCCCCCCCGGGATGTACTCCATCACCATGTACAGGTTGGAGTTGTCCTGCCAGAGGGGGGCACCCCGGGGGGGGCAGGGGACAGCTTGGGGGACAGCCCATGGCAGGGGCTGGATGCCCAAGGGGGATGGGGGACGCCTTGGGGACCCCCCGGGGGAGCGATGGGGGGACACTGTGGGGACCACCCAAGGAGGATGGGGTGGGGGTAGGGGGGGTGTAATCCTTGGGGATACTCTAAGGGTGATGGGGACACCCAAGGGGAATGGGGGGCACCCCGGGAACCACCCAGGGAGGCTGGGGGGGGGGGCACAGGGGGTGAGGGGGACCCCAGGGGGTGAGGGGGACCCCAGGGGGACACCCCCAGGCAGTGTCACCTTGAAGGAGTACTGGAGGCGCACGAGGAAGGGGAAGGTGACGGCCTGGAGGATCCGCTTCTCGTTGAGCGTGTGCTCGATCTGCTTCAGCTTCACCACCTGGGGGGGACACACGTGTGTCCCCCCCACCCCCTGCCACCCCCAGGGCCCCGGGATCCCCAGGAACCACTGCGCTGGGGGGCACTGGGGACCCCCCACCCCACCCCCTGCACTGCGCTGGGGACACTGGGGACCCCCCACCCCACCCCCTGCACTGTGCTGGGGACACTGAGGAGCCTCCAGAGCTGATGCCACCACCCTGGGCACACCAGGGGACACACCCCACCCCCCTCCCGCCCCCCACCGTGCTGGAGACACCAAGGTGCCCCCCGAGCTGATGGCACCTCCATCACCATCACTTGGGGGACACCATGGGAGCCCCCTCCCCCACATCATGCTGGGGACAGCAGGGGACACTGAGGTGTCCCCACACCCGATGTCCCCACCCTGCAGACACCCCCAACCACCCTGGGGACACCAGAGGACACCCCCCGCCCCCGGCTACCGTGGGGATACCCCCAGACATCACCGACACCCCACCGCCCACCACACTGGGGACACTGAGGTGCCCCCAGACCCGATGCCACCGACATCCCCACCCTCCCGGATGGCAGGGGGTGGCCAGGTGGCACCGTGGGGAGGGGGGCTGGGGGTGTCGTGTGTGTGCGTCCCCCCTGTGTCACCTTCTGCTTGTCCAGGATCTTCATGGCGTGGTGCTGGCCGGTGTCGCGGTGCCGCACCAGCACCACGCGCCCGAAGGAGCCGGTGCCCAGCGTGCGGATGCGCTCGAACTGCTCCAGGCTGGCCGTGTTCTGGGGGCACAAGGGGACCCCCCCCGGAGTGACACCCCACCTAGGGACCCCCCAGGGACCCCCCAGAGTGACCACGCCCCAGAGTGACATCCCACCCAGGGACCCCCCAGGGATCCCACCCCAGTGACATCCCACCCAGGGATTCCCCCAGGAACCCCCCGGAATGACCCCCACCCCAGTGACATCCCACCCAGGGACCCCCCTAGGGACCCCCCTTACAGACACCCCCAGAGTGACACCCACTCCCAACCCCCCCCAAAAGCAGCAGTGTCACCATGTGCCCCCGTGTACAGAGGGACACTGAGGGCGATGGGGGCGTCCCCAAATGGGATGGGTGGGACCCCCAGAGGGACCCCGAGTGGTGACAAGGGGCAGGGGATTCTCTCAAGGACAGGGACACCCCAAAAGGGACATGGGGACACCCTCAGGGAACAATCCCCCCCCCCCAAAGTGTCCCTGACCTGGACATGGGATCCCCTAAAGGGATGGGGGGGCACGGGGGTGACACGGGGGGACACACAAGGGGAGACACACACGGGGGGGTCATGGGGCGGGGGGACACACGGGGGGGACACACAGGGGGGATACACGGGGGGTGACACGGGGGGACACATGGGGGGACACGGGGGGACACACGGGGGGGGTCATGGGGCGGGGGGACACACGGGGGGTGACACGGGGGGTGACACGGGGGTGACACGGGGGGGACATGGGGGACACACACGTACCTGGGCTGGGTTCTCCCATTTTTTAAGGAAATCCTCCTTGGCCCGAGCCAAAAACTCCTTCACTGGGGGGGGGGCACACAACACATGGCGGGGGGTCGGCACAAGCCAACCCCCCCCCCCACACTCCCCCCAAACCCTCAGAGCCTCCCCAAACCCCCTGCCAACGCCCCCCCCCCCCCAAGGCTCCCCCTGTGTGCCCCCCCCTCACCGTCCTCCATGTCGAGCTGCCAGCGGGCAACGACCCCCGGGGGGGGGGGGGAAGATGGACACACACGGGGAGGAAGGGGGGGCACGGACTTTGTCCCCAGGGGAACACGTGGCCCACGCCGGGGTCAGCCCCCCTGCCCCTCCCAGTGCGGCCCAGTAAGGACTGAACCTCCTAGTAGGATGGCGGGGGGAGGGGGGAGGAGGGAGGGGGAATACCCCCCCACCTCTTTTCAACAGGGGAAACTGAGGCAGGAAGAACCAAGCCGCCCTCCCCCCCCCCGCCAAAACCAGCTGGGGACCCACCCCAAAACGGGGGTGACACCCCTAAAAGGGGGAGGGTGGGAAGGGAGGGGCCCTTTGCCCTCTCTTCAGTCAGGGGGGACCCTGGGGGGCTCCTCCCGCCTGCACTTTTTGGGAGGGTCCCGGCCCCCCCAGCCCCCCCGTAGCGCAGGAGCCGCCCCAGCAGCAGCCCCCAGAGCAGCGCCTGCACCCACAGCTGGAAGGAGGGGTCCCAGCCCTCCCCCGCTCTCCCGGGGGCCATCACCCACCCCCCACCCCCCAGAAGCCCCCTAACACCACCCCCAAATATCCCAACGTATCGCCCCCCCCCCAGAAATCCCCTGGCTCCTCCGGTCACCGCTCGGTGCCGCCCCCCAGGTCCCCCAAAACCCCCTCAAGGACCCCAAATCCCCCAAGCCGCTGTCAGGGTCGTGCGACCCCCACCTCAAATCCCTCCTCGGGGGGTGTGTGTGCCCCCCCCCCCCCAGCCCCTGGCCCCGCTCTCCCGGTACTGCCTGTGTCCCCCCCGGCTATTGTTCTCGGGGCCCCCGGGGAACCTGGGGGCTGGGCCGCCAGCAGCCGCACCCCAGCAGCGCCCCCCCGGGGGAACCTGGCCCTGCCCCCCCCCCCCCCATGGCCCTCCCCACCCGAGCACCCAGGGGACCCCCGAACCCTGCACATGCGGAAGCCACGCCCCTTCCCAATAGCCCCGCCCCTCGGCCCCGCCCCGTCTCAATAGCCCCGCCCCTTCGCGTAAACCCCGCCCCCAACACCTCCCCGTCCCCATGGCAACCGCCGGCGCCACGCCCTCTCCCCTAAGACCACATCCCCCAACCCCGCCCTGTCCCCATGGCAACGCCTCCAAGCCACGCCCCGTCCTATTTCGGTCACGCCCCCTCCCACGCCCTCTCCCCAGCCAATAGCAGCCCGCCGTTCCCTGCAGCTGCCGCCAAGCCCCGCCCCCGCCCCACGAGAACCCCTCCAAGCCCCGCCCCCTCCCCTCCAGGCCCTGCCCCCGCCCAACGCCAGCCTGCCGTTATCCTCAAGCACCGCCCCCGTCCCCATGGCAACCGCGCTGGCCCCGCCCCCCTCCCTCAAGCCCCGCCCCCGCGGCTCTTCCCCCCGTCTCGCGCTTCGGGAAGCGGGGGGGGAGACACCGGGGGCGAGCGGCCCCTTCGCCCCCCCCCCCCAGCCCAGCCCGGCCGTCAGTCCCGGCGCCCCACCGCCCGCTTCCCCCGGGACCGGTCGCTCCAGTGTCCCAGGCAGGTCCCGGCCCGGAGCCGGTGCCCGTCGCTCGATGCCCGGTGCCGCTGCCCGATGCCGGTGCCCAGATACCAAGTCCCGGTGCCCTGATACCCGGATACCCGATGCCGGTGCCCAGCCACTCACCGCTCTCCAGCTCCCCGCCCTTCTTGGCGGTAGCGGCGTTGCCCATGTCGGGCCCCGGCTCGGCTCGGCTCGGCTCGGCCCGGCCCGGCCCGGCGGCCCGTTCCCGGCGGCCCGCCCCGGCCCGCCCCCGCCCCCGCCCATTGGTCGCCGAGCTCAGCCTCCGCCGCCCCATTGGTACCTCCAAAGCTAACGCCCGCCCCTCCGCCGCCACTGGACGAGGCCTCCTCTGAGGCACCGCCCCTCCATTGGCCCGGGAAGCCGTCCCTCCGGCGCTCGGCCCGCCCCCGCCCTCCGCTCATTGGCTGCACCCGGATAAAAATAGAACCCGGGGGCTGCGGAGGGGCGTGTCCACGGGGAGGGGGCAAGGCCATGTGGAGGGGGCGTGGTCTGAGGGAGGGGGAATCGAGCAGGCGGGACACGATTGACAGGCTGCCCCGCCCAAGCCCCGCCCCTTCTCCCCTCCGCCAATGGCAAGGCGGGATGAAAGGATTTGTCCCCGCCCCCTGGGGCTCTCAGGGTTCGCCCATGCGCGGGAGTCCTCGCGCGAGGCTGGGTGGGGGGCTTGCACGTGGCGGCCCTTGCACGAGGACCCAGGGCATGAGACACCCCAACACCCTCACGTTAATTAACCTAATGAGGCCTTGAACCCCCCCCCCGGTAATTAAGGCCAGCTCATCCCCTGATGCCTTAATGAACCCGGTAATTAACCCACCCCCCTGTAATTAATGAGCTGATCACCAACCTGCTGCTTAATTTCCCCCGCTCATTAACATATCTCAATTAGCACTCCTGCTAATTACAGTCACTCCCGCTGCAGGCCCAGCTCATAATTACTTAATCATGGGCAGAGGGGAGACACCACCGGTAATTGGCCTAATGAGCCTCACCTCCCCCACCCCAAACCTCTCCCGCTCCATCCAGTTCGGGTCTTACCCCCCTCCAGTCCCGGTAAATCCGGGCCGGGTTTTACCTCGGTCCCGGGTTTGCCCCGCTCCGATCCCTTCGAATCCACTCCTGGGTTTCACTCGGACCCTGTTTTACCCCGCTCCGTTCCCGCTTGCTCCACTCCGGGCTTTACCCCGCTCCGGTCACGCCCCCCTTCCGGCCCCGGGACTGGCCTGTCGCCCCTTCCCGCGCTCCCTCGCGCGGCCCCGCCCCTACCGGTACCTCACGTGTGCCCAACTAACCCCCAAGTGATGCCCCTCACACACTCCCCCCATTAATGCCCCCCATTAATGCCCCCCATTAATATCCCCCATTAATATCCCCCATTAATGCCCCCCATTAATACCCCCATTAATACCCCATTAGTGCCCCCCATTAAAGCCCCCCATTAATGCCCCCCATTAAAGCCCCCCATTAATGCCCCCATTAATGCCCCCCATTAATACCCCATTAATGCCCCCATTAATGCCCCCATTAAAGCCCCCCATTAATGCCCCCATTAATGCCCCCCATTAATACCCCCATTAATGCCCCCCATTAATACCCCCCATTAATGCCCCTATTAATGCCCCCATTAATACCCCTATTAATGCCCCCATTAATGCCCCCCTAATACCCCCATTAATGCCCCCCATTAATACCCCCATTAATGCCCCTATTAATGCCCCCATTAATACCCCCATTAATGCCCCCATTAATGCCCCCCATTAATACCCCCATTAATGCCCCCCATTAATACCCCCCATTAATGCCCCTATTAATGCCCCCATTAATACCCCCATTAATGCCCCCATTAATGCCCCCATTAATACCCCCCATTAATACCCCCCATTCATGCTCCCCATTAACGCCTCCTAGTTAACGCCTCAATTAGCGCCCCAATCAATCCCCATTTACACCCACAAATAACGCCCCCTAATTAGCCCCCCACCTTGTGTCACCCACTTAATGCCCCAATTAACATCCCTAATTAAACTCCCATTATCACCCCTATTAACGCCCCAATTAAGCTCCCCCCGTTCCCACCCCCACTCCCGCCCCCCATTCCCGCCCCCGCCCCTCGCGTCGCGGGTGATTGACAGCCGGGTGGGCGGGGCCGGGCGGGGCGGGCGCGCGCCGCGGGGGCGCTGCCGGGGACTTGGGGGGGGGGGGGCGCTCGCGCCGCCCGCACCGCCCGCGCCGCGCGCCGCATGGAGCTGCCCCCCGGGCCCGCGCGCCCCCGCAGGTACCGGGAGGGGGGGGGGATGCGAACCGGGGGAGTGGGTGAGATCGGGGGTGTCGGGAGGGGGGCGTCTGTGTAAATGGGGGGGGGGCCCGTGCAAATAGCGGGGGTGCTGTAAAGAGGGGGGGCTGTGCAGGGAGGGGGGCGCTGTGCAGTGGGGGGCTGTGCAATGGGGGGGGTGTCAGTGCAATGGGGGGCGATCGGTGCAATGGGGGGCTGTGCAAATCGGGGGGGGGGTGTCAGTGCAATGGGGGGGCACAATGGTGCGGTCTGTGCACACGGGGGGGGCTGTGAGATGGGGGGGGGGGAGGCTGTGCGTACCGGGGGGCCGCTGTGCAAAGGGGGGCTGTGAGATGGGGGGAGGGGGGGCTTGGAAAGAGGGGGGTCAGTGCGATTGGGGGGGGTCTCTGCAAACGGAGGGGGGTTGTCTATATAATGCGGGGGTTGGGAAGGGGGGGCGGCGCTGTGAAATGGGGGGGGCCGTGCAATGGGGAGGGGTCTGTGCAAACCGGGGGGGTTGAAAACAGGAGGGGGGGCATTGGAGGGGGTGCAAACTGGGGGGTGCAAACTGGGGGGGGGGGCTGTGCAAAGGGCGGGGGCCTGTGTAATGGCGGGGGGGGGGGCTGAGTGATCTGGGGGGGGCACCGTGCAGTGGGAGGGGGTGAATTGGGGTGCGATGAAGGGGGGGAAATTGGGGGGGGGGGGGCACTGCTGTGATCCCCGCCCCGTTTTGGGGGGGGGGGCTCCCTGTTAACTGGGGAGGAGGATGGGGGGTGAGGCCGATGTTGGTTTCCCCCCTCCCCGGGGAAACTGAGGCACAGTGGGGGGGTCCCCGTGCTCCTGGGCGGCCCCCAGGGAGGGGATGGGGGGGGGGGGAATAGGGATGGGGATGGGGATGGGGGGGGTGGGGGGGCGATGGCGGCGCGCAAAGCACTGTGGGAAGGAGATGCGCCCCCCCACCTCGGTTTGCTTCCCACAATGCCCCGCGGCCCCCCCATCACTGGGGTGGGGGGGGCGTGGGGGGAAGCGAGGAGTTTCCCACAATGCCTCGCGGCGCCGTTGCCTTGGCAACGCGCCGGATGGGAGCTGCCCGGCCGGGCTGAGCTGCCCACAATGCCCCGCGGCCCCATCCCCCGCGCGGGGTGAGCGGCACCCCCGGGGGGGGGGGGGGCATGGGGGGGGGGAATATAATCGGCTTTAATCCCCCCGCCCCCCTCCCCTGCCCGGGGCTGCTGAGCTGCAGATTAAAGGGGGGATGGGGGGGCTCTCCTGCTCGGGGGGGGGGGGGGGGCAGTGGGACAGATGTTGGGGGGGGAATGCAGATGTGTGTGTGACACCCCCCTTCCTGCCCTTTAATCCCCCCATAATCGGCGGGGCCTGGTGGCTCCCTGACACCCCCCTCCTAACGCCCCCTCCCCTCCCCATTGTCCGCCTGGGTTTGGGGGGGGCGTGGGTGTATGTACCCCCCCCCAACCCCCCCATCCCCTGATCTTCCCTCCCTCTCCAGCTCCTACCATCCCCCCCGACCCTCCCGTCCCCCCCAACCCTTTCCCTGCCTCCCCCCATCCCTCCCCTGACCCCCATGTCCCCCCCAGGTCGGTGCCCGCTGAGGCCGTGGGGGGCTGGCAGCGCCCCTCCCCCGCCATGGCGCGCCCCTCCCCCGCCCTGCGCAGCCTCCTGGTCACCGCTGTGCTCGTCACCTCGGCCACACAAGGTACGTGGCGGGGGGGGGACACAGACCGGGGAGGGGGGCGGTCACGGGGCGCGTGAGGGGTCTGGGACCCTCGTGTGACAGGTGGGTGACGTGGAGCCTCATGTGAGGCCCGTGCGAGAGCCAGAGCTGCCCCTTCCCCACCCTTTCCCCCCTTTCCCCTCCCTGGGGAAACTGAGTCCTGGGGGGGCTGTGGGAGGGCTGTGGGGACCAGCCAGCCGCCCCCAACAAGGGCTGAGCCGGGCTGGGCTGCCCTTCGGGCCTGTGCGGCAGGAGCCGGCCTGTGAGGGGTGTGGAGCCTCGTGCGAGGCCCGTGCAAGAGCCAGAGCTGCCCCTGCCCCGCCCCTTCCCCCCTTTCCCCTCCCTGGGGAAACTGAGTCCTGGGGGGGCTGTGGGAGGGCTGTGGGGAGCAGCCAGCCGCCCCCAACAAGGGCTGAGCCGGGCCGGGCTGCCCTTCAGGCCTGTGCGGCAGGAGCCGGCCTGTGAGGGGTGTGGAGCCTCGTGCGAGGCCCGTGCAAGAGCCAGAGCAGCCCCTTCCCCCCCTTCCCCCCTTTCCCCTCCCTGGGGAAACTGAGTCAGGGGGTGCCGTGGGGGGGGGCTGTGTGGAGTCGGTGATGGCAGCAGCCGTGCCCCCCCTCCCCTTGCCCAGGGCTGAGCCGGGCCGGGCTGCCCTTCGGGCTGGTGCGGCGGGAGCTGGCGTGCGAGGGGTACCCCATCGAGCTGCGCTGCCCGGGCAGCGACGTGGTGATGGTGGAGAACGCCAACTACGGGCGCACCGACGACAAGATCTGCGACGCCGACCCCTTCCAGATGGAGAACGTGCAGTGCTACCTGCCCGACGCCTTCAAGATCATGGCCCAGAGGTGGGGGGACACGGGGTGGGGGGGACAGGGACATGGACGGGGGGACGCAGAGATGGGGGGACACAGGGACACAGAACGTGCAGGGCCACCTGCCCGCCTTCAAGATCATGGCCCAGAGGTGGGGGGACACGGGGTGGGGGGACAGGGACACGGGCGGGGGACGCAGAGATGGGGGGACACGGGGGACACGGAATGCAGGGCCACCTGCCCGACGCCTTCAAGATCATGGCCCAGAGGTGGGGGGACACGGGGTGGGGGGGACAGGGACACGGGCGGGGGGACGCGGGGGACACGGAACGTGCAGGGCCACCTGCCCGACACCTTCAAGATCATGGCCCAGAGGTGGGGGGGGGACACACACGACACGGACATGGGGATGTGGGGGGACACGGGGAACGTGGGGACAGGGGACACGACATGGGGATGTGTAGAAGAGAGGGGACCTGGGGATGTTGGGGGACACAGGGATGGGGGACACGGGGGTGCAGGGCACTGGGAGGGGTGTGGGGACATTGTTGGTGTGCTGGGGACGTGTGTGGGGCGTGAGGACGGGGCCCTGTCCCCTGTGCTCGGTCACCCTGTCCTGGTGTCACCCCGTCCCCGTGTCCCCTGGGGATGTCCCGTGTGCCCTGTCCCTTGGGGTGCCCCGTGTCCTGGTGTCCCCTGTCCCTGTGTCACCTGTCCTGGGGGGATGTCCCAGTGTCCCCCGTCACCCCATCCCCCTGTCCTCTGTCCCCCTGTCCCAGTGTCACCTTCTCCCCATGTTCCCTGTCCCCGGGTCCCCCCCGTCCCCCCGGGTGTGACGTGTCCTGTGTCCCCAGGTGCAACAACCGGACGCAGTGTGTGGTGGTGGCCGGTTCCGACGCCTTCCCCGACCCCTGTCCGGGGACCTACAAGTACCTGGAGGTGCAGTACGACTGCGTGCCCTACAGTGAGTCCTGCCCCACGGCGCTGCCCCACGGCGCCCCACAGCACCCACAGCGCCCTGCCCCGTGGCATCCTGCCCCACAGCATCCCACACACCCCCCATCCTGGCACCCCAAATACCTGGGGGTGAAGCGGGGCTGAGCGCCCTACAGTGAGTCCTGCCCCACGGCACCCTGCCCCACGGCACCCTGCCCCACAGCACCCAATAACACCCACGCATCCCACCCCACAGCACCCACAGCACCCTCTGCCCCCCAACCCCAAGGACACCCCCATACACCCAGGTCCTCACCTGGGGGGGGGTGGTTGGGGGTCAGGGGAGGGGCAGCAAGACAGGAGCTCCTTGCCCCACCCACCGGCCCTTTTTTTGGGGGGGGGGCAGCTGTGCCCCCCATCCCCAGCTGTGCCCCATAAGGAGCTGCGGCCCCCCCATATTTGGGGGCTGCCACACCCTCTCCCCACCGGAGGGAAGGGGGGGGTTTCCCCAAACCCCCTGTGTGTCTGTGTCCCCTCCAAATTGGGGCCTGACCCACACGTCCCCCTGGTTGCGGTGACACCCCCCATCCTGTGTGTGTCCCCCCCACCCCACACTTGGGGAGCTGCTCTCCACATCCCCTCAATTTGGGGGACCCCCTAGAGTCCCCTCCCCTCACTTGGGGGGAGGGGGGCGCAGTTTGGGGCAGGGATGTGTGGGGGAGAGAAAGGGGGGAGGGGTCTGTCTCTCCCCAGGCACCGTCGCGGGACCCCCACCCCAAATCCCCCCCACAACTTTCCCCCCTCCCCTCCTCCCCCTCCCCCCGTTTGCTTTGCAGCCGCCGCTGGAGCCGCCGCCGGGAGAGCGCCGGGACCCGCGGCACCGGCGACACGCGGCACCTGGCACACGCTAAGCACACGCTAAGCACACGCTAAGGGCATCCGCACACGCTAAGCACACGTGTAGTGTCAGCTGATACACTCTGAGGGCCACCCTGGACACGCTGAGCCCACGCTCCAGCGCAGCCCCATACACGGCTCACACACGCCAGGCCAGAGGGTGCTGTGCCAGCCCTGCACGTGTCAAGGGCACCTGGCACACGCTAAGCACACGCTAAGGGCGGCTGTACACGCTAAGCACATGTGTAGTGTCAGCTGACATGCTCTAAGTGCCGTCCTGTGCACACAAAGCACGTGCTGAGCCCGTGCCCGGCGTGAACCAGCACACGCTACATGGGTGCCCGGGGCACATGTGGACACGCTAAGCACATGTGTGGTGGTTGGCACGTGTTCACTGCACACCAAGTGCACACACGTGTTCCTGGAGCACACCAAGCACATGCTGGGCACACACCAAGCACATGCTGAGCACACACCAAGCACATGCTGAGCACACACCAAGCACACGCTGGGCACACACCAAGCACACACCAAGCACACACCAAGCACACACCAAGCACACACCAAGCACATGCACATGCGGCACACGCCTGCTGCGTGCTGGCTCGTGCCCCCCACTCACACCCCACAAACATGCCAGGAACACGCTACCCACACGCCAAGAACACGCCAAACACCCACCAGGTGCCGGTGCCGCGGTGCCGGGGAGGGGGGTGGGGGAGTTTGGTTGGGGGGGGGGCAGGGGGTCGCTCTTTCCTTTGCAGGTCCATGCCGTGGGGCTGAGCCCCCCCTGCTATGGGGCAGAGCCCCCCCCCGCCGTGGGGCTGAGCCCCCCCTCCCCCCACCCTGCCGCCGCCTCTCTCTCTCCTTCGCTTCTTCCTCCAGGGCCAGGGGGCGGGGGGTGGGGGGGTCGGGGCTGGGGGGTGGGAGGGTGAAAGGGGGTGAAGGGGGGCAGGGGGTGCCCGACCCCCCCGCCCCCACGAGGTGGGGTCAGAGTGGGGGGAGCCCCGTGCCCCCCTCCAGCCCCACAGCTGCCCCCCATCTGTGTGTCCCCCATATTCCTCCCCCTCATCCAGCCCCCCCCCCCCCATTTCCCACCCCATTGCCCCCCTCCCCAATTTTCCTGCCCCCAGTTTTCCCCCCCCATATTTCTCCCCCCATCCCCCCTCCATCCCACTGTCTCTCTGTGTCCCCCCCCAATTCCCCCATCCCCCCATCATCCCCCCCACCCCTTATATCTCCCCACCATCATCTCCCCCCCCATTTCCCCCCTCATTTCCCCCCCATCCACCCCCCCATACTCCCCACCCCACGGCGGGGGGGAGGGGGCACAGGCACCTGTATAAGAATGGGGGGGGGGGGCGATGCACCAGGTGTACAGGGGGTGGGGGGGCACACGGTCTCCCCCCCCAAGGGCTGATTTGGGGGGGGGGGGGGCTGATGCTGCTGCCGATGATGCTGATGAAGATGATGATGATGATGGGGGGGTGGCAGGGGTGGGGGGGCGGGGGGCGAAGCCATTTAATCTCTTTTCTCTTTGTCTCCTCTCTCGCCCCCTCCCCCCACCCCCCCCCCCCATGCCCATGTGTCCCCACACCCCCCCCACCCTGCACCCCCCTCCCCCCGCCCCCCTCCCCACCCCTCCCCCCGCTCTCTCCGCCTTTTCTTCCGGTGCTAAAAGTAGAAGTGGAACAAAAAGGTAACGCGACCCCCCCTGGGACCGCCCGGACCCCCCCGGGACCGCCCGGACCCCCCGGACCTCCCCTGGCCCGGCAGACCCCTCCCCTCCCCTGACCCCCCCCCATCCCCCCTCAATCCTCACCCCCTGCCCCCCAACCCCCCCTTTTCACCCCAAAATCCTCACCCCACCCCCCACCTCCCCCCCCCCATTACCCCCCTCCCAGACCCCAAGATCCACCCCCCTCCCTCCCCTCCCCCCTCCCCCCAACCCGGGCTGGGGGGTCCCTGTTAGCGCAGGGGGGAGGGGGGTTCATCGCCCCCTCTCCAATCCCCCCATTAGGTGTAATTAGTGTCTGTGTCCCCCCTCGTCCCCTTGGGGGTCCACAGGACCCTCTGGGACCCCCCAAGGACCCCCCCAGCAGTGTCCCCTCAAGGGACCACACACACACACAACTCCCCCCCCCCGCCGGGACCCCCCATGTCCCCTCGAGGGACCCTGGGGACTCCCAGACCCCCCCAAAGGCTCCCCACAGGTGCCCTTGGACCCCCCGGGGACCCCCAAGTCCCTTCGAAGGACCCATGGGGACCCCCAAAGTGTCCCCAGAGCCCCGGGGGGGGCAGGCCACCCCAACACCTCTGCTCCCCCCTTCCTGCCCCCCCGAGGCAGTGGGGCTGGGGGGCCCCCCAGGATGATACCGTAACAATGAGGGGTTCTGGTGGGAGCCAGGGGGGCACTCAGGAGCCCTGTGACCCCCCTTGTCCCCCCACCCCCCGAGACACCACAGAGACCCCCCCAAAATTAGACACACAAACAAACACCCCCAAAAAGTACCCCCCCCAAACCATCCCCCAGCTGAGCCCAGGGGCAGGACAAGGGCAGCGGGGGGGGGGGCAGGTGAGGGGGGTAGTAAGGGGGCATTAGGATTAGGGAAGTTGGGGGTGGGGGGGCAACTATGGCACTTGGGGCGCAGCCAGGGCTGGGGGGGGGGGAGCAGTCAGTGTAGCTGGGGGGCAGGCAGGACCCTCAGGGGGAGGGCAGCAGTGAGGGGGAGGGGGGAGCAGGCAGTGTAGCTGGGGGGCAGTTGGGGGTCAGGCAGTGTAGCTGGGGGGGCAGTTGGGGGTCAGGCAGGGCAGTTGGGGGGGCAGGGCAGTTGTGGGGGGGCAGGGCAGTTGGGGGTCAGGCAGGGCAGTTGGGGGGGGGCAGGGCAACTGAGGGTCAGGAAGGGCAGTTGTGGGGGGGGCAGGGCAGTTGGGGGTCAGGCAGGGCAGCTGGGGGGGGGCAGGGCAGTTGTGGGGGGGCAGGACAGTTGGGGGTCAGGCAGGGCAGCTGGGGGGGGCAGGGCAGTTGTGGGGGGGCAGGGCAGTTGGGGGTCAGGCAGGGCAGCTGGGGGGGGCAGGGCAGTTGGGGGGGCAGCAGCAGCAGCTGGGGGGTCCCGCGGCGCAGCCAGGGTTGGACCCCCCCCCCATGTCTCTCTCTCTCTCTGTGCGGGGCCGGGGGGGGGGGGCAGGGGGGGTCGGGGCCGGCGGCTTCTTCCCACAGGTCCCCAGGAGCGGCGGGGGGGGCCCTAACGTCTCTCTCTCCTCCTCCTCCTCCCGCAGGGCCGCGGGCTTCCCGCCTCGCCCCCCCGGACCGCGGGGCCCCCCCGAGCCTGTGAGTCTCCCCTCCCCCCCCACCCCGGCCCCCCTCCCCTTCCCCCATCCCGACCTCACCTCCCCCTTCCCCCTCCCTTCCCCCTCCTCCAAACTGTGGGACCCCCCCAGCGCCCCCCCTTCCCTCCCCTCCCCCTCGATGCCCCTTTTTAAGGGGGGGGGTGATGGCCAGGGGCACACGGGGCCTCGTGCCCACGCACAGGGACTGGTGAGCTCACGGGGCTCGTGCACACGTGGAGCCCCCCGCACACGCGTGGCCTGGGGCACACACGGGGCCACGTGTGTTCACGAGGCTCGTGCACACCTGGGGCCTGGTGAGCTCGGGGCTGCCGTGCGCACGCGTGGCCTGGGGCGCTCACACCCCTCGTGCAAGGCAGGGCTCGGTGCACACACGAGTCCTCGTGCACACACGGGGCTCCTGGTCACACCCCCTCGTGCACACGGGGCTCCTCACACTCCCCCCTCGTGCACCTGGGGCCTCGTGAGCTCACGCCCCCCCGTGC
>BSDF01000033.1:727500-775000 GCA_027925045.1 Hypotaenidia okinawae
CCCCCCCGTGACCCCCCATCCTCTCCACTCACCAGCGGCCGCTCAGGGCCAGGGTTCGGTGCTGCCCCAAGGGCCGGGGGGGTCCCACGTCTCCCCGGGGGGTCCCTGGGCAGTTGGGGGGGTGGGGGGGTCGCTCAGGAGCTGCTGCCGAAGCGCATCCCACCGCTCGGCCTCGAACTGCTCCCACTGTGGGGGGGGAGGAGGGGAAGGAAAGGGGGGCTGGGAGGGGGTCTGGGGGGTCTGAAGGCCCCCCCATGTCCCCCCCGGCTCCCACCTCCCAGGCCAGCCGCTCGGCCGCCTCGGTGAAGCTCCGGCGCTGCCTGGCCAGGGCTCCCCGCAGCCGCCGCAGCCGCCGCCGCTCCCGCTCCAGTCCTGGGGGGGTCCCGGGGGGGCCAGAGCCGTCGCCATCGCTTCCTGCCAGCATCAGGAGTCGGGACACCCCCACCCCCCCACACACAGAACCTACCCCCCCACCCTGGGACCCTCAACTCCCCCCTAAAACCCACCCAAGCATCCCTGAGCCCCACCCCCCACCCCTCCCCCAGCTCTTCCAGGACCCCCCCAAGGACACACACACACACCCCCCCCCCCCAGCACCCTTGGGACTCCTTGGGGACCCTCCAATACACCCCCCACCCCCCTCCCCAGCAACCACCCACAGCCTCCAGACCTCCCCCCATCACCCCTGGGACACCCCCCCCAGCACCTTCTGACACCCCTCCCCTCACCCCAGCACCCCCCAGGACCCCCCCACGCCCAGATACCCCCCCACCCACCCCTGGGACCCCTTAAAGACCCCCAGAACCCCCTAAAGTCCCCCCGCCCCACCCAAGACCCCCCCCAGCACCCTCGACACCCATCCCCCACCCCAGGACCCCCCCACGCCCAGTTCCACCCCCACCACCCTGGGACCCCTAAAGACCCCAGAACCCCCTAAGTCCCCCCCCCCACCCAGACCCCCCAGCACCCTCTGACACCCTTCCCCCCACCCCAGCACCCCCCAGGACCCCCCCACGCCCAGTTCCACCCCCCACCCCACCCCTGGGACCCCTTAAAGACCCCCAGAACCCCCTAAAGTGTCCCCCCCTCACCCCCGGGACCCCCCCAGCACCTTCTGACACCCCTCCCCCCACCCCAGCACCCCCAGAGCCCCCCCACGACCCCCCCCCACACCCCTGGGACCCAGAACCCCCTAAAGTCCCCCCCCGTCCCACCCAAGACCCCCCCATCACCCCTGGGACCCCCCCCCAGCACCCTCTGACACCCTTCCCCCCACCCCAGCACCCCCCAGGATCCCCCCACGCCCAGTTCCACCACCCCCCCACCCCTGGGACCCCTTAAAGACCCCCCAGAACCCCCTAAAGTCCCCCCCCGCCCCACCCAAGACCCCCCCAGCACCCTCTGACACCCTTCCCCCCACCCCAGCACCCCCCCCGGACCCCCCCACGCCCAGTTCCACCCCCCCCCCCACCCCTGGGACCCCTTAAAGACCCCCAGAACCCCTTAAATTCCGTTCCCCCCCACCCAAGACCCCTCCCAGCCCCTCTGGGACCCCCTGAACCCCCTTAAAGAACCCCTAGGGACCCCCAGGGACCCCCCAGACCCCCCCCCGGCCCGGACCTGGAGGCAGCGGTGCTGCAGAGCGATCACCTCCCTCCCGGCCGCCGCCTCCTCCCGCAGCCGCCGCAGCTCCTGCTCCAGCCCGGGGTCCCTTCGGGGGGGCAGGGGGGTCCGACCCCTCTGTCTGTGGGATGGAAGCACTGAGGGACCCCCCTGTACCTGTACCCCCCCGCCAATTGGGCAGCCTCAGCCCCAGGGAGGCAGAATACGCTCCCCCCACCCTCTTCCCCTCCCTCCCCACCCCCCCAAGGACATGGGGACCTCCCCCCCCCCAGCAAAGGGACCCCCCCACCCTGGGGACCCCCCCCGGCGGGTACCCCCATATCCCAAAGGGAGAAACAGCCCCCCTAAGTGATTTGACACCCCCCCAAGGACATGGGGACCCCCCCCACCCCCCCCCAAGAGACACCCCCCCCCCCAGCAAAGGGATCCCCCCACCCTGAGGACCCCCATATCCCAAAGAGAGAAACACCCCCCCCCCATCACCTTATGATACCCCCCCACCCCCCCCCCAAGTGATTTGACATCCCCCCGGGAAACCGCCCCACCCCCCAAGGACATGGGGACTCCCCCCACCTCCCCCAAGAGACAGACCCCCCCCAGCAAAGGGACCCCCCCCCCCAGGGACCCCCATATCCCAAACGGAGAAACACCCCCCCCACCCCCCCCAAGTGATTGACACCCCCCGGGAAACCCCCCACCCCCCAAGGACATGGGGACCCCACCCACCCCCCAAGAGACCCACCCCCCCCCAGCAAAGGGACCCCCCACCCTGGGGACCCCCCCTGGGGACCCCCATATCCCAAAGGGAGAAACACCCCCCCCAACCCCCCCCCCTCATGATACCCCCCCCCAACCCCCACCCCCCGAAATCTCACCTTTGGGCTGTCCGGGGGGCTCTACCTGCTGCCCCCCCCGGGGAACGGTGCTCGGGAGCTCCGTGGCTGAGGGGGGGAGCAGAGGAGTGGGGGGGGGGGGTGTGATGGAGAGTTTGGGGGGTGGGGGGTGGGGTCCTCAGGGGATGGGGGGGTGTTATTTAGGGTCTGCAGGGTAGAGAGCTCCAGAGCAGGGATGGGGCTCCTTGGGGGGGGGGGGGGGTCCCAAAGTCCTTGAGGGGGGGTCCCAAAGTCCTTGGGGGGGGGGTGTGGGGGTGGGGGGGTGGGGGTGGGGTGGGGGGGGTCTCACCGTGACGTTGGGGTCTCCGTTGGGCTGTGCCCCCCGGGCTGTAGGGTGGGGCGATGCTGGGACCCCTGGGTGGGGGGGTAGGGGGGGGATATGAGGTGGGATACACACACAGACACCCCCCCCACCCATCCCACCCCCCCTCACCCGCTGGGCCGCCAGCAGCACCCAAAGGTGCCGGTTCTGGTCCCGCAGCCGCTCGGCCTCGTCCCGCGCCGCCGCCATGGCCCCAGCACAGGCTGACACGTGGGCCTGTGGTACCGGGTGTGGGGACCCCCCCCCAGCACCCCCCACACCCCCCCAGCACCCCCCACCCCCCCCCCAGCAAAGGGACCCCCCCCCATGGGGACCGCCAACCCCCTGGGGACCCCCATGTCCCAAAGGGAGAAACACCCCCCCCCAAAACCCCCACCCCCCCCAAGTGATTTGACACCCCCCAAGGACATGGGGACCCCCCCCAAGAGACACCCCCCCCCCAGCAAAGGGACCCCCCACCCTGGGGACCGCCAACCCCCTGGGGACCCCCATGTCCCAAAGGGAGAAACACACCCCCCACCCCCCATGACCTTATGATACCCCCACCCCCACCCCCCCAAGGACATGGGGACCCCCCCCCAACCTCCCCCAGAGACCCTCCCACCCCCCCAGCAGAGGGACACCCCCCCCAGCAAAGGGACCCCACCCTGGGGACCGCCAACCCCCTGGGGACCCCCATATCCCAAAGGGAGAAACACACCCCCCCAAGGACATGGGGACCCCCCCCCACCCCCCCCAAGAGACCCACCCCCCCCCCAGCAAAGGGACCCCCCCATGGGGACCGCCAACCCCCTGGGGACCCCCATATCCCAAAGGGAGAAACAACCCCCCCACTCTCCCCCCCAAGTGATTTGACACCCCCCCCAGGACACCCCCCACCCCCCAAGGACATGGGGACCCCCCCCCCACGAGACCGCCCCCCCCCAGCAAAGGGACCCCCCCACCCTGGGGACCGCCAACCCCCTGAGGAACCCCCCACCCCCCCAAGTGATTTGACCCCCCCCCAGGAAACCACACCCCCCCCCCAGGACATGGGGTGTCCCCCCCAGGGTTATGACCCCCCCCCAGGGTTATGACCCCCCCCCAACCCCCCCCCCCCGTGTTATGACCCCCACTCCTTCCCCTCGGCTGGATGGGGGAAGCCCCCCCCCCTCCCCACCCACTCCCCCTCCCCACACCCCCCTCCCAGTGACATAGACCCCCCCCACCCCTCCCGCCCCCCCCCCTGACCTGCAGACCCCCCAGGCGCTGCCGCAGCCCCCTCAGCTCCAGCTCCCGCCGGGCCCCCCGTTCTACCGCCTCCCGGTACAGCCGCAGGAGCCCCCCAGGGCCCCCGGGCCCCCCCGGGGGGCAACCCCAGCTCCGCCAGCTCCTGGAGGGAGGATGATGAGGGTGGGGGGGGGACACGACACACTCCTAGGGCTCCCTCCAGCCCTGGGACCCCATTAACCCAGCCAGGACCCCCCAATTCCCTCCTCCCCCCCCCCCTTGCCTGCTCCAGAGGGGGGCTCCTCGTCGCCTCCGGGACCCCCCGGGGAAGCATCGGGAGGGGCCGTTCGCTCGCCCCCCGGTCCCGGGGACAGGCTGAGCTCGGCCGCCGCCGCCGCCAGCAGCTCCTCGGGGGCTGGGGAGGGGGGACACACGTTCGGTTGGGACCCCCCCCCCACCCCCTATCCCCCTCCGGGGCTGGGTCCGTGTGTGTCCCCCCCCCACCCCCCTCCCCCAAATCCCGTTACCTGGGGAGGGGGCTCGGCCCGGGCTGTCCATAGCCCTGTGGAACCTGGGGGGGGATGGGGGGCGAGCGAGGGGGGGGTCAGCCCCCCACACCTGCCCCAAAGCCCCCTTCCTCCCCCCGCAGACCCCCCCCCCAAACCCACCCCTGGGCCCCATATTGCCCCCCCAAAACCCCCTCACACCCCAGCTGTCCCCCCCCCATGGCCTCCCCTATGCCCACAGACCCCCCCCCCGCCCCTACCCCCTCCCCGAGCCCCATAACCCCCCCCCCAGAGCACACCCCCCGCCCCCCACTTCCTACCCCCCAGCCCCCCCCCGCCCTGTCCCACCGCTCCGGGCGCGGCCAAGGCCACGCCCCCGCTTCGCCGCTTAAATAGCCCGCCTGGCCACGCCCCCCGCTCCCTATTGGCTGGGCGAGGCCAATCAGCGCCGAGCGCGGAGCACGCCGGGAGCTGTAGTTTCGGGGGGGGGGCTCTATGAGGGATCTATGGTGCGGGGGGGTTACACAGCCCCCAAACCCCCCCCCCCAGCCCCCCTTTACCCCCCCAACCCCTTTTTCACCCCCATCCAGCCCCCCCAAACCCCCTTTACCCGTCCCAGCCCCCTCAAACCCCCTTTTCACCCCCCATCCAGCCCCCCCCCAAACCCCCTTTACGCCCCCCCAGTCTCCCCCAAACCCCTTTACCCCCCCAAACCCCTTTTTCACCCCCATCCAGCCCCCCCAAACCCCCTTTACCCCCCCAAACCCCCTTTCCCCCCCACCCCAGCCCCTCCAAACCCCATTTACCCCCCCCCAGCCCCCTCAAACCCCCTTTACCCCCCCACCCAACCCCCCTTTACACCCCCCAGCCCCCTCAAACCCCCCTTTACCCCCCCACCCCAGCCCCTCCAAGCCCCCTTTACACCCCCAAACCCCCTTTACACCCTCCAGCCTCCCCAAACCCCCTTTACACCCCCAAACCCCCTTTACACCCTCCAGCCTCCCCAAACCCCCTTTACACCCCCCAAACCCCCTTTACACCTCCCAGCTCCCCCCAAACCCCCTTACCCCCTCCCCACCCCCCAAACCCCCTTTTACCCCCCAAACCCCCTTTACCCCCTCCCACCCCCCAAACCCCTTTACCCCCCAAACCCCCTTTACCCCCCTCCCCACCCCCCCAAACCCCTTTACCCCCCAAACCCCCTTTACCCCCCTCCCACCCCCCCAAACCCCCTTTTACCCCCCAAACCCCTTTACCCCCCTACCCCCCTCCCCCAAACCCCCTTTACCCCCCAAACCCCCTTTACCCCCTCCCACCCCCCCAAACCCCCTTTACCCCCCAAACCCCCTTTACCCCCTCCCACCCCCCCAAACTCTTTACCCCCCAAACCCCTTTACCCCCTCCCCACCCCCAAACCCCTTTACCCCCCAAACCCCCTTTACCCCCCTCCCACCCCCCAAACCCCCTTTACCCCCCAAACCCCCTTTACCCCCTCCACCCCCCCAAACTCCCTTTACCCCCCAAACCCCTTACCCCCTCCCCACCCCCCAAACCCCCTTACCCCCCAAACCCCTTACCCCCTCCCACCCCCCAAACCCCCTTTACCCCCCAAACCCCCTTTACCCCCTCCCACCCCCCAAACCCCCTTTACCCCCCAAACCCCCTTTACTCCCCTCCCCCACCCCCCCCCCCTTTACCCCCCAACCCCCTTTACCCCCTCCCCCCCCCCCCAAACCCTTTACCCCCCAACCCCTTACCCCCTCCTCCCCAACCCCCAGCGCTCAGTCAGGGCTCCACAGCTGTTTAATCCCTGCCAGGGGTGGGGTACAGCAAAGCAAGGGGGATAACCCCCCCCCCCCCCACAAACATGTGGGGCTCAGGACCCCGAGGGGGGCTCAGGGGGGTCGGGGGGGTTCCTTCTGCACCAGGAGGGGTTCATCCTCACCCCGGGGTGGGGGGTGCACCAACACTCTGTCCAGGAGCCCGAATTCCTGCGCCTCCACCGGGCTGAGGTAGCGGTCACGCTCCATGGCTGCTTCTGGGGGGGGGTCAGAGAGATTTAGGGGGGCACAGGGTGGGAGGAGAGGTGCTGGGGGGTGGGGACCCCTTTATTCCCTCCCCTTCCACTCCCACTACATCCTGGGGGGGTAAATTTGAGGGGGGGGGTGATCAAGGGGGGTTGGGAACCCCTTTATTCCTCCCTCCCACTCCCCCTATCTACTGGGGGGGTAAATTTGGGGGGGGGGGTTGGGAACCCCTTTATTCCCCCCTCTCCCACTCCCACTACCTACTGGGGGGGTAAATTTGAGGGGGGGGTGTGGGAACCCCTTTATTCCTCCCCCTCCCAGTCCCACTACATCCTGTGGGGGGTAAATTTGAGGGGGGGGGTTGGGAACCCCTCTATTCCTCCCCCTCCCAGTCCCACTACCTACTGGGGGGGGGGGGTGTAACATTTGACGGGGGGGCACCAGGGGGGGTTGGGAACCCTTTATTCCTCCACTCCCTATCCCACTACCTACTGGGGGGTGTAAATTTGGGGGGGGGTGTTGGGAACCCCTTTATTCCTCCCACTCCTACCTACTGGGGGAGTAAATTTGGGGGGGGGTTGGGAACCCCTTTATTCCTCTCCCTCCCACTCCCACTCCATCCTGGGGGGTAAATTTGAGGGGGGGGTTGGGAACCCCTCTATTCCTCCCCCTCCCAGTCCCACTACCTACTGGGGGGGGTGTAAATTTGAGGGGGGCACCAGGGGGGTTGGGAACCCCTTTATTCCTCCCCTCCCAATCCCACTACCTACTGGGGGGGGGGTAAATTTGAGGGGGGCACCAGGGGGGTTGGGAACCCCTTATTCCTCTCCCCTCCCAATCCCACTACCTACTGGGGGAGTAAATTTGGGGGGGGTTGGGAACCCCTTTATTCCTCTCCCCTTCCACTCCCACTCCATCCTGGGGGGGTAAATTTGAGGGGGGGTGTTGGGAACCCCTCTATTCCTCCCACTCCCTACTGGGGGGTAAGTTTGAGGGGGGGGTTGGGAACCCCTTTATTCCTCTCCCTCCCACTCCCACTCCATCCTGGGGGGGTAAATTTGAGGGGGGGTTGGGAACCCCTCTATTCCTCCCCCTCCCAGTCCCACTACCTACTGGGGGGGCTAAATTTGAGGGGGGCACCAGGGGGGTTGGGAACCCCTTTATTCCTCCCCTCCCAATCCCACTACCTACTGGGGGGTAAATTTGAGGGGGGGGTTGGGAACCCCTTTATTCCTCTCCCCTCCCACTCCCACTCCATCCTGGGGGGTAAATTTGAGGGGGGGGGTTGGGAACCCCTCTATTCCTCCCCCTCCCAGTCCCACTACCTACTGGGGGGGCTAAATTTGAGGGGGGCACCAGGGGGGGTTGGGAACCCCTTTATTCCTCCCCTCCCAATCCCACTACCTACTGGGGGGTAAATTTGAGGGGGGGGTTGGGAACCCCTTTATTCCCCCCACCTCCCACTCCCACTCCATCCTGGGGGAGTAAATTTGAGGGGGGGGTTGGGAACCCCTTTATTCCTCCCCTCCCACTCCCACTCCATCCTGGGGGGGTAAATTTGGGGGGAGGGGGGTGTTTCAGGGGGTTGGGGGGAGAGGGAGAAGATTTGGGGGGTGGGGAGAGGGATGGACGTAAGAAAAGCTTTGAGGTGACTCAGGGGTGTTGGGAGAGGTTTTAGGGGGGAAGGGGGGACAAGGGGGGTGTCAGCCAGAAGGGGGGGTCCCGAGGAGGTTTGGGGGGTCCGGGGAAGGGGGGTTCACCGATGACAGCGAGGGGCTGCCCCGTGTGCTTGGCGTAGAGCCCGTTGATCTGGCGCTTGAGCTGCAGGATCTCCTCAGCCTGGATGGCGATGTCGGTGGCCTGACCCTTTTTGGGGGGGACAGGGGGGTTTGGGGGGTTTGGGGGGTTTGGGGGGTTGGGGTACAGGGGTATCCCCCCCCATACACCCCAAGGGGTTCTGTCCCATGTCAGCCCTCCCAGCCCTTCTTATGGGAGTCTGATTGTATAAGAAGGGGGGTTCCCCAGCTCCTGTCCCATCCTGGGGGGGTCTCATCTCCTCCTTGGGGGGTCCTGCACCATCTTGGGGTGTCCCCACCCCGTCCCATCCCATCCTGGGGGGTCCTGCCCCATCCTGGGGTGTCCCAACCCCCTCATCCCCTCCCAGGGGTCCTGTCCCCTCCCAGGGGTCCTGCCCCATCCTGGGGTGTCCCCACCCCCTCCCATCCCATCCTGGGGGGTCCTGCCCCATCCTGGGGTGTCCCAACCCCCCCATCCCCTCCCAGGGGTCCTGTCCCATCCTGGGGTGTCCCCACCCCCTCCCATCCCATCCTGGGGGGTCCCACCTCAGCCCTGTCCCCTCCCAGGGGTCCCATCCCCTCCTAGGGGGTCCTGCCCCATCCTGGGGTGTCCCGTCCCCACCCCCATCCCCTCCTGGGGGTCCTGCCCCATCCCCCTGGGGGTCCTGCCCCATCCTGGGGTGTCCCAACCCCCTCCCCTCCTGCCCCATCCGGGGTGTCCTACCCTCCAGTGTCCTACCCATATTTTTTGGGGGGGGGGTCCCCCTTATCCTCCATCCTCCCCCAACCTCAGTCTCCCCCTCCCCTCCTTCCCCCCTAAGGTGTCCCCATCCCCCTCCCAACCTCCCCACCCCCCAAACCCCCCTTAACCCCCTTCCCACCCCCCAAAACCCCCCTTAACCCCCTCCCCACCCCCCCAAAACCCCCCTTAACCCCTTCCCCACCCCCCCAAAACCCCCCTTAACCCCCTCCCACCCCCCCAAAACCCCCCTTAACCCCTTCCCACCCCCACAAACCCCCCTTAACCCCCTCCCACCCCCCAAAACCCCCCTTAACCCCCTCCCACCCCCCCAAAACCCCCCATAACCCCCTCCCACCCCCCCAAAACCCCCCATAACCCCCTCCCCACCCCCCAAAACCCCCCCCCCCCCCCCACCCCCCAAAACCCCCCCATAACCCCTTCCCCACCCCCCCAAAACCCCCCTTAACCCCCTCCCCACCCCCCCCAAAACCCCCCTTAACCCCCTCCCACCCCCCAAAACCCCCCATAAGCCCCTCCCACCCCCCCAAAACCCCCCCTAACCCCCTCCCACCCCCCAAAACCCCCCATAACCCCTTCCCACCCCCCCAAAACCCCCCCATAACCCCCTTCCCACCCCCCAAAACCCCCCCATAACCCCCTTCCCACCCCCCCAAAACCCCCCCATAACCCCCTCCCACCCCCCAAAACCCGCCTTAATCCCTTCCCACCCCCCCAAAACCCCCCTTAACCCCCTCCCACCCCCCCAAAACCCCCCTTAACCCCTTCCCACCCCCCAAAACCCCCCCATAACCCCCTTCCCACCCCCCCCAAAACCCCCCTTAACCCCTTCCCACCCCCACAAAACCCCCCTTAACCCCCTCCCACCCCCCCAAAACCCCCCATAACCCCCTCCCCACCCCCCCAAAACCCCCCCATAACCCCCTCCCCACCCCCCAAAACCCCCCATAACCCCTTCCCACCCCCACAAAACCCCCCATAACCCCTTCCCACCCCCCCCCCAAAACCCCCCTTAACCCCTTCCCACCCCCACAAAACCCCCCTTAACCCCCTCCCCACCCCCCCCAAAACCCCCCACAACCCCTCCCCACCCCCCCAAATCCCATACCCTTGCCCCCCGAAGGTTGGTGCACCATGATCCGGGCGTTGGGGAGGGCATGGCGCTGCCCTGGGGCCCCCCAGCCAAAAGGAGGGACCCCATACTGGCCGCTTGCCCCACGCACCACGTGCACACGGGGTTCAGCACGTACTGCATCGTGTCGTAGATGGCCAGCCCTGACGTCACAGCGCCACCTAAGGGAGGGGGGACCTCAGCATGACGTCATAGCCCCCCCAAAACCCCCCCACACCCCCTTTCTCCCCTCACCAGGGCTGTTGATGTACATGTGGATGGGCTTCTTGTTGCTCTCAGACTGGAGGAAGAGGAGCTGGGCGATCACCAGGCTGGCCAGGCTGTCATCAATCTTTGGGGGGGGGGGGGAAATTTGGGGGGGGGGGTTGGGGACCCCTTTATTCCCTCCCCCTTCCAGTCCCACTACTTACTGGGGGGTAAATTTGAGGGGAGAGATTGGGAACCCCTTTATTCCTCTCCCATCCCAATCCTACTACCTACTGGGGGGAAATTTGGGGGGGTTGGAACCCCTTTATTCCTCTCCCATCCCAACCCTACTACCTACTGGGGGGAAATTTTGGGGGGGGGGTTGGAACCCCTTTATTCCTCTCCCATCCCAATCCTACTACCTACCTGGGGGGCTAAATTGGGGGGGGGGGGCACCAGGGGGGTTGGGAACCCTTTATTCCCTCCCCCTTCCAGTCCCACTACTTACTGGGGGGTAAATTTGAGGGGAGGGGGTGGGGACCCCTTTATTCCCTCCCCCTCCCAATCCTACTACCTACTGGGGGGGTAAATTTGAGGGGGGGGGAACCAGGGGGGTTGGGAAGCCCTTTATTCCCTCCCTCCCAGTCCCACTACCTACTGGAGGGGAGTAAATTGGGGGGGGGGGTTGGGAACCCCTTTATTCCCTCCCCCTCCCAATTCCACTACCTACTGGGGGGTAAATTTGGGGGGGGGGTTGGGAACCCTTTATTCCTCCCCCTTCCACTCCCACTACCTACTGGAGGGGGAAATTTGGGGGGGGGGGTTGGGAACCCCTTATTCCCCCCCTCCCACTCCCATTACATACTGGGGGGCTAAATTTGGGGGGTTGGGAACCCTTTATTCCCCCCTTCCAGTCCCACTACCTACTGGGGGGTGTAAATTGGGGGGATGACCAGGGGGGTTGGGAACCTCTTTACCCCCTCCCCATCCCCACTACCTCCTGGGAGGGGGTGCCAAATTAGGGGAAGGGGATGAAGGGAGGGTTGGGGGGGCCTCTTTGTGCCCCCCCCCCCCTCCCCAGTTCCTGCTACCTACTGGTCCCATCACACAGATGATGCGCTCGCGCAGCAGGCGGGAGTAGATGTCATAGGCACGTTCACCCCCGGCCCTGGGGGGGAAAATGGGGGTAGGGAGGGTTTGGGGGGTCAGGAGGGGTTTGGGGGGTCAGGAAGGGTTTGGGGGGGTCAGGGAGGGTTTTGGGGGGGGTCAGGGGGGTACAGAGGGACCGAAGCGGGTGGGGGGGGGTGTTGGGGGTGATGGGAGGGTCAGAGGTGGCTGGGGGGTGATGGGGGGTCGGGGGGTCAGAGAGGGGTTTGGGGGGGTCAGGAGGGGGTTTAGGGGGTCTAGGAGGGTTTTGGGGGGGTCAGGGGGGTACAGAGGGACCGAAGCGGGTGGGGGAGGGGGTGTTGGGGGAGTGATGAGAGGGTCAGAGGTGGCTGGGGGGTGATGGGGGGGTCGGGGGGGTCAGGGAGGGTTGGGGGGGTCAGGGACGGTTTGGGGGTTGATGGGGGGGTCGTGGGGGGTTCAGAGGGGGACGGGGGGGTAACGGGACCCCGTTACCGGCTCCTACTCACCGTCTGCTCCACCACGATGGGGATGAGCGGCGGGGCGAGGCCGGGCAGGCTCCGGTGCAGGCCGCGGCGGGCGGCCGCTGCCCAGGCCAGGCGCAGGCCGCGCTACGCGGTGGGGGGGGGGATGGGGGTCAGGGGGGCACCGGGACCCACCGGGACCCACCGGGATCCACCGGGAGCGCCCCCTCCCCACCCCCCCTGCTCAACCCCCTCCCCTCTCCCCTCTCCCGCCCCCCCCCCCCGTCCGTCCCCCGTCCCCCATCCCCCATCCAGGCCGGGCGTGCCCCCGGTACCGGCGCCTCACCGCCACACCGGGCCCCATCGTGACCCCGGAAGCGCTTCTTCACCCCCGGAAGCGCTCCTCACGTGACCGCGACACCCCCTCCCACCCCCACGCACATACCCCACCCCCGCCGGCCGCGCCCTCGTCACGTGACGGCGGCGGGACTGCATTTCCCATCGTGCCTTGCAGCGCGGCCGCCATGACACCCCCCCCCCCCCCTCACCCCTCCCTACCCCCGCAGGTCTCGCCTCGCCCCAGCCCCTCTCCCTCACCCCGGGGCGACTCGCGCCTCCCTCCCCACAGCGGGGACATCACCGGCCCGCGGGGGAGCGCGGACAAGGAGGAAATCGCCATGTCAGCGAAGGCCACGGCGGTGGGACTACAGCTCCCGGCGGTCCCCGCGGAGGCTCACAGCGCATGCGCGGCCGCCTTTCCCTCCTTCCCCGTGATGGGCAGCCGCGCTCGCCAATGGAAAGCCGCCAGCTCCCAGCGCGGCCCCTCCCTCCCCGCCCCTCCCTGAGGAAGCGCCCGACGGACGCGCCGGACGTCCAATAAAGAGGCGGCGGGGCGGAGCCCTTAAGGAGCGACGCGAGCTTCGCCCAATCGACACGCCGCACTGGCCTGCTTCCACCAATCAGCGCCGGGGGGCGGGCAGATACACGGGAGGCCCCGCCCGCCGCCGAGGCGGGTAGCAACAGTTGCCCCGGTGAGGGAACACGGAGGGCGCCATAGCCACGGTCGCCGTGGCGACCGCGCACCGACCCCGGCCCGGCCCCACCGCCTCCGCCTGTCACCACAGCCACCCCCCCGCCGCTACCGTTACCGCCGGGCCGGGCCGGGCCGAAGCCCCGAGGGGTCCCGGGGGCGGCCCCGGGCAGGTGGGTGCGCGCGGCGCCGGGCAAGATGGCGGCGGGAGGGGGGGTTGGGGGGGGGGGGGGGAGGGGAGAACCGGGCCCCGGGGGGGACAGACACGGGCAGGCGGCGGGAGGGGGCGCTGGGGAGGGGGGGGCGGCCCCGGGATGGACCCCGGGCCGCGGGGGAGGGGGCGGGGGGGGGGGGGGGGCGGTGCCTGTGAAGGGCCGCGGTGATTGGTGGGTGGGCGGGGAGGCGGGGCAACGGGGGGAGCCAATGGGGGCGAGCGGCGGGAGGGGGCTCCGTGACGTCACGGCGTGACGTCAGAGGGGGAGGGGGGTTGCTGTGTGGGCGGTGACGTTACTCGGTGGGGGGGGGGGAGGGGGGAAGGAGGAAGGAGGGCGCGCCGCCGTGACGTCATATCGTGACGTCACCTCGGGCTGGCGCTGTGACGTCACGGCCGCCCTGGGAGGGGGGTGGGGCGGGGTGAGCTCGCGCGGTGACATCACACCCCGGGGGAGGGGGAGGAGGGGGGAGGGGCAACACAGCCGCCTCCCCGCGCCCACGTCACCCCCGTGACGTCACACCCAGCCTCCTCCTCCTCCTCCCCCCGCCCCTTTCAGGCCGCCCCCCCGTCGCCATGGCAACGCAGAGCTACGTCACGGAGCTGACGGCCCCTCCCAGCACTCAGCAGCCCCCCTCCCCCCACCGCCCCCTTCGGGGCGGAGCTGGCGCCCGGCACCGCCCCCCCCGCCGCCCCTCCCCCCCGCCCCCCCCGCCCCCCCCGCGCCCCCCCCCCCAGCAGTACATCGTCGTCACCGTCTCGGGTGAGCGAGGGGGAGGGAATTGGGGGGTCCCTTCCCTTCCCTTCCCTTCCCCTCCCCTCCCCTCCCCTCCCTTCCCCTCCCCTCCCCCCTTCCCCTTCCCCCCTCCCCTCCCCTCCCCTCCCCTCCCCTCCCTTCCCCTCCCCTCCCCTCCCCTCCCCTCCCCTCCCCTCCCCTCCCCTTCCCCTCCCCTCCCCTCCCCTCCCCTCCCCTTCCCCTTCCCCTTCCCCTCCCCTCCCCTCCCCTACCCCTGCCCTCCCCTCCCCTCCCCTCCCCTCCCCTCCCCTTCCCTTCCCTTCCCTCCCCTCCCCTCCCCTCCCCTTCCCTCCCTTCCCCTCCCCTCCCGCCCCTTCCCCTTCCCCTCCCCCTTCCCCTTCCCCTTCCCCTTCCCCTCCCCTCCCCTCCCCCTACCCTTGCCCTCCCTCCCCTCCCCTCCCTTCCCCTCCCCTCCCCTCCCCTCCCTCCCGTCCCCTCCCCTTCCCTCCCTTCCCCCCCCCATGGAGGGGTTGGGGGGGTCAGGGGGTGTCCCATGCTGACCCCCCCCCTTTCCCCACGACAGAGGGGGCCCTGAGGCCCAGCGAGGCAGTGGCAGAGGGCAGCCCCGCCCCCCGCCCCCCCCCGGGGGGACCCAGCCCTGGGGTACAGTCAGTCCAGGGCACCCAGGTGGGTCTGGGGCGGGGGGAAGAGAGAAGGGGGCTGGGGAAGGGGGGTACGGGGGGCAGGGAGAGGATAAGGGGGGTACGGGGCGGGGGGGATAAAGGGGGTGCAGGGGGGGAAGGATGGGGAGGGTGACAAGGGGGAAGGGGGTAGGGGGTAGAATGGGGGGGTGATGAGGGGTCAGGGGAAAGGATGGGGGGGCAGAAGGAGGATAAGGGGGGTTTGGGGGGCAGGAGGACGATAAGGGGGGTGGGGGGGCAGGGGGAGGATAAGGGGGAGTTTGGGGGGCAGGGGGAAGGGGGCGAAGGGGCAGGGAGAAGGATAAGGGGGGGGGCAGGAGGACGATAAGGGGGGTGGGGGGGCAGGGGGAGGATAAGGGGGGTTTGGGGGGAAGGGGGAAGGGGGGAAGGGGCAGGGAGAAGGATAAGGGGGGGTTGGGGGGGAGGATAAGGGGGGTTTGGGGGGAAGGGGGAGGATAAGGGGGGTGGGGGGCCAGGGAGAAGGATAAGGGGGGTTTGTGGGGGGCCAGGGAGAAGGATAAGGGGGGTTTGGGGGGGGCAGGGGGAGGATAAGGAGGGGGGGCAGGGGGAGGATAAGGGGGGTTTGGGGGGGGCAGGGGGAAGTCTAAAGGGGGGGCAACGAGGGGGCAGGGTGAAGGATAAAGGGGATGGGGGGGGGCACTGCCTTCATTCCCCCCCCCCTAACCTCCACACCCCCCCCCCAACAGCGCTCCCCAGCTCCCAGCAGCACCAGCACCCCCAAACCCGGCCCCCCCCAAGCTCTGCCGGGACCTCAGGAGGTGAGCAGGGCGAAGGGGGGGTGGGTGGGGTTAGGGGGGTGGGAAACAAGATGGGGGGGTGGGGAACCCTAATTCCTTTCCCTTTCCCCCCCCCAAAACCCCCTTCCCCCCCCCCCCACCCCAATAACCCCCCCCCCAGGTGCAGCAGCTGCCCCCGGTGCCGGTGCAGCACGTGTACCCCACGCCGGTGCCGTACGTGGAGGGCGGCGATGGCACCTACCCCCCCGGCACCATGTGAGTCTCACCCCCCCACCCCAACCCCCCTTCCTTCTCCTTTTGGGGGTCCTTATGACCCCCCTTATGCCTTATAACCCCCCCAACCCCCCCCCCCCCCCTACAGCCGCTCAGGCTCGTACCCCTACACCGAGACGCCGCTCTACGGTCAGAACGCCGCTACCGGCTACTATGAGACATCAGGGGGGGGGGTACAACCTAGCCCCCCCCCCCCAAACTCACAAGCCCCTACTGGTAGCACCCCTGTACCTATGTATGTGTCAGGGGGACAGATTTTGGGGACCCCTCCTGGTACAACCAACCCCAGCAACCCCGGTACAGCCGGTAACGCAACCGGTACGGCCACCGGTACCTACGTCATCCAGGGGGGTATATGCTGGGGGGGGGGGGCCAGTCCTACTCCCACACCACCAGAGCCTCCCCTGCCACGGTGAGACATGGGGGGGGGGGGAGAGGGAGGGGGGGAAGGGGAGGGGAGGTGGGGGGAGAGATGGGGAGGCAGGGGTTGGGGGTGGGGGGAGGGTGGGGGGAGGAGATGGGGGCTGAATTGGGGCTGGGAGGAGAGGGGGGGTCGTGGGGGGGGGAGATGGGGGGAGGGATGGGGGGAGATGGGGGTGCAGGGGTTGGTTGGGGGGGGGGGTGGGAGGGAGGAGATGGGGGCTGAATTGGGGCTGGGAGGAGAGGGGGGTTGTAGGGGGGAGATGGGGGGAGGGATGGGGGGAGATGGGGGGCAGGGATGGGGGGAATGGGCAGGTAAGGGGGGCAGATGGGGGGGAGATGGGGGGCAGGGATGGGGGGAGATGGGGGGAGATGGGGGGCAGGGATGGGGGGGATGGGGGGCAGAGATGGGGGGGAGATGGGGGGAGATGGGCAGGGAAGGGGGGAGATGGGGGCAGGGATGGGGGGAGATGGGGGGGAGATGGGGGGAGATGGGGGGCAGGGATGGGTGGGGATGGGCAGGGAAGGGGGGAGATGGGGGGCAGAATTGGGGCTGGGGTGAGTTGGGGGGGCTGGGAGGGGAGATGGGGGAAAGGATATGGGGCACATGGGGGAAAGATGGGGGAGCAGCTATGGGGGGGGGCAGCACACAAACACACTCTGCCCCCCTTCCCCCCACCCTTTGCCCCCCCTTCCCTTTCCCTTTCCCCTTCCCTTTCCCCTTCCCTTTCCCCTTCCCCCTCTTCCTTTTCCCCTTCCTTTGCCCCCCTTTTCCCCCTCCTCCTCCTTCTCCCTCCCTTCTCTCCCTTCCCTCCCCCTTTTCCCCACTTGCCCTTCCTTTCCCCTTCCCTTTCCCCTTCCCTTTCCCCTTCCTTTCCCCCTTCCTTTCCCCCTTCCTTTTCCCCTTCCCTTTCCCCTTACCCCCTCTTCCTTTTCCCCTTCCTTTCCCCCTTCCCTTTCCCCTTCCCCCCTTCCCCCCTTCCTTTCCCCCTTCCCTTTCCCCTTCCTTTTCCCCTTCCTTTTCCCCTTTCCTTCCCCCCTTCCCCCACCTTTCCCCCCTTTCCCCCCCTTCCCCTCCTTCTCCCTCCCCTTTCCCCCCCTTCCCCCCTTTCCCCCCTTCCCCTCCTTTCCCTCCCCTCTCTCTCTTCCCTCCCCTTTTCCCCCCTTGCCCTTCCCTTTCCCCTTCCCCCCCTTCCTTCCCCCCGCTTCCTTTCCCCCTTCTTCCCCCCCCTTCCTTTCCCCCCCTTCCTTTCCCCCCCTTTTCCCCCCCTCCCTCCCTTCCCTCCCCCTTTTCCCCCCTTTGCCCTTCCCATTCCCCTTCCCCTCCCCTTCCTTTCCCCCCTCTTCCCCCCCTTTGCCCCCCCCTTCCCCCCCTTCCTTTCCCCTTCCTTTCCCCCCCTTCCCCCCCCCTTCTCCCCCCCCCCAGGTTCAGTGGCTGCTGGATAACTACGAGACAGCAGAGGGGGTGAGCCTGCCCCGCAGCACCCTCTACTGCCACTACCTGCTGCACTGCCAGCACCACAAGCTGGAGCCCGTCAACGCCGCCTCCTTCGGCAAACTCATCCGCTCCGTCTTCATGGGGCTGCGCACGCGCCGCCTGGGGACCCGGTAAGGTAGCACCCCCTTTTTCCTTCCCCTCAACCCCCCTGTACACGTGGATGAGATCTACCTTCATTCCAGGAAGGCTTCTGATACTGGTTCCCCATGGCATCCTGCTGGGGAAGCTGGGAGAGCAGGGGGATGGGGGAGTGGGCAGTGAGGTGGGGGGGAGGACTGGGTGCTGGTGGAGAAGGACCTGGGGGTGCTGGTGGAGAAGAGCTCAGTGGAGAAGGACCTGGGGGTGCTGGTGGAGAAGGACCTGGGGGTGCTGGTGGAGAAGAGCTCAGTGGAGAAGGACCTGGGGGTGCTGGTGGAGAAGAGCTCAGTGGAGAAGGACCTGGGGGTGCTGGTGGAGAAGGACCTGGGGGTGCTGGTGGAGAAGAGCTCAGTGGAGAAGGACCTGGGGGTGCTGGTGGAGAAGGACAGGCTGGGGGAGCTGCTGGAGAGGAGCTCAGTGGAGAAGGACAGGCTGGGGGGGAGCTGCTGGAGAAGAGCTCAGTGGAGAAGGACCTGGGGGTGCTGGTGGAGAAGGACCTGGGGGTGCTGCTGGAGAAGGACCTGGGGGTGCTGGTGGAGAAGAGCTCAGTGGAGAAGGACCTGGGGGTGCTGGTGGAGAAGGACCTGGGGGTGCTGGTGGAGAAGAGCTCAGTGGAGAAGGACCTGGGGGTGCTGGGGGGTGACAGGGTGGCCGTGAGCCAGCAGTGTGTCCTGGGGCTGAGAGAGACAATGGGATCCTGGGGGGCATCAGGAGGAGTGTGGGCAGCAGGTGACAGGAGGGGATCCTCCCCCTCTGCTCTGCCCTGCTCAGGCCCCAGCTGGAGTGTTGTGTCCAGTGCTGGGCTCCCTGGGATCAACCAGCCAGGGATCTCCTGGAGAGAGTCCAGAGGAGGAGGATGAAGGGGATGAAGGGCCTGGAGCATCTCCCCTGGGAGGAAAGGCTGAGGGACCTGGGGCTGGAGAGAAGCAGCCTGAGAGGGGATCTGATCCCTGGGGATCAATAGGGTGGGACACAGGGGGACATGGGCAGCCCCTTCTCAGTGTCTGTGGGGACAGGACAAGGGGCGCTGGGCTCAAGTTGGAGCCCAGGGAGTTCCCCCCAATGTGGGGAAGAACTTTTCCCCAGTGAGGGTGAGGGAGCCCTGGGCCAGGCTGCCCAGGGGGTGTGGAGTCTCCATCTCTGGAGACATCCCATCCCTGTGTGCCCTGTCCTGGGGACCCTGCTTTGACCGGGCGGTTGCACCCCATGATCTCTGGAGGTCCCTCCCAACCCCTACAGTTCTCCGATTCTGTGATTACACCCCCTTATCCCCCCCTTTTTCTATTTTTTTGGGGGTCTCCCCCTTTATTTTGGGGTCTCCTCCTAAGGGGGAACTCCAAGTACCACTACTACGGGCTGCGGATCAAGGGCAGCTCCCCGTTGCTGCGGCTCATGGAGGACCAGCAGCACCTCGCCATGCGCCAGCAGCCCTTCGCCCAGAAGCAGAGGTGAGGGGCAGCTACAGGAGGCTTTTTTTGGGGGGGGGGAGGAGGTTAAAATAATAAGGACCCCCCCCCCCAAAAAAAAACCCCCACCCTTCTATCTACCCCCCATTTCACCAGGCTGAAACCCATCCAGAAGATGGAAGGGGTGACCAACGGGGTGGCCGTGGGGCAGCAGCAGCCGGCTGGGCTCTCCGACATCAGCACCCAAGTCCAGCAGTACCAGCAGTTCTTAGGTGAGACCCCTCCCCACCCTCTGCCCACCCCACAGCACCCTCATTTCCTCCTCACTCTCCCTTCCCCCCTCCACCTCCAGATGCCTCCCGCACCCTGGCTGAGTTCCCTGAGGTGGATCTCCAGGGGAAGCCGCTTCCCGACGGCGCCTGCGCCGACGACATCAAGATGTTCCAGCTGCTCTACCGCGAGCACTGCGAGGTCAGGCACCCCCTCCACCCCCCAAAAACCCACCCACCACCCCACCCCTCTTCTTATCTCACCCCTCTCCTCCCTCAGGCCATCGTGGACGTGATGGTCAACCTCCAGTTCACGCTGGTGGAGACGCTGTGGAAGAGCTTCTGGCGCTGCAACCTCAACCCGCCCAGCGACGCCGCGCCGGTGGCCGTGTGAGAGGGGACACCCAGGGTTGAGGAAGGGGACAGAAGGGACACAGGATGCCACCACCACCTCGGTGACACCTCTGCTGTCCCCCTCACAGCCACGATGAAGCAGAGAAGCGCCTGCCCAAAACCTCCTTGGTCACCCTCTCCAAATACGACCCCGTCCTCCGCTGGGCCAAGGACTGCGACCACGCGCTCTACCAAGGGCTGGTGGAGATCCTCATCCCTGATGTCCTCCGGCCCATCCCCAGTGAGTCTCCTACATCACCTTACACCCCAAAAACCACCCCAAAAGCCCCCCAATCTCACCCTTTGGGCCTTTCCCCAGGTGCCTTGACGCAAGCGATCCGAAATTTCGCCAAGAGTTTGGAGAGCTGGTTAACCAACGCCATGATGAACATCCCTGAGGAGATGGTCCGTGTGAAGGTGGGTGGGGAGCAGCCTGGGGTCAACCCCAGCACCTTCAACACCCCAAAATTGCACTCAGGCTGGTGGGATTCCCACATATATACATGGAGTGGGAGAAGAGATCCTGGGGTGAAGGACCTGGGGGTTCTGGTGGAGGAGAAGCTTCATGTGAGGCATCCTCAGGATCCTGGGCTCCCATCAGCAGAGGGGTGGCAGCAGGGACAAGGAGGGGATTGTCCCTCTCTGCTCCACCCCAGCTGGAGTCCTGTGTGCAGAGCTGGGGGCTCCCAGTACGAGAAAGATGATGGGGAACTGGTGGAGAGGGAGTCAGAGGAGGGACATGGAGATGGTCAGGGGGATGGAGCAGCTCCCCTGCGGAGAGAGGCTGAGGGAGCTGGGCTGGGTCAGCCTGGAGAGGAGAAGGCTGTGGGGGGACCTCACTGCTGGAGGAGGGAAGGGGGAGAGGAGAGATTGGGGGGAAGTTGTGTCCAGAGAGAGTGGGGAGGGGCTGGAAGGGGCTGCCCAGAGAGGGGGTGGGTGCCCCTGTGTCTGGGGGTGTCCAAGGCCAGGTTGGCTGGGGTCAACCTTGTGTAGCTCCAGGCCTGGAGGTCGGTGTCCCTGCCTGTGGCAGGGGGTTGGAGCTCTGGGACCCTCGGGGTCCCTTCCAACCCAGCCCAGGCTGGGATTCTGGGATTGGGATGGGGATGGGATGGGGATGGGGATGGGGATGGGGATGGGGATGAGGATGAAGATGAAGATGGGATGGGGATGGGGATGGGAATAGGAATTGGATGGGATTGGGATGGGGATTGGGATTGGGATGGGATGGGGATGAGAACAGGAATGGGAATGGGATGGGGATGGGATGGGGATGGGATGGGAATGGGGATGGGGACGGGGATGGGGATGGGGATGGGGATGAGGATGGGGATGGGGATGGGGATGGGATGGGAATTGGATGGGGATGGGATGGGGACGGGATGGGAATGGGAATTGGATGGGGATGGGGCTGGGGCTGAGGATGGGATGGGATGGGGATGGGGATTGGGATGGGATGGGATGGGGATGGAATGGGATGGGGATGGGATGGGGATGGGGATGGGATGGGGATGGGAATGGGGATGGGGATGGGGACAGGGATGGGGATGGGGATGAGGATGGAGATGGGGATGGGGATGAGGATGGGATGGGGATGGGATGGGATGGGATGGGGATGAGGATCAGCTGCCCAGAGAGGAGTTGGGACAATCCTTGGGATGCTGATGATTCCCTTCCAACCCCAACCATTCCACAACTCCACGACGGGAACACACCGTGATGGGCGATGGGTGAGGGGGGGTGACAGGCTAGATTTGGGATAATCCCCAAACTTCCTGAGCCCCTCCCTTCTCTCCCCACCCCCACCCCCCCACCCCCCTTTTCTCCATCTGGGGGCAGGTGGCTGCAGCAAGTGCCTTTGCCCAGACGCTGCGGCGCTACACGTCCCTCAACCACCTGGCGCAGGCGGCTCGCGCCGTGCTGCAGAACACGGCCCAGATCAACCAGATGCTCAGCGACCTCAACCGCGTCGACTTCGCCAACGTCCAGGTCTGAACCCCCCTGAACCCCCCCCACCCCCCAAAAATCCAACCCAGTTAGGGATGGGGTGGGGAAAGAGGAGGGAGGGGTGGGGGTGAAGCTTGGAGGCTCCTGGGGAAGGGTTTTGAGATGATCGTGGGGGTGGGATGGGGGGGTGGATGGGGGGTGTTGTGGGGGTATGGGGGTGCTGTGGGGGTGTGGGGGTGCTGTGGGGGGTGGGGGTGCTGTGGGGGGGTGGGGGTGTTGTGGGGGTATTGGGGTGTGTGTGGGGGTGCTGTGGGGGTGTGGGGGTGCTGTGGGGGTATGGGGGTGCTGTGGGGGTGCTGTGGGGGTGTGGGGGTGCCATGGGGGTATGGGGGTGCCGTGGGGGTATGGGGGTGCTGTGGGGGGGTGGGGGTGCCATAGGGGTCTGAGGAATCCATGGGGGGGAGGATGGAGGCACCATGGGGGTATGGGGGTGCCGTGGGGGTGTGGGGTGTCATGGGGGTATGGGGGTGCCATAGGGGTCTGAGGAATCCATGGGGGGAGGATGGGGGTGCCATGGGGGTATGGGGGTGCCGTGGGGGTATGGGGGTGCTGTGGGGGTATGGGGGTGCCGTGGGGGTGTGGGGGTGCTGTGGGGGTGTGGGGGTGTGGGGGTATGGGGGTGCCATGGGGGTGTGGGGTGTCATGGGGGTATGGGGGTGCCATAGGGGTATGGGGGTGCTGTGGGGGTATGGGGGTGCCGTGGGGGTATGGGGGTGCTGTGGGGGTATGGGGGTGCCATGGGGGTTTGAGGAATCCATGGGGGGGAGGATGGGGGCACCATGGGGGTATGGGGGTGCCATAGGGGTATGGGGGTGCTGTGGGGGTGTCATGGGGGTATGGGGGTGTGGTGGGGGTTTGAGGAATCCATGGGGGGGAGGATGGGGGCGCCATGGGAGTATGGGGGTGCCATAGGGGTATGGGGGTGCTGTGGGGGTGTGGGGGTGTCATGGGGGTATGTGGGTGCTGTGGGGGTGCTGTGGGGGTGTGGGGGTGTCATGGGGGTATGGGGGTGCCATAGGGGTTTGAGGAATCCATGGGGGGAGGATGGGGGTGCCATGGGGGTATGGGGGTGCCGTGGGGGTATGGGGGTGCTGTGGGGGTATTGGGGTGCTGTGGGGGTATGGGGGTGCCGTGGGGGTGTGGGGGTGCCGTGGGGGTGTGGGGGTGCCATGGGGGTGTGGGGGTGTCATGGGGGTATGGGGGTGCGGTGGGGGTTTGAGGAATCCATGGGGGGAGGATGGGGGCACCATGGGGGTATGGGGGTGCCATAGGGGTATGGGGGTGCTGTGGGGTGGCTGTGGGTGCTGTGGGGATGCTGTGGGGTGCCATGGGTGTCATGGGGGGTGGCTGTGGGTGCCATGGGGGTGCCGTGGGGGTGCTGTGGGTGCCGTGGGGTGGCTGTGGGTGCCATGGGGGTGCCGTGGGTGCTGTGGGGTGGCTGTGGGTGCCATGGGGGTGCCGTGGGGTGCCATAGGTGTCATGGGGGGTGGCTGTGGGTGCCATGGGGGTGCCGTGGGGGTGCCATGGGGGTGCTGTGGGGTGGCTGTGGGTGCCGTGGGGGTGCTGTGGGGTGGCTGTGGGTGCCGTGGGGGTGCTGTGGGGTGCCATGGGTGTCATGGGGGGTGGCTGTGGGTGCCATGGGGGTGCCGTGGGTGCTGTGGGGTGGCTGTGGGTGTCATGGGGGTGCCGTGGGGGGTGCCATGGGGGTGCTGTGGGGTGGCTGTGGGTGCCGTGGGGGTGCTGTGGAGTGCCATGGGTGTCATGGGGGGTGGCTGTGGGTACCATGGGGTGCCGTGGGGTGCCCCGGCTGGTGGTCCCCGCACGAGCCGGGGTCCCCGTGCCCCCCTGCCCCCCAGGAGCAGGCCTCGTGGGTGTGCCGGTGCGAGGACCGCGTGGTGCAGCGGCTGGAGCAGGACTTCAAGGCGACGCTGCAGCAGCAGAACTCGCTGGAGCAGTGGGCGGCCTGGCTGGACGCCGTGGTGGGCAGGGTCCTCAAACCCCACCAGGGCACCCCCGGCTTCCCCCGCGCCGCCAAGCTCTTCCTCCTCAAGTGGTCCTTCTACAGGTGCCCCTTCCTCCCCTCCTCCTCCTCCTCCTCCTCCTCCTCCTCCTCCTCCTCCTCCTCCTCCTCCTCCTCTTTCCCTTCTCTTCTTCCTTCTCTCCTCTTCCTCCTCCTCCTCCTCCTCCTCTCCTCCTCCTCCTCCTCCTCCTCTTTCCCTCCTCTTCCCCTTCTCTTCTTCCTCCTCCTTCCTCTTCCTCCTCCTCCTCCTTCCTCTTCCTCCTCCTCCTTCCTCTTCCTCCTCCTCCTCCTCTCCTCTTCCACTCTTCCTCCTCCTCCCCCTCTCCTCTTCCTCCTCCTTCCTCCTCCTCCTTCCTCCTCCTCCTTCCTCCTCCTCCTCCTCTCCCCTTCCTCCTCCTCCTCCAATCTTCCTCCTCCTCCTCTCCTCTTCCTCCTCCTCTCCCCTTCCTCTTCCTCCTCCTCTCCTCTTCCTCCTCCTCCTCCTCTCTTCTTCCTCCTCCTCCCCCTCTCCTCTTCCTCCTCCTCCACTCTTCCTCCTCCTCCCTCTCTCCTCTTCTTCCTCCTCCTCCTCCTCTCCCCTTCCTCCTCCTCCTCCACTCTTCCTCCTCCTCCCCTCTTCCTCCTCCTCCTTCTCCTACTCCTCCACTCTTCCTCCTCCTCTCCTCTTCCTCCTCCTCCTCCTCCTCCTTCCTCCTCCTCCTTCCTCCTCCTCCTCCTCTCCCCTTCCTCCTCCTCTCCTCTTCCTCCTCCTCCACTCTTCCTCCTCCTCTCCCCTTCCTCCTCCTCTCCTCTTCCTCCTCCTCCTCCTTCTCCTCCTCCTCCTCCTCCTCTTCCTCTTCCTCCTCCTCCTCCTCCTCCTCCTCCTCTCCTCCTCCTCCTCCTCCTCCTCTCCTTCTCCTCCTCCTCCTCTTCCTCCTCCTCCTCCACCTCCTCCTCCTCCTCCTCTCCTCTTCCACTCTTCCTCCTCCTCCCCCTCTCCTCTTCCTCCTCTCCTCTTCCTCTTCCTGCTCCTCTCCTCCTCCTCCTCCTCCTCTCCTTCTCCTCCTCCTCCTCCTCTTCCTCCTCCTCTTCTTCTTCCTCCTCCTCCTCCTCTCCCCTTCCTCCTCCTCCTCTTCCTCCTCCTCCTCCACCTCCCCTCTCCTTCCTCCCCCTCTTCTCCTTCTTCTGTTCTTCCTCGTCCCTTCCCCTTCCTCCTCCTCCCCCTCCCCCCGCCGGGCGCTGCCGTGTCGGTCCCCGTGTCGGTCCCCGTGTCCAGCCGGTGTCCGTCTGTCCCTCAGCTCCATGGTGATCCGGGACCTGACCCTGCGCAGCGCCGCCAGCTTCGGCTCCTTCCACCTGATCCGGCTGCTCTACGACGAGTACATGTACTACCTGGTGGAGCAGCGCGTGGCGCAGGCCCGCGGCCAGAGCCCCATCGCCGTCATGGGAGAGGTGACGGGGGGACGGGGGGACAGGGGGGACACAGGGGACTCAGGGACCCCCTGGGGACAGAGGGATCCCTGGGGGGCAGAGGGACCCCTGGGGGACACACCCCACAGGCCCCATGGCCAGAGCCCCATCGCCGTCATGGGAGAGGTGACGGGGGGACGGGGGGGACAGGGGGGACACAGGGACCCCCTGGGGACAGAGGGACCCCTGGGGGGCAGAGGGACCCACAGCCAGAGCCCCATCGCCGTCATGGGAGAGGTGACGGGGGGACGGGGGGGGACAGGGGGGACACAGGGACCCCCTGGGGACAGAGGGACCCCTGGGGGGCAGAGGGACCCACAGCCAGAGCCCCATCGCCGTCATGGGAGAGGTGACGGGGGGACAGGGGGGACATGGGGGGACAGAGGGACCCCCAGGGGACACAGGGACCCCCAGGGGACGCACCCCGCAGGCCCCATGGCCAGAGCCCCATCACTGTCATGGGAGAGGTGACACGGGGGGACAGGGGGGGACAGGGGGGGACAGGGGGGACACAGGGACCCCCTGGGGACAGAGGGACCCCCAGGGGACGCACCCCGCAGGCCCCATGGCCAGAGCCCCATCACTGTCATGGGAGAGGTGACTTGGGGGGGACACATGGGGGGACAGCAGGGACCTGGGGTGACATGTAAAGGGGACACACAGAAGCCACAGGGGAGGGACACAAGGGGGGACACAAGGGGGGACACACAGGGGTGGGGGGGTGTCACTGTGTCATCCCCCCCCCCATGGTTGCCCTTCCCCCACAGTTCGCCAACCTGACGAGTTCCCTCAACTCGCTGGACCCCGATAAAGGTACCGGACGGGAACCCCCCAATTCCCCTCCCCCCCATCTCTCTGTCCCCCCTTTCACCCCCCCAATTCCCCCCCCCATCTCTCTGTCCCCCCTTTCACCCCCCCAATTCCCCCCCCCCATTTCTCTGTCCCCCCATCTTTCACACCCCTCCCAATTCCCCCCCCCCATTTCTCTGTGTCCCCCCCTTTCACCCCCCAATCCCCCCCCCAATTCCCCTCCCCCCATCTCTCTGTCCCCCCATCTTTCACCGTCCCCCAATTCCCCTCCCCCCCATCTTTCACCCCCCCAATTCCCCTCCCCCCATCTTTTACCCCCCAATCCTCTGTCATCCCCTAATTTCCCCCCACCCATATTCCCCCAACCCCGGTGTTCACTCTGGGCCCTACTGATGGCAGCTCTGTCCTTCCACCTCTGCCCATCCCCCTGATTTCTCTGTCTGTCTGTCTGTCCCCCCCAACACCCCCCCCCCCAAGACGAGGAAGAGGAGGAAGAAGAGGAGAGCGACGAAGACCTGCCACAAGAGATGGCTCTGGGGACAGGGGAGGGGGCCACGCTGCCCCCGACCCCCTTGAACCCCCCCTCCAAACTGCCCCGTCCCGACGGGCGCGGGCTCTTCGTGCAGGCGCTGCCCTCCAGCTGAGACACCCCCCACCCCTTCCCCTCCCCCCCCCCAAAAACCACCCCCTCCCCCCTCCTCTTGTGCTTTCACCCCGCCTGGGCCCTCCCCGTGTCCCCCCCCCCTTTTCTCCCCTGTAAAGGGGGAGGTTGAGGGGGGGGGCTCGGGGGGGGTGACAATGTGCCTTAAGCAACGCCGGGACCTTGTGCCAAAGCCCCCCCACCCCCCCCCTTAAATCCACCCCTCCCTCCCGCCCCCCTTCCCACCCCCTCCCCCCCACTGGGGGGAGGGGGTGGGGAAGGGGGGGAGGGTGGATTTAGGGACCTGTTTTGGGGGGGGGGAAAGGAAGGAGGATGGAGAAACATATTGGGGGGGGGGGCACAGAGACACCCCCCCCCCAGTGCCAAACACCTCCCCCCACCCCTCCCCCCGCTGCCTTACGCCAGCCCCCCCAGCATGAAGCTGCCCCCCCCCCAAAATTCCCCCTCCCCCCCCCCTTTAAATATTCTCTGTGCTTTGTAAACACCCCCCCTCCCCAAGACCCCTGACCCCCCACCCCCACCCCCACCCCGGGTGGGGGTGGGGGGGGGGTGTCAGGGGTCTTGGGGGGGGTGGGGGGGGTGGGGTGTCAGTGTTTGTGGCTGCAAATCTTTCGGTGGGGGGAGGGGTGGGGGGAGGAAAAACGGGGCGACACCTCCCCCCCACTTCCCCCCCCTCCCTCCCCTGTGTTTTGGGTTCCCCCCCCCCCTCAGTGTGCCCCCCCCCCCAAACCCCCCTCCCCCCCCCCCAAATGCTGTTTTCTACCTTTTGTAGTTTCTTAAAAGGAATAAAATCCAACGTGGTCTTTGCCCCCCCTCCCCCACCCTGCGCCGCTTTGGGGGGGGGGGCAGGGACATACAGACCCTCCCCCAAATCCTCAACTCAACCACATCCCCCCCCTCAAAAAAATTGGGGTTCAGCCTTAACTCCCCCCCAAAACACACAGGGAATGAATGAGGTGGAGGGGGGGTATGGAAAGGGGTCTGTTTATTGAGGGGGGGGGGGTAAAGGGGGAGATAAGGGGGGGGGGGGAATGAGGGGGGGGGGAAAATGAGGGGGGGTCGTTCTCCCCCCCCCCTTTAAAACACTGAAGAGGAAAATATGGAACAAAAAAACCCCCCCAACCCCAATAAAACAAAAAAAAAGCCCCCAAAATGCCCCAAAAATCTTGGGGGGGGGGGGGAGAAGGGGGGAAGGGAAGGGATGGGGGGAGGGGACACACATGCCCCCCCCCCCAATTCCCCACCCCCACCCCCTACAGCACGATCCAGGTGTAGCGCTCGTTGTCTGCCAGCACCTTGAGGGAGCAGCCTGGGGGGGGGGAAGGGGGGTCAGAGGGGGTGGTTTGGGGTGGGGGGGAGGTCAGAGGTGCTGGGGTGCCCCCCCCGGACCCCCCCACTTTTGTGCAGCACCTTGAAGGAGCAGCCTGGGGGGGGGAGGGGGGTCAAAGGGGGTGGTTTGGGGTGGGGGGGAGGTCAGAGGTGCTGGGGTGCCCCCTACCCCCTCGGCCCCCCACCTTGTTGGGAGCAGCCAGGGGGAGGGGGGAGGGTCAGAGGGGGGTGGTTTGGGGTGGGGGGGGGTCAGAGGTGCTGGGGTGCCCCCCCCGGACCCCCCCACCTTTGTGCAGCACCTTGAGGGAGCAGCTTGGGGGGGGGAGGGGGGGTCAGAGGGGGGTGGTTTGGGGTGGGGGGTCAGAGGGGGTGGTTTGGGGTTGGGGGGAGGTCAGAGGTGCTGGGGTGCCCCCTACCTGCCCCCCCCACCTTTGTGCAGCACCTTGAGGGAGCAGCCTGGGGGGGGAGGGGGGTCAAAGGGGGGGTCAAAGGGGGTGGTTTGGGGTGGGGGGGAGGTCAGAGGTGCTGGGGTGCCCCCCCGGCCCCCCACCTTTGTGCAGCGCCTCGTTGGTCATCCTGTTGACGTAGCGGCCGCTGCTCTCGGGCACCAGCCAGCGCATCACCGTGTCCACGCAGCCCTTGCGGTACGAGCTCCACACGCTGCCGCTGCCGGGGGGACGGGGGGGGACAGGGAGACACGGGGGGACAGGGGGACACGGGACACGGATAGGGGGGATGGGGGGGACACGGGGACAAGGGGGATGAGGAGGGACACAGGGGACATGGGGGACAGGGGATGGGGGGGACGGGGGGGACACGGGGGACAGGGGGACACAAGGGGGACAGGGAGGACACGGGGGACACAGGGGAAGGGGGGACACGGGGGACAGGAAGGGATGGGGACAGGGGGACAGGGAGGAAAGGGGGGCCACAGGGGAGACAGAGGGACATGGGGACACGGGGGGACACGGGGGACAGGAAGACACAGGGGACATGGGGGACAGGGGATGGGGGGGACACGGGGGGACAGGGGGGACAGGGGGACACAAGGGGGACAGGGAGGACACGGGGGACACAGGGGAAGGGGGGACACGGGGGACAGGAAGGGATGGGGACAGGGGGACAGGGAGGAAAGGGGGGCCACAGGGGAGACAGAGGGACATGGGGACACGGGGGACAGGAAGACACAGGGGACATGGGGGACAGGGGGGACATGGGGGACAGGGAGGGACACGGGACACAGGGATAGGGGGGATGGGGGGGACACAGGGGGACAAGGGATGGGGGGGACAGGGGGGGACACGGGGGACAGGGGGACACGGGGGACACAGGGAAAGGGGGGACACGGGGGATGGGGGACGCGGGGGACAGGAAGGGATGGGGACAGGGGGACAGGGGACAGGGAGGAAAGGGGGGACACGGGGGAGACGGGGACATGGGGACACGGGGGACAGGGCGGGGACAGGGGGACAAGGGGGATGAGGGGGGACACGGGGGACAGGGAGACACGGGGGACATGGGGACACAGGGGGGACAGGGAGAGACACGGGGGATGGGGGGGACAGGGGAACACGAGGGACATGGGGGAAGGGGGGACACGGGCACAGGGGGGACAGGGAGGGCACAGGGGACAGAGGGACACGGGGGACACAGGGGAAGGGGGGACAGGGGGGACAGGGAGGGATGGGGGGGACAGGGAGTGACACAGGGGACAGGGGACAACACAGGGGATGGGGGGGACATGGGGGGACACGGGGGGACAGGGAGAGACAGGGAGGACAAGGGAGACGGGGGGGACATGGGGACACAGGGGGGACAGGGAGGGACACGGGGGGACGGAGGGATGGACACAGGGATGGACGGACACGGGGGGACCCAGACATGGGGGGACATGGGAGGGACAGACACAGGACACAGACAGACACGGGGGAGGGACAGACAGACACAGATGGGATGGGGACATGGGGGACACACAGATAAGGGGGGGGGTCACAGGTGGGGACAGACAGACACAGGAGGGACACAGATGGGACATGGACAGACAGACACAGGGACACACGGACAAGGGGGGGACACACAGACAAGGGGGGACACACGGTTCACCCCAGCACCCTGAGCAGATTCCAGGTGCCCCCCAAATTGTCCCCCCCCAGCTCCCTTCCCCCACTCCCTTTCCTCCCCATCACCCCCTTCCACCCCCTCACCCCCTTCCCCCCTCCATCCCCCTTCCCACCCCCACTCCCCCCCCACCCCCTTCCACCCCCCACCCCCTTCCCCCCTCCATCCCCCTTCCCACGCCCTTCTGCCCCCCACCCCCTTCCCCCCTTCCCACCCCCTTCCCCCCCCCAATTCCCCCCTCCATCCCCCTTCCTACCCCCAACTCCCCCCTTCCACCCCCCCTACCCCCTTCCCCCCCATCCCCCTTCCCCCCCCAATTCCCCCCTCCATCCCCCTTCCTACCCTCAATTCCCCCCTTCCACCCCCCCCTACCCCCTTCCCCCCCTCATCCCCCTTCCCACCCCCAACCCCCCCCCTCATCCCCCTTCCCCCCCCCCATCCCCCTTCCCACCCCCACTCCCCCCCTCATCCCCCTTCCCCCCCCATCCCCCTTCCCACCCCCAACTCCCCCCCTCATCCCCCTTCCCCCCCCCCCATCCCCCTTCCCACCCCCACTCCCCCCCCCCATCCCCCTTCCCACCCCCATCCCCCCCCCCTCATCCCCCTTCCCCCCCCCCATCCCCCTTCCCACCCCCATCCCCCCCCCCCCCGCCTCCCCACCTCGTCTGTCCCTTGACCTCGGTGAGGTCCCCGACGCTGACGGTGACGAAGGTGCCGGTGTTGAGGTCCCAGGCGACCTTCAGGCTGGTGTGGTAGGTTTTGGGGCTACAGAAGGGGGAACCATAGGATGGGGGGGCTCAACCTGGGGTAGGGGGGTTGATTTTAGGGGTCCCCAGACCCCTCCCCACCCCTCTCCTCACCGGAGTTGTCCCTCCTCATCAGGGGAGGGGAAGGCCAGCAGCAGCAGCCCGATGTTGATGATGACCTGGTTGGTTTCAGGACATACCTGAAGAAAGGGGGGGGAAAAAGGGAAAGGGGGGGGTTTAGGGGAGCACAGAAAGGGGGTGTGGGGGTCTGGGGGGGTCGTAGCCCCCTCCCCACCTCCAGGATAACGATGTCATAGTCGCTGAAGGAGCAGAACTGGCGGGACCAAGCGGCGTCGTTACGGATCACCTCGTTGATGACGTACTCAAAGTCCAGGGTCAGCTGCTCCACCGTCAGGCACTGCCCCTAAAAAGAGGGGGGGACACAGACAGACTCCCAGACTCACATCAGCCCCCCTAATTCAAGGGGGGTCACCCTGAGCCCCCCCAAACCTGCGCCGTGGCTCGTTCCTTTAGCGGCTTCAGGCTGCGGCCGCGCAGGTCGGTCACCACGAAGGGCAGCGAGATCTTGTCGTCCTCCAAATCTGGGGAGGGGGGAAAAGGGGGGGGGGGACACAGAGACACCCTGAGGTTTGGGGGGGTGGCACAGCACCCCAAATTCAGTGTAAGACCCCCCCCCTTCCCCACTCACCCTCCTGCGCCTCGCCGGGTTCCAGCACGTAGCGCAGTTTGGTGTAGTTGACGTAACCGGGTTCAAGGGGGGGGGGGGGGGGTGGGGGTGGGGGGAGCTGGGGAGGCGTTGGGGGGACCTGGGGGGGCTGTGAGGGGGTCATGATGGGGGTTACCCTCTAGTTGAGGGGATGAGGGGTGCAGGGGGCAGCGCCCCGAAGTGGCCAAGCAAAAGGAGGTGGGAGAAGAGGTGGGGGAAGGGCAGCGGAAGGCGGTTGCGCTTTCCCCTTCCTCTTCCTCTTCCTCTTCCTCTTCCTCTTCCTCCCTGCCCGGTGCCGGCCCCGTGGCTTCCTTGGCGCGGCGGAAGATGTCGGCAACGAACTCTTTGGCTTTGGCTACCGCTGGGGACAAGCCAGAACCTCCCCTGTTGTGTTCAGCATCTCCTGTTACCCCTTGACCTGTAGCGGGTTGTAGGGGTACAGCCGCTTCCCGCTCCGTCACCCGCGGCGTCGGGAAAGGTGTAGCGAGCCCGGTACAACCCGTCTTCCGGCACGGTGTCCCTCGGCGCTCGTAGAGGATTTGGCAAGAGCTGTTGTCACCTTGTGGGGGGAGGAGATGGGAAGATGGGGGGGGGTTGGTTTTGGGGTGGGGGGGTTGGTTTTGGGGGGGTTGGTTTTGGGGGGGGGTTGGTTTTCCGGGGGGGGGTTGGTTTTGGGGAGGGGGGTTGGTTTGAGGGGGGTTGGTTTTGGGTGGGGGGTTGGTTTTGGGGGGGGTGGTTTTGGGTGGGGGGTTGGTTTTGGGGAGGGGGTTGGTTTTGGGGAGGGGGGTTGGTTTTGGGGGGGTTGGTTTTGGGGGGGGGGTTGGTTTTGGGGAGGGGGGTTGGTTTTGGGGAGGGGGGTTGGTTTTGGGGAGGGGGGTTGGTTTTGGTGGGGGTTGGTTTTGGGGAGGGGGTTGGTTTGGGGGGGGGTTGGTTTGAGGGGGGTTGGTTTTGGGTGGGGGGTTGGTTTTGGGGGGAGGTTGGTTTTGGGGGGGAGGTTGGTTTTGGGGGGAGGTTGGTTTTCCGGGGGGGGGTTGGTTTTGGGGAGGGGGGTTGGTTTTGGGTGGGGGGTTGGTTTTGGGGAGGGGGTTGGTTTTCCGGGGGGGGGTTGGTTTTGGGGAGGGGGGTTGGTTTTGGGGGAGGGGGTTGGTTTTGGGGGGGGGGTTGGTTTTGGGGGGGGGGGTTGGTTTGGGGGGGGGGTTGGTTTTGGGGGGGGTTGGTTTTGGGGGGGTTGGTTTTGGGGGGGGGTTGGTTTTGGGGGGGGGGTTGGTGGGGGGGGGGGTTGGTTTTGGGGGGGGTTGGTTTTGGGGGGGGGGTTGGTTTTGGGGGGGGGTTGGTTTTGGGGGGGGGGTTGGTTTTGGGGGGGGGTTGGTTTTGGGGGGGTTGGTTTTGGGGGGGTTGGTTTTGGGGGGGTTGGTTTTGGGGAGGGGGGTTGGTTTTGGGGGGGGGGTTGATTTAGGGGAGGGGGTTGGTTTGGGGAGGGGGTTGGTTTTGGGGAGGGGGTTGGTTTTGGGGGTTGGTTTTGGGGGTTGGTTTTGGGGGGGGGTTGGTTTTGGGGGGGGTTGGTTTTGGGGGGGGGTTGGTTTTGGGGGGGGGGTTGGTTTTGGGGGGGTTGGTTTTGGGGAGGGGGTTGGTTTTGGGGAGGGGGGTTGGTTTTGGGGGGTTGGTTTGGGGAGGGGGTTGGTTTTGGGTGGGGGTTGGTTTTGGGAGGGGGTTGGTTTTGGGGGGGGGTTGGTTTTGGGGAGGGGGTTGGTTTTGGGGAGGGGGTTGGTTTTGGGGGAGGTTGGTTTTGGGGAGGGGGTTGGTTTTGGGTGGGGGGTTGGTTTTGGGGGGGTTGGTTTTGGGGGGGGGTTGGTTTTGGGGGGTGGTTTTGGGGAGGGGGTTGGTTTTGGGGGGGGGTTGGTTTTGGGGGGGGGGTTGGTTTTGGGTGGGGGGTTGGTTTTGGGGAGGGGGTTGGTTTTGGGGGGGTTGGTTTTGGGGGGGGTTGGTTTTGGGTGGGGGGTTGGTTTTGGGGGGTTGGTTTTGGGGGGGGTTGGTTTTGGGTGGGGGTTGGTTTTGGGGGGGTTGGTTTTGGGGAGGGGGTTGGTTTTGGGGAGGGGGGTTGGTTTTGGTGGGGGTTGGTTTTGGGGGGTTGGTTTTGGGGAGGGGGTTGGTTTTGGGGAGGGGGGTTGGTTTTGGTGGGGGTTGGTTTTGGGGAGGGGTTGGTTTTGGGGAGGGGGTTGGTTTTGGGGTGGGGGGGTTGGTCTTTGTGTGAGGGGGCTGGTCTTTGGGGGAGGGGGGCTGGTTTTGGTGGGGGTTGGTTTTGGGGGGGGCTGGTTTTGGGGATGGGGGTTGGTTTTGGTGGGGGCTGGTTTTCAGAGTGGGGGCTGGTTTTGGGGAGGGGGTCTGGTTTGGGGGGGGGGGGGTTTTGTGGGGAGGGGGGTCTGGTTTTGGGGGAGGGGGGTCTGGTTTTGGGGAGGGGGTTGGTTTTGGGGAGGGGGGTTGGTTTTGGTGGGGGTTGGTTTTGGGGAGAGGGGGTTGGTTTGGGGGGCTGTTTTTGGGGAGGGGGGTTGGTTTTGGGGAGGGGTTGGTTTTGGGGGGGTTGGTTTTGGGGGTTGGTTTTGGGGGGGGTTGGTTTTGGGGGGTTGGTTTTGGGGGGAGGTTGGTTTTGGGGGGGTTGGTTTTGGGGGGGGTTGGTTTTGGGGAGGGGGGTTGGTTTTGGTGGGGTTGGTTTTGGGGAGGGGGGTTGGTTTTGGGGGGGTTGGTTTTGGGGGGGCTTTTAAGGGGGTAAAGGAGGTGGGTGGAGGGGGGGTGTGGTGGGAGCCGCGCACCGCGGCGTGGACGGCGACGGCGCAAGCCACCAGGGAGTAACTGGTGTTGAGTAGGACAACCTGGTCCTTCTTGAGCTGGAAAGCAGGCTGGAAGGTGGGGAAGGGGTACACCACCTGGTACTTGGTGTGCAGCATGAAGCCGTGGCGCAGGCAGTGCGCCGGCCCCTCGCCTGCGGGCAGCGCGGGGAGACGCGGCAACTCAGCGCCGGGTGGGTGGCGCGGGGTTGTGTCCCCCCCCCCCTAATCCCCAAAACACCCACCCCCCTCTTTATCTTATCCCCAAGCTTGAAATCTGCCATCACCCTGGGGGAAAGGGGGGTGTAGGGGGTGTAGGGGGGCTCACCGGGGTGCGCCAGGGCCATGGCGCGGCAGCCGGGGCAGTGGCGGGGCGGCGGCACCGCTACGGCGCTGATGTAGATGTCGCGGTGGTTCTCGTCGCTCATCATCATCATGTTGAGGAGGAGGCCGTTGGCTGAGCGGGTGCTGAGGAGGAGGGAGGAAGGAGGAGGAGGGAGGAAGGAGGAGGAGGGAGGAAGGAGGAGGAGGGAGGAAGGAGGAGGAGGGAGGAAGGAGGAGGAGGGAGGAAGGAGGAGGAGGGAGGAAGGAGGAGGAGGGAGGAAGGAGGAGGAGGGAGGAAGGAGGAGGGAGGAAGGAGGAGGAGGGAGGAAGGAGGAGGAGGGAGGAAGGAGGAGGAGGGAGGAAGGAGGAGGAGGGAGGAAGGAGGAGGGAGGAAGGAGGAGGGAGGAAGGAGGAGGGAGGAAGGAGGAGGGAGGAAGGAGGAGGGAGGAAGGAGGAGGGAGGAAGGAGGAGGGAGGAAGGAGGAGGGAGGAAGGAGGGAGGGAGGAAGGAGGGAGAGAGGAAGGAGGGAGGGAGGAAGGAGGAGGAGGAGGAGGAGGAGGGGGAGGAGGAGGAGGAGGAGGGAGGGAGGAAGGAGGGAGGAGGAGGGAGGGAGGAAGGAGGAGGAGGAGGAGGGAGGAAGGAGGAGGAGGGAGGAAGGAGGAGGGAGGAAGGAGGAGGGAGGAAGGAGGAGGGAGGAAGGAGGAGGGAGGAAGGAGGAGGGAGGAAGGAGGAGGGAGGAAGGAGGAGGGAGGAAGGAGGAGGGAGGAAGGAGGAGGGAGGAAGGAGGAGGGAGGAAGGAGGAGGGAGGAAGGAGGAGGGAGGAAGGAGGAGGGAGGAAGGAGGAGGGAGGAAGGAGGAGGGAGGAAGGAGGAGGGAGGAAGGAGGAGGGAGGAAGGAGGAGGGAGGAAGGAGGAGGGAGGAAGGAGGAGGGAGGAAGGAGGAGGGAGGAAGGAGGAGGGAGGAAGGAGGAGGGAGGAAGGAGGAGGGAGGAAGGAGGAGGGAGGAAGGAGGAGGGAGGAAGGAGGAGGGAGGAAGGAGGAGGGAGGAAGGAGGAGGGAGGAAGGAGGAGGGAGGAAGGAGGAGGGAGGAAGGAGGAGGGAGGAAGGAGGAGGGAGGAAGGAGGAGGGAGGAAGGAGGAGGGAGGAAGGAGGAGGGAGGAAGGAGGAGGGAGGAAGGAGGAGGGAGGAAGGAGGAGGGAGGAAGGAGGAGGGAGGAAGGAGGAGGGAGGAAGGAGGAGGGAGGAAGGAGGAGGGAGGAAGGAGGAGGGAGGAAGGAGGAGGGAGGAAGGAGGAGGGAGGAAGGAGGAGGGAGGAAGGAGGAGGGAGGAAGGAGGAGGGAGGAAGGAGGAGGGAGGAAGGAGGAGGGAGGAGGAGGAGGGGGAGGAGGAGGAGGAGGAGGGAGGAGGAGGAGGAGGAGGAGGGAGAGGAGGAGGAGGAGGAGGGAGGGAGGAAGGAGGAGGAGGAGGAGGGAGGAAGGAGGAGGAGGGAGGAAGGAGGAGGAGGGAGGAAGGAGGAGGAGGGAGGAAGGAGGAGGAGGGAGGAAGGAGGAGGAGGGAGGAAGGAGGAGGAGGGAGGAAGGAGGAGGAGGGAGGAAGGAGGAGGAGGGAGGAAGGAGGAGGAGGGAGGAAGGAGGAGGAGGGAGGAAGGAGGAGGAGGGAGGAAGGAGGAGGGAGGAAGGAGGAGGGAGGAAGGAGGAGGAGGGAGGAAGGAGGAGGAGGGAGGAAGGAGGAGGAGGAGGAGGGAGGAAGGAGGAGAGAGGAGGGAGGGAGGAAGGAGGAGGAGGGAGGAAGGAGGAGGAGGGAGGAAGGAGGAGGAGGGAGGAAGGAGGAGGAGGGAGGAAGGAGGAGGAGGGAGGAAGGAGGAGGAGGGAGGAAGGAGGAGGAGGGAGGAAGGAGGAGGAGGGAGGAAGGAGGAGGAGGGAGGAAGGAGGAGGAGGGAGGAAGGAGGAGGAGGGAGGAAGGAGGAGGAGGGAGGAAGGAGGAGGAGGGAGGAAGGAGGAGGAGGGAGGAAGGAGGAGGAGGGAGGAAGGAGGGAGGGAGGGAGGGAAGGAGGGAGGGAGGGAGGAAGAGGAGGAGGAGGAGGGAGAGGAGGAGGAGGAGGAGGAGGGAGAGGAGGAGGAGGAGGAGGGAGGAAGGAGGAGGAGGAGGAAGGAGGAGGGAGGAAGGAGGAGGAGGGAGGGAGGAGGAGGAGGGAGGAAGGAGGGATGGGGGGAAAAGGAAGGAGGGATGGGGGTTGATGGACACTCAGGGGTGAGGATGGGGGAGATGGACACCCAGGGATGAGGAGTGGGGGGAGATGGACATCCAGGGGTGGGGAGAGGCAGGGAGATGGATACCCAGGGGGGAGATGGCCACCCAAGGATGGGAAGGGGGGATATGGACACCCAGGGGTGGGGATGGACACCCAGGGGTGGGAAGAGGGGGAGATGGACACCCAGGGGTGGGGAGGGGGAGAGATGGGCACCCAGGGGATGAGGGGTGGGGAGATGGGCACCCAGGGGATGGGGAGGGGGTGGGGATGGCCACCCAGAGGTGGGGATGGACACCCAGGGATGGGAAGGGGGGAGATGGCCACCCAGGGGATGAGGAGTGGGGGGAGATGGACACTCAGGGGGGAGGTGGGCACCCAGGGATGAGGAGGGGGGATGGACACCCAGGGGTGGGGAGAGGGGAGAAGGACACCCAGAGGTGGGGATGGACACCCAGGGGATGGGGGTGGGGGGTGGGGGGAGATGGCCACCCAGGGGGGAGATGGACACTCAGGGGTGGGGATGGCCACCCAGGGGATGGGGAGGCAGGGGGAGATGGCCACCCAGGGGTGAGGAGGGGAAGGATGGACACCCAGGGGTGAGGAGGCGGGGGGAGATGGCCACCCAGGGATGGGGATGGGGGAGATGGACACCCAGGGGTGGGGATGGGGGAGATGGACACCCAGGGGTGGGGATGGACACCCAGAGATAAGCGGGGTGGGGGGGAGATGGGCACCCAGGGGATGAGGAGTGGGGGGAGATGGACACACAGGGGTGAGGAGGGGGTGGAGATGGACACCCAGAGGTGGGGATGGACATCCAGGGGTGGGAATGGGGAGGGGAGGATGGACACCCAGGAGTGAGGAGAGGGGGGAAGATGGACACCCAGGGATGGGAAGGGTGGGGAGATGGGCACCCAGGGGATGAGGAGGGGGAGATGGTCCCCCAGGGGATGGGGAGATGGTCCCCACGCTCACTTGAAGCCGAAGACAATGACCTTGGAGGGGTCGCTGGGCCACTCGCAGACCGTCAGGTAGAGGTCGCTGTAGATCTCCTCATCCTGGAAGAGCCTCACCTGCCTCACCTTGAGGGGGGGGACAGGGAGATACCACGGGTGGGGGATCCCCCAGGGGAGAAAAAGGGGGTGCCCCTCCATCTCTTTCGGGGTGCCCTGGGTACCAGTTTGAGCTTGCTGTGGACGTTGAACTCCCACCAGTACAGGTGGTAGATGTAGAAGGAGAAGTCGTCGTCGCCGCCGTTGCTGGTGTAGGACAGGACGTAGCGGCCGCACTTGGAGAAGCCCAGGAAGATGTGGCTGGGTGTTTTGGGGGGGCAAGATGAGGAAATAAAGGAAGGGGGGTGTTTTTTGGGGGGGTTACCCCATGGTTTATCCTGTCCCACCCCCTCTTCTCACCCTGCGCAGAGGAAATCCTCGTCCACGATGCTCTTCAGGGAGACGCAGACTCGAGGCGGCAGCTTGCGGAACAGCCGGGGGGAGAGCTGCCCACTGAGCTGGGGGGGGGAAAGTGGGGTGTGGGGGGTTAAACCGTGCCATCAGGGACCCCCCCAGCTCACCCAGGGAGGTTAACCCCCACCTCAGGGTCCACTGACCCCCCCACTTCCAGCCCAGGGTCTCCCTGGCCCCCACAGTCCAGGTAGGTTCCCTCTTGGGGGGGGGGAAAGGTGGGGTGGGGTAAGGTGGGGGGGGTTGGGGGGGTTAAACCGTGCCATCAGGGACCCCCCAGCTCACCCAGGGAGGTTAACCCCCACCTCAGGGTCCACTGACCCCCCCACTTCCAGCCCAGGGTCTCCCTGGTCCTCACAGTCCAGGTAGGTTCCCTCTTGGGGGGGGGGGAAAGGTGGGGTGAGGGGGGTTAAACCGTGCTGGCAGGGACCCCCCAGCTCCCTCCTGCCCAGAGCTCCCCTAAGCCCAGAGCTCCCCCAGGCCCAGCTCTCCCCAGCCCAGAGCTCCCCCCAAATCCCGGCTCCCCCCAGCCTAGAGCTCCCCTCCAGCCCCGGCTCCAACCCCCAGCCCAGAGTTCCCCCCAAATCCAGGCTCCACCCAGCCCAGAGCTGCCCCCAAATCCCAGCTCCCCCCAGCCCAGAGCTCCCCTCCAGGCCTGGCTCCCCCCAGCCCAGAGCTCCCCCAGCCCAGAGCTCCCCCCAGGCCTGGCTCCCCCCAGCCCAGAGCTCCCCCGGCCTAGAGCTCCCCCACAAAGGCCCAGGCCCAGAGCTCCCCCCAGGCCTGGCTCCCCCCAGCCCAGAGCTGCCCCCAGCCCAGAGCTCCCCCGGCCTAGAGCTCCCCCCGAAGGCCCAGGCCCAGAGCTCCCCCCAGGCCTGGCTCCCCCCAGCCCAGAGCTGCCCCCAGCCCAGAGCTGCCCCCAGCCCAGAGCTCCCCTCCAGGCCTGGCTCCCCCAGCCCAGAGCTCCCCCAGCCCAGAGCTGCCCCCCAGGCCTGGCTCCCCCCAGCCCAGAGCTGCCCCCCAGCCCAGAGCTCCCCCCAGCCCAGAGCTCCCCCCAGGCCTGGCTCCCCCCAGCCCAGAGCTCCCCCCCAGAAGGCCCAGGCCCAGAGCTCCCCCCAGGCCTGGCTCCCCCAGCCCAGAGCTGCCCCCAGCCCAGAGCTGCCCCCAGCCCAGAGCTCCCCCCAGGCCTGGCTCCCCCCAGCCCAGAGCTGCCCCAGGCCCAGAGCTCCCCCCCAGGCCCAGGCCCAGAGCTCCCCCCAGGCCCAGGCCCAGGCCCAGGCCCAGGCCCAGCTCCCCCCAGCCCCAGCCCCGCCTGAGCTCTCCCCTCAGGCCCCCTCGCCTCCCCCTCCCCCCGCCATGTTTCCCTTCCCCCTCCCGTTCCCCTTCCCCCTCGCCTTGACGCGGTCGAGCTGCCTCACGACGTGATCCCGGCGGCCGCGGGGACCCGCCGCAGCCGAGGAGCCGCCGGCCGCCCCCGCCGGGCCGCGCTTCCCCCCAGGGCCGCCCCGCTCCGATTTCGAGCTGGGCGCCATTTTCCCCCCGGCCCCCTCCGCTTCCGGAGCGCCCGGGCCCGCCAACGAAAGCCCGCCCACGCCGCTCGGCTATTGGCCGCCGCCTCGCCGCCTTCGCCGCTGATTGGGAGAGCCGACAGCGCGAAGAGGGCGCCCTCAGCCCTGTTGGCTGCGTTCGCCCGTCAATCTCCGCTTCGGCCCGCCCCCGGGGGAAGCGACCACCAATAGGCTCGCGGCTTCCGCGCGGTGATTGGCTAACCTTCCCGCTCATCCGCCCTGGCAGCGGTTGCCATGGTGAAGTGGCACCGGCGGCGCGGGAAGGGAGGGAGGGAGGGGGCTTCCCCTAGAGAGTGGGAGGGGCCAGCGCGGGCCCGTTGCCTTGGCGACCGGATGCGCTGCCTCCCCGTGGGATGCGCCGGGAAGCGATGGGGAAGGGGGGGGGGGTGGGGTGTACCAGGGGGGTCCTGGGCACATCGGTGCCCACAGCATCACCCTGAGGCTGCCCGCCGTGCCCAGTGAACCCCCCCCCAGCTCCTATCCCCCCTCCCCCCGGAGGGTCCCCAGCCCCCCCAAGGGGGGGGATTCACCAAACCGCAGCTTTTTCTTCTTAAAAACTTTATAGATTTGTGTGTTTAAGCACAAAATAAACCCTTGGAACACCCTTCCTCCCCTCCCCCTGCCCCCCCCGGGGACAGGCACTCAGAGGAGGGGGGACAGTGAGGACCCCACTTTGGTTGGGAAGAGGAGGAAGGGGGGGGAAAAAGGGGGCAAAGTGCTTAGGAGGGACCCGAGGACCCCGGGAGTGTCACCAGGAGGGGACGTAGCAGCTCTGATCCTGTGATTGTCACAGCAGTGCCTGGGGCGGGGGGGGATGAAGGGGGGATGGGGTGGGGGGAGAGGGTCCCATGTGCCCCCTCCCCAAAGCACTTGCACCACCCCCTGGCTCCAGGGAGTGGTGGGGCTCATATGGAGGAGCTGGAGCTGGGTTTAGGGGTGGGGGGGGGCGCTCATCGACGGAGCTTTTGGAGCTGGAAGAGAAGGGGGAGCAATGAGGAGGGGGGTGTGGGGATAGGGGCACCCCCCCCCCCCAGAAAGACAACCCCCCCACCCCCTCCCCAACCTTCCCCCCCTGCCCCTCACCTCACTCTCCACCAGGTTCCTCTTGTAAAGCGCTTCCTTGGCCGCCTCCTGCCCAGAAGGAGCCATCAGGGGTGGGGTGGGGGGGTAGCTTAACCCCCCCCCCTCCCAACCCCAACCAGCACCTTTGGGTGCTGCTGTACCCCACAGGGAGGAAATGGGGGGGGGATACCCAACACCCCCCCCCTACTCACCCTCTTGCCCTCAGTGCCCAGGCGCCGCGCGGTCTCGGTGTAGAGCTGGAGGTACCGCTCCAGCTGCACCAGGTACTCTGAAAAGGGGGGTGTGGGGGGTAAAAGAGGGGGGAAGGGGTAAATAAAGAGGGGGGATGGTAGAACACCCCCCCCCCGTGGAAGCCCCCCTCACCTTTATGGAAGAGGGGGTCTCCGTGCTGTAGGCGAGCCCGTAGGTTCTGGGTGCGCCGGGTGAGGTCTTGGTGCTGCTCCTGTAGTTCAGGGGGGCTGGGCGCTGTGCCTGGGTGTAAGCCAGCATCTGGGGGGGGGGATGGATATAGGGGGTAAGGGGGGTCCCCCATATAGCCCCCTCCCCAAATTCTGCAGGGGTTTTGGAAGAGGGGGGTGGGATGCTGACCTTCCTCTCCAGCTTGTCCCGCTCGAAGGCCAGGAGGTTGAGGCTGGGCAGGACAGGGTGGCTGGGGGGGGGTGGGGGTGGGGGGGGGCAGAAAGCACCCAGTGAGGGTGGTGGATAGCGCCCCCCCCCCAACCCCAGCCTGGTGTAACCCATGGGTGGGGGGAGGAATTAGGGGTGCAGCCCCCCCACACACACACTGAGGAAGAGGAGGGTGCAGGACAAAGCCACAGCTTTGGTACCCCCCCCCACCCCCCACCTCACCAGCACCCTCCCCCTCACCAGCCCCCCCCTCACCAGCACCACCCACCTCACCAGACCCTCCCCCCTCACCAGCACCACCCCCACCCCCCCCACCTCACCACCCCCCCCCAGCCACCCCACCTCACCAGCACCCCCCACCCCCCCACCTCACCAGCACCACCCCCCACCCCACCTCACCAGCACCCCCCACACCTCACCAGCACCCCCCACCCACCCCTCCCACCTCACCCACCCCCCCCACCTCACCAGCACCCCCCACCCACCCCCCACCCCACCAGCACCACCCCCCACCCCCCACCTCACCAGCCCCCCCACCTCACCAGCACCACCCACTCCCCCCACCTCACCAGCCCCCCCACCTCACCAGCACCCCCACCCCCCCCATCTCACCAGCACCCACCCCCCCACTTCACCAGCACCACCCACCCCCCCCATCTCACCAGCACCCACCCCCCCACACTTCACCAGCACCCCCCACCCCCCCCACCTCACCAGCACCACCCACCCCCCCACCTTTTGGAGGAGGATTTGGACCCCCAGGAAGCACCCCATTGACACCCCCCCCCCAATAGGTGCTGGGCCCCCCCCCCCCAACCTCACCTGTTGTTGGTCCCCTTGGCAGGAGCGGGGGGCACAGGGACCTGGGGAGAGAAGGGAGAGGGGTCATGAAGGGAGGGGGCTGGGCTGCCGGGGGGCACGGTGCTGGTGCTGGTCCCAGTGCCAGTCCCAGGGCTGGTCCTGGTGCCAGTCCTGGTGCTGGTCCTGGACCCTGTACTGGTCCTGGACCCTGTACTGGTCCTGGACCCAGTCCTGGTGCTGGTCCTGGACCCTGTACTGGTCCTGGACCCAGTCCTGGTGCTGGTCCTAGACCCGGTGCTGGTCCTAGACCCTGTGCTGGTCCTGGACCCTGTGCTGGTCCCGGACCCGATGCTGGTCCTAGACCCAGTCCTGGTGCTGGTCCTGGACCCGATGCTGGTCCTAGACCCAGTCCTGGTGCTGGACCCTGTGCTGGTCCTGGACCCTGTGCCGGTCCTGGACCCAGTCCTGGTGCTGGACCCGGTGCTGGTCCTGGACCCGGTGCTGGTTCCAGTGCCAGTCCCAGTGCTGGTCCTGGTCCCGGTCCCAGTCTTGATGCTGGACCTGGTGCTGGTCCTGGACCCAGTGCTGGTCCTAGACCCGGTCCTGGACCCGGTGCCGGTCCTGGCCCCGGTGCTGGTCCTGGACCCAGTCCTGGCCCCGGTGCCAGTCCTGGACCCGGTGCCGGTCCTGGCCCCGGTGCTGGTCCTGGACCCAGTCCTGGCCCCGGTCCTGGCCCCGGTGCCGGTCCTGGACCCAGTCCTGGCCCCGGTGCCGGTCCCGGTGCTCACCGCGGCGCCGGGGCTGATGACCAGCCACCGTTGGGTCCTGGTTTCCAGTTGGTGGGAGCTGAGGGGTTCCCGGATGCGCACCGTCACTTCCAGCTTCCCCCCGTGGGGCGGCGGCCGTCCAGGAGCTGGGAGAGGGGAAGGGAAATGCTGGTGAGGAAGAGGAAAAGGGGGGGAAAAGCCCGGGGAGGAAGTGGGAAATGGAGGGGAAATCATGTTAAGGAAGAAGGAAAGGGGAGGGGAAGCTCAGGGAGGAAGTGGAAAGGAGGGAAATGCCATTCAGGAAGAGGAAAGGGAGGGAAATCCCATGGAGGAAGGGGGAAATGGAGGGGAAATGCCATTAAGGAAGTGGAAACAGGGGGGAAATCCCATGGAGGAAGGGGGAAATGGAGGGGAAATCCCATAAGGAAGTAGAAAGGGGGAAATCCCATGGAGGAAGGGGGAAGTGAAGGGGAAATCCCATTAAGGAAGAGGAAAGGGGGGAAAGCCCATGGAGGAAGGGGGAAATGGAGGGGAAATCCTGTTAAGGAAGAAGGAAGGGGAGGGGAAGCTCAGGGAGGAAGTGGGGAGTAGAAGGGAAATCTCATTGAGGAAGAGGGAAAGGGGGGAAATCCCATGGAGGAAGGGGGAAATGGAAGGGAAATCCCATTAAGGAAGAGGGAAGGAGGGGAAATCCCATGGAGGAAGAGGAAAGAGGAGTGTAGGGAAGGGAATCCTGTGGAGGAAGCAGGAAAGGGTGGGGAAATCAGGTTAAGGAAGCAGGAAATGGAAGGGAAATCCTATTAAGGAAGAGGAAAAGGAGGTAAATGCCATGGAGGAAGGGGGAAATGGAGGGGAAATCCCATTCAGGAAGAGGGAAGGGGGGAAATCCCATGGAGGAAGAGGGGAATGGAGGGGAAATCCCATTAAGGAAGAAGAAAGGGGAGAAATCCCATGGAGGAAGTGGGAAATGGAGGGGAAATCCCATTAAGGAAGAGGAAAGGGGGGAAATCCCATGGAGGAAGTGGGAAATGGAGGGGAAATCCCATTAAGGAAGAGGAAAGGGGGGAAATCCCATGGAGGAAGGGGGAAATGGAGGGGAAATCCCATTGAGGAAGAGGAAATGGAGGGAAATCCCATGGAGAAAGTGGGAAGGGGGGAAATCCCATGGAGGAAGCAGGAAATGGAGGGGAAATCCCATGGAGGAAGAGGAAAGGGGGGAAATGCCATGGAGGAAGAAGAGGACCTGCCCCCACCTCGATGATCTCCCGAACCTCACAGGTCGTGTCCAGTGCCTCCAGTTTGAGCTGGGCCGTGCCCAGGACCCGGTCGGTCTTGAACAGCCCCCTGAGGGGGGGAGGGGCAGAAGGGGTGAAGGGGGGTGGGGGGAGGGGTTTGGAGAAGGGGAGGGGAGGGGAGGGGAGGGGAAGGGGAGGGGAGGGAGGGGAAGGAAGGGGAGGGGAGAGGGAAGGGGGTGGGGAAGGGGGAGAGGGAAGGGGGAGGGGAAGGGGAGGGGAAGGGGAGGGGAAGGGGGAGGGGAAGGGGGAGGGGAAGGGGGAGGGGAAGGGGGAGGGGAAGGGGGAGGGGAAGGGGAAGGGGAAGGGGAAGGGAAGGGGAAGGGGAAGGGGAAGGGGGAGGGGAAGGGGGAGGGGAAGGGGGAGGGGAAGGGGGAGGGGAAGGGGGAGGGGGAGGGGAAGGGGAAGAGGAAGGGGAAGAGGAAGGGGAAGAGGAAGGGGAAGGGGAAGGGGAAGGGGAAGGGGAAAGGGAAGGGGAAGGGGAAAGGGAAGGGGAAGGGGAAAGGGAAGGGGAAGGGGAAAGGGAAGGGGAAGGGGAAAGGGAAGGGGAAGGGGAAGGGGAAGGGGGAAGGGGGAAGGGGGAAGGGGGAAGGGGGAAGGGGGAAGGGGGAAGGGGGAAGGGGGAAGGGGGAAGGGGGAAGGGGGAAGGGGGAAGGGGGAAGGGGGAAGGGGGAAGGGGGAAGGGGGAAGGGGGAAGGGGGAAGGGGGAAGGGGGAAGGGGGAAGGGGGAAGGGGAAGGGGAAGGGGAAGGGGAAGGGGGAAGGGGGAAGGGGGAAGGGGGAAGGGGGAAGGGGGAAGGGGGAAGGGGGAAGGGGGAAGGGGGAAGGGGGAAGGGGGAAGGGGGAAGGGGGAAGGGGGAAGGGGGAAGGGGGAAGGGGAAGGGGAAGGGGAAGGGGAAGGGGAAGGCCCCCCAGCCCCTCACCCTTTCTGTGCCACGTGGAACCTGATGCCCTTGGTGTGCAGGACGCGGCGCAGCCCCCGGTGCCCCCGGTTCACCTGGAGCCGGAACCGCTCCCCGAACTCTGCCGGCACCGGGTCATGGGCACCCCTCCCCCATCCATCCCCCTCCCCCATCCATCCCCCTCCCCCCTCATCCCTCCCCCCATTCATCCCTCCATCCTTCCCCCACTCTGTCCCTCCCCATCCCTCTTCCTCCCTCCATCCCTCTATCCATCTCCCCAGCCCTCTCCCTCCATCCCTCCCCCCTCCACCCTTCCCTCTCCATCCCTCCATCCCCTCCCTCCCTCCCCCCATTCCCCTTCCCCTCTCCATTCCCCTCCCCCTCCCTTCCTCCCCATCCCTCCATCCCCCATCCCCCTCCCTCCCCATCCCCAGCCCCTCCTCTTCCCCTCCTCATCCCCCCCTTTTCTCCCCAGCCCCATCCCTCCCCATCCCCCTCCCCCTCCCTCCCCCCATTCACCTTCCCCTCTCCATTCCCTTCCCCGCTTCCTCCCCATCCCCCTCCCCTCCCCATCCCCCTCTCCCCTCTCCCTCCCCCTCCCCCTCCCCCATCCCTCCTTCTCCCTCCCCAGCCTAACCCCCCTCTTCCCCTCCCCACCCCCTCCCCCTCCCCTCATCCCCAGGCCCATCCCTCCCTCTCCCTCCCCCACTCCCCTCCCCCTCTCCATCCCCTCCCCTCTCCCTCCCTCCCCATACCCCCATCCCCCTCCTTCCCCTCTCCCCTCCCTCCATTCCCCTCCCTCCCTCCCTCCCTCCCCAGCCCTCTCCCCCTCCCTCCCTCTCCCTCCCCAGCCTAACCCACCCCCTTCCCCTCCCCTCCCTCCCCTCCCTCCCCCCAGGCCCACCCTCCTCTCCTCTCCCCTCCCCTCCCCTCCCCTCCCCCCCCAGGGACTCACCAGGACAGTTGGTGTTTTTGATGACGTTTGTCTTGTCCTTCTGAGCTTCCTCCTGCCGGGGGGAGGGGATGGGGGAGAGGGTGAGGGGGTGGGGGATGGGCACCAGCGGGGGGGGGGGACACAGGGACACACACCCCACCTGGGGTCCCACTTACCGCGTTGGGGAAGGGGGAACTCAAACCTCACGAAGGCATCCAGGTCATTGGGAGAGACTCCTGTATGGTGAGGGAGGGGAGAGGGAGGGGAGAGGGAGGGGAGAGGGAGGGAGGAGGGGGGAGAGGGAGGGAGAGAGGGGAGAGGGAGGGAGGAGTGAGGGAGGAAGGGAAGGAGGAGGAAGGGAGGGGAGAGGAGAGGGAGGGGAGGAGGAGGGAGGGAGGAGGACAGAGGGAGGGAGGGAGGGGAGAGGGAAGGGAGAGGGAAGGGAGAGGGAAGGGAGAGGGAAGGGAGAGGGAAGGGAGAGGAAGAGGAGGGAGGGAGGAGGACAGAGGGAGGGAGGGGGGAAGGGAGGAGGGAGGGAGGGGAGAGGGAGGGAGGAGAGGGAGGAGGGAGGGAGTGAGGAGGAGGGAGGGAGGGGAGGAGGGGGGAGGGAGGGGAGAAGGACGGGGGGAGGAAGGAGGGAGGAAGGAGGGAGGAAGGAGGGAGGAAGGAGGGAGGAGGGAGGGAGGGAGGGAGGGAGAGGGAGGGAGGGAGGGAGGGAGGGAGGGAGGGAGGGAGGGAGGGAGGGAGGGAGGGAGGGAGGGAGGGAAGGGAGAGGGAAGGGAGAGGGAAGGGAGGGGAAGAGGAGGGGAAGAGGAGGGAGGGAGGAGGACAGAGGGAGGGGGGAAGGGAGGAGGGAGGGAGGGGAGAGGGAGGGAGGAGAGGGTGGAGAGGGAGGGAGGGAGGGAGGGAGGGGAGGAGGGAGGGGAGAAGGA
>BSDF01000033.1:780000-787500 GCA_027925045.1 Hypotaenidia okinawae
TTCATTTCCTGGGTGCCTTCCTCTTCCTCCTCCTCCTCCTCCTCCTCTTCCTCTTCCTCCTCCTCCTGGCCAGCCAGCCTCAGCGCTGCTTCCAGCACTCCAGTCTCTCCCCCCACTCCCCAATTTGGGGTCCTACGGGGTGTCTGACCCCTCCAACCACCCCAGCACCCAACCTTCCTCTCCTGGGTGCCTTCCTCTTCCTCTTCCTCCTCCTCCTGGCCAGCCAGCCTCAGCGCTGCTTCCAGCACTCCAGTGATGCTCTGGTCCTCAGCCGGTGTCTCCACACCCTGGATGGGCTGGAAGCCTGGCAGGGTGGGGGGTCCCCAAAAAGAAGGGGTGGGGGAGGAGGTCCAAATCTTCCTCCCCCACCCCTCCAGGGATGGGACAGGGTGGGGGAGGGAGGATAAATACCGGGAGGAACTGGGAGCTCGGAGAGATCCACTGGTTTCCCAGCCTTGTGAGCCCGGATGGCGTCCTGGTATTGCTGGGAGGGGACAGGGGGGTGAGGGGTGCTGGGGGGGGGGACATGGTGGGGGACACACACACACAGGGGGTGATATGAGGGGGGGGACACACAGGGGGGTGGGACATGGGGGGGAGGATGTGGACATGGGGGGGGACACATGGGGGGGGGCAGATGGACATGAAGGGGGGGATGGGGGGACATGGAGTGGCGGGGGGGACATGGGGGGGACACAGGAGGGGGGACACACGGACATGGGGGGGACACACAGACAGACACAGGGGGACATGGGTGGGGGACACGGGGGGAACTGGGGTGGGGGGGGACAGACATGGGGGGGACACATGGATGGACATGGTGGGGGGATGGACAGACACAAAGGGGGGGACATGGGGGGACACAAAGGAGGAGGGAGGGGGGCTTGTGGGGGGGCTGGGGGGTGGGTCCGGGGGACACATGGAGGAGGGGGGGCTGGGGAGGGGGTCTGGGGGACATGGGGGGAGACACGTGGAGGGTTGGGGGGGGGGGGCTGGGGGACACGGGGGAGACACATGGAGGGGGGAGGAGAGGGGGCTGGGGGGGGGTCCTGGGGGGGTCTGGGGGACATGGGGGGAGACACATGGAGGAGGGGGAGAGGGGGCTAGGGGGGTCCTGGGGGGCTGGGGGGTCCTGGGGGGTCTGGGGGGGGTCCTGGGGACACGGGGGGAGACACATGGGGGGGGCTGGGGAGGGGGTCTGGGGGACATGGGGGGAGACACGTGGAGGGTTGGGGGGCGGGTCCAGGGGACACAGGGGGAGACACATGGGGGGGGGCTGGGGAGGGGGTCGGGGGGGGTCTGGGGGACATGGGGGGAGACACATGGAGGGTTGGGGGGATCTGGGGGGGGGGGTCTGGGGGACACAGGGGGAGACACATGGTGGTGGGGGGGCTGGGGAGGGGGTCTGGGGGACATGGGGGAGACACATGGAGGGTTGGGGGGCGGGTCCAGGGGACACAGGGGGAGACACATGGAGGAGGGGGGGTCCTGGGGGGTCTGTGGGGGGTCCTGGGGACACTGGGGTCCCCGGTACCTTGAGGATGCGGCCGTGCATCCGCGCCTTGCGCTCGTCTCCTCTGGCTCTGGCGGCCGCCGCCGCCGCGCCGTAGCGCTCCATCCGCTGCTGCAGAGCCTCCAGCACCCCCCCGGGGGTGGGGGGCTTTTTTGGGGGGGGGGGAAAGGAAAGAGGGGGGGGAAAGCTTCAGCACCCTGCCTGCTCCTACCTGATTTACCTTACGGGAGTCTTTTGGGGGTGGGAAGCCAGGAAACCCAGGTTTTGGGGTTAGAAAGTCAGGTTTTGGGGGTGGGAAGCCACGAAAGTCAGGTTTTGGGGGTGGGAAGTCAGGTTTTGGGGGTGGGAAGCCAGGAAACCCAGGTTTTGGGGTTAGAAAGTCAGGTTTTGGGGGTGGGAAGTCAGGTTTTGGGGGTGGGAAGCCAGGAAACCCAGGTTTTGGGGTTAGAAAGTCAGGTTTTGGGGGTGGGAAGCCACGTTCTGGGGGTGGGAAGTCAGGTTTTGGGGGTGGGAAGCCAGGAAACCCAGGTTTTGGGGTTAGAAAGTCAGGTTTTGGGGGTGGGAAGTCAGGTTTAAGGGGTGGGAAGTCAGAAAAGTCAGGTTTTGGGGTTCGAAACCCAGGTTTTGGGGGTGGGAAGTCAGGTTTTGGGGGTGGGAAGCCACGTTTTGGGGGTGGGAAGCCAGGAAACCCAGGTTTTGGGGTTAGAAAGTCAGGTTTTGGGGGTGGGAAGTCAGGTTTTGGGGGTGGGAAGCCAGGAAACCCAGGTTTTGGGGTTAGATAGTCAGGTTTTGGGGGTGGGAAGCCAGGAAACCCAGGTTTTGGGGTTAGAAAGTCAGGTTTTGGGGGTGGGAAGTCAGGTTTTGGGGGTGGGAAGCCAGGTTTTGGGGGTTCTACCTGCTGTGGGAGCCTCTGGTTTGGCTTCTGGTGGGGGTGCCGCCGGGCTGGGCTGCGGGAGCTCCTTAGGGAGCTGGTCTGTGGGGAAAGGGACCCATGGGGAACCATCCCATGGGGTGGGGGCAACCGCTGTGGGGAGGGGAAGCAGCCCCCTCCCAGTGAGGATTCAGGTCTTACTGGGAGGCGGTGGCATACTGGGAGGTGGTGGTGCCATACTGGGAGGTGGTGGCACGCTGCTGGGCTCCGGCGGGTGGCCCTTGGCTGCCGCTTCCAGCAGGGAGTCAAAGCTCTGCAGGGAAGAAGGGGAAAAGGGGGGGGGGGGTTCAGTTTCCTCCCTGAGCCAGGTTTTGGGGTGGGAAGAAGGTTGAGGGGAAGGGAAACTGAGGCTGGGACCTTGGCCAGGCGGTAGAAGGCGGCGGCCGCCTCCCGCTCGCCGCGGCGCTTGGCGTGGAGAGCTGCCAGCTTGTAGTCCCGCTGGCGGGCTCGGAGCGCCGCTTCCGGGCTTGAGGAAGAGGAAGGGCCTGAGGAAGGAAACGGGAAGAGGATGAGGAAGGGGGAAAGGATGAGGATAACCCAGGTTTTGGGGGTGGGAAGTCAGGTAACCCAGGTTTTGGGGGTGGGAAGCCACGTTTTGGGGGTGGGAAGCCAGGAAACCCAGGTTTTGGGGTTAGAAAGTCAGGTTTTGGGGGTGGGAAGTCAGGTTTTGGGGTTAGAAAGTCAGGTTCTGGGGGTGGGAAGTCAGGTTTTGGGGGTGGGAAGTCAGGAAACCCAGGTTTTGGGGGTGGGAAGTCAGGTTTTGGGGGTGGGAAGCCACGTTCTGGGGGTGGGAAGCCAGGAAACCCAGGTTTTGGGGGTGGGAAGCCAGGAAACCCAGGTTTTGGGGTTAGAAAGTCAGGTTTTGGGGGTGGGAAGACAGGAAACCCAGGTTTTGGGGGTGGGAAGCCACATTTTGGGGGTGGGAAGTCAGGGAAGTCAGGTTTTGGGGGTGGGAAGCCAGGAAACCCAGGTTTTGGGGTTAGAAAGTCAGGTTTTGGGGGTGGGAAGCCAGGAAACCCAGGTTTTGGGGTTAGAAAGTCAGGTTTTGGGGGTGGGAAGTCAGAAAAGTCAGGTTTTGGGGTTAGAAAGTCAGGTTTTGGGGGTGGGAAGTCAGAAAAGTCAGGTTTTGGGGTTAGAAAGTCAGGTTTTGGGGGTGGGAAGTGAGGAAGGTCAGGGTTTGGGCTCAACCCCCTGGACTCAACCCTTTACCCGGCTGGGGAGGTGCCGTGGAAGGTGCCGGCTGCGGGGAGCGGGCGGTGGGAAGGGGGTTGGTTGGGGTGGGTTGTGGGGTGTTGGGTCCCTTCCCCAAAGCCACCAGAGGGGGGATTTCCTCCTCGTTGATCTGGTTTCCTTCCTTGAGGGAAGCCAACATGTTCTCCAAGGTCTGGAAAGGGGGTTGGGGGGGGGGGGAAGAAGGAAGCTGGTGAGAGCGCCACGCGGCGCCGGCGCGCCCGTGAGCGAAGGGGGGTCTTGCCAGAGGGGAAACCAAGCAGGTTCTAATTAAAGCTTGTAATTAAAGGGGATTAATATGAGGCTGTTTGGAGGAAGGGGTGGAAAAAGGGGGTGAGAGCCCCCCCCCAGCTCACCTTGAGGCCCCGCTGGTAGCGCCGCAGCCGGCAGCCGTCGCCGGCGTGGTTGGCGTTGGCGGCGGCCGCCCGGTACAGGGCAACTCGTTGGTTCAGGGTGGATTCCAGGTGGTTGGAGTTTGGGGGAGCTTGGGGGGTCTAAAAACAGCCCCAGAGGGGTGGGAGGGAGGGGAGAGGGGAAGGGGAGAGGGGGGAAGGGGAGAGGGGAGGGGGGAAGGGGAGGGGGGAGAGGGGGAAGGGGAGGGGGGAGAAAAGGGAGAGAGGGGAGAGGGAAGGGGGAGAGGGGAGGGGGGAGAGGGGAGGGGGGAGAGGGGAGGGGGAGAGGGGGGAAGGGGAGGGGGGAGAGGGGAGGGGAAGGGGGTAGAGGGGAAGGGGAGGGGAAGGAAAAGGGAGGGAGAGGGGAAGGGGGAGGGAGGGAGAGGGGAAGGGGAAGGGAGGGAGAGGGGAAGGGGGAGAGGGGGAGAGGGGAGGGGGAGGGGGAGAGGGGGAAGTCCCATTCCTGGTCTCCCAGCACCATTCCCAGCCCATTCCTGGTCTCCCAGCACCATTCCCAGGTCTCCCAGCACCACTCCCAGCCCATTCCTGGTCTCCCAGCACCACTCCCAGTCCACTCCCAGTCTCCCAGCACCACTCCCAGCCCATTCCTGGTCTCCCAGCACCATTCCCAGTCCATTGCTGGTCTCCCAGCACCATTCCTGGTCTCCCAGCACCATTCCCAGGTCTCCCAGCACCACTCCCAGTCCATTCCTTGTCTCCCAGCACCACTCCCAGTCCACTCCCAGTCTCCCAGCACCATTCCCAGCCCATTCCTGGTCTCCCAGCACCACTCCCAGTCCACTCCCAGTCTCCCAGCACCATTCCCAGCCCATTCCTGGTCTCCCAGCACCATTCCCAGTCCATTGCTGGTCTCCCAGCACCATTCCTGGTCTCCCAACACCACTCCCAGGTCTCCCAGCACCATTCCCAGTCCACTCCAGGTCTCCCAGCACCACTCCCAGTCCACTCCCAGTCTCCCAGCACCACTCCCAGCCCATTCCTGGTCTCCCAGCACCACTCCCAGTCCCCTCCCAGTCTCCCAGCCGGCTCTGGCACTGGTTGCACTGGGAGGGGCTCCCTACCTGGTCCATGGGGGCTCCTCTCCCATCCCCTCACCCAGCACCTCCTGCAGCTCCTCCTGCAAAGCACACCCCCCCCCAAAAAGCTCCCTCAGCCACAGCCCAGGCTGGGAACCCCCTTTTTTGGGGGTAACCCTGAGCTGTGGCCCCCCCTCCATCCCCCCTTCTCCTTCCCATCTCACCAGGAGGTCTTCTTCATCCTCCAGCTCTTCATCCTCCTCCTCCTCCTCCTCCTCGTCCTTCATGCAGAGAGCGGCCATCCTCTCGATGGCCTCCATGGGCAGAGGGGCTGGGGGGCACGAGGGGGGGGGTTAAGGGGGGGCATGAGGAGGGGGCTTAAGGGGGGTGAGCACAAGGAGGGGGAGTTTAAGGGGGGGGATTTTAGGGGGAGCACGAGGAGGGGGGTTTAAGGGGGAGGGAGCATGAGGGGGGGGTTTAAGGGGGGAGCACAAGGAGTGGGGGTTAAGGGGGAGCACAAGGAGGGGGGTTTTGGGGAGGGAGCATGAGGGGGGGAGCATGAGGAGGGGGGGTTTAAGGGGGGGAGCATGAGGAGGGGGGTTTTGGGGGGCGGATTTTGGGGAGGGGAGCACGAGGAGGGGGGTTTAAGGAGGGGGAGCAAGAGGAGGGGGAGCATGAGGGGGGTTTAAGGGGGGGGCATGAGGAGGGGGGTTAAGGGGGGAGCACAAGGAGGGGGGTTAAGGGGGGAAGCATGAGGAGGGGGGTTTTGGGGAGGGAGCACGAGGTGGGGGGGAGCATGAGGAGGGGGGTTTAAGGGGGGGTTTAAGGGGGGGCATGAGGAGGGGGGTTAAGGGGGGGCATGAGGAGAGGGGGGTTAAGGGGGGGCATGAGGAGGGGGAGTTAAGGGGGGAAGCATGAGGAGGGGGGTTTTGGGGGGGAGCACGAGGAGGGGGGTTTAAGGGGGAGGGAGCATGAGGGGGGTGAGCATGAGGAGGGGGGTTTAAGGGGGGAGCACAAGGGGGGAGTGGGGGGGGAGCATGAGGAGGGGGGTTGGGGAGGGCATAAGGAGGGGGGTTTGGGGGGGAGCACGAGGCAGGGGGTTTGGGGGAGGAGAGGGGGGTTTAAGGGGAGGGCATGAGGGGGGAGCACGAGGAGGGGGGTTTAAGGGGGGAGACAGGAGGGGGGCACGAGGAGGGGGGTAAGGAGGGGGTTTGGGGGGGAGCACGAGGTGGGGGGGGAGCACGAGGAGGGGGGTTTAAGGAGGGGGGAGCACGAGGAGGGGGGTTTTGGGGGGGAGCACGAGGTGGGGGGGGGAGCACGAGGAGGGGGGTTTAAGGAGGGGGGAGCAAGAGGAGGGGGGTTTAAGAGGGGGGTTAAGGGGGGGTTTAAAGGGGGGGGGAGCATGAGGAGGGGGGTTTAAGGGGGGGAGCAAGAGGGGGGGGGTTTTAGGGGGAGGGGGGTTTAGGGGGGAGCCCGAGGAGGTGGGGAGGCCATGAGGATGGGGGGAGAATGAGGGGGGGGGGCCATGGGGGGGGGGTTGAGGGGGAGGGGGGTTGTTAGGGGGTGGGGGGTTGTTGGGGGGGGGAGGTGCCCATTTAACCCCAGGGATGGGATCCCCCAGCCAAGGGAAGGGCAGAACCCCCCCAAATGGAGCCCCATTTGGGCAGGGGGGTTCATTGCCCCCCCCCCCAAAGGCACAGCGCTCACCTCTCCCCTGGGGCTTCTCCCCCTGCCCAGTTCTGCCTCCCAGTAGCACCAGTAGCTCGGCCTCCAGCTCCCCAGCACCGGGTCCAGCCTCCCCCTCCGGGGAGAGATCCACCAGCAAACCCATCTGGGGGGGGGGGAACAGGGCTTTGGGGGGCTCTGGGGGGAATGGGGCTCTTGGGGGGAGATTTGGGGGGCTCTGGGGGCTGTGGGAGGGAAAGGGGCTCTTGGGGGGCTCTGGGAGAGAAAGGGGCTCTTGGGGGGCTCTGGGGGGAATGAGGCTCTTGGGGGGGAGGTTTTGGGGGGCTCTGGGGGGCTGTGGGAGGGAAAGGGGCTCTTGGGGGGGCTCTGGGGGGAATGGGGCTCTTGGGGGGAGGTTTGGGGGGCTCTGGGGGGAATGGGGCTCTTGGGGGGAAGTTTGGGGGGGCTCTGGGGGGGAATGGGGCTCTTGGGGGGAGGTTTGGGGGGAGGTTTGGGGGGAGGTTTGGGGGGCTCTGGGGGGAATGGGGCTCTTGGGAGGGAGGTTTGGGGGGCTCTGGGGTGGCTGTGGGAGGGAAAGGGGCTCTTGGGGGAGGTTTGGGGGGCTGTGGGAGGGAATGGGGCTCTTGGGGGGGGCTCTGGGGGGAATGGGGCTCTTGGGGGGAGGTTTGGGGGGCTCTTGGGGGGAATGGGGCTCTTGGGAGGGAGGTTTGG
>BSDF01000033.1:792500-867500 GCA_027925045.1 Hypotaenidia okinawae
TGTGGGGGGACCTCACTGCTGGAGGAGGGAAGGGGGAGAGGAGAGATTGGGGGGAAGTTGTGTCCAGAGAGAGTGGGGAGGGGCTGGAAGGGGCTGCCCAGAGAGGGGGTGGGTGCCCCTGTGTCTGGGGGTGTCCAAGGCCAGGTTGGCTGGGGTCAACCTTGTGTAGCTCCAGGCCTGGAGGTTGGTGTCCCTGCCTGTGGCAGGGGGTTGGAGCTCTGGGACCCTTGGGGTCCCTCCCAGCCCAGCCCAGTCTGGGATACTGGGATTCTATGAAACACTCCAGTATGGAGAAAAAATACCAGAGATGGAGCTTTGGTGTTGCCAGAGGAGTGATGGTGGCACCTTGTTGTTCCAGAAGGGAGGAGACACGGGCAGCGGTGAAGGCACCACGTTACCGGCGGCGGCGGCGGCTGAGCCGGATTCCCCCCACCAGGTAAATCCAGTGGTGGATGGGATGGAAGAGGATGGGCTGCTGGTGACCGGAGAGCGGGATGGAAGCACCGCTGGAGAGCTGGGAGCCCAAAGCCCAACTCACCGCGGCACCGGTGAGAGCGGCGCCGGTCCCGACCGCCGCCACACCGCGCCGGCGCAAGGAGAGGGGGCAACTGGTGGAGAGGATGCTCCTGGCAGGAGTGTGGTGCAGCCAGAGGAGCCTGACCCTCAGGGTGAGGGTCACCACAGCGAGCTGGGCGAGCGCCGAAGCGCTGCCGATGGATGCCAGGAACCGCCGCCGGCGCCTGTTGTCCTCACCCAAGAACCCGGTGCCGTATCCACCGGGGTGGCTGTAGGAGAACACCGGGAGGACTTGAGCGAGGGAACAACCGCAGCCAACCCTTCCCAGCGCCACGGTGAAGGAGGTGGCTGAATCCTGGCGCTGCCTGGCCGACACCGGCGTCTCCGCAGAGGATTTGGGGGTCGGCACCCCGTTTGCAGAGCCGAAGGGGGTGGATGGCGCGGCTGAGCCGGGCCCCGTTAGCCACCCCCAGAGTGGGAACGCGTCCCCGCGGCCAAGCTCGGCGCCGGATCCAGCCGGTAACGGTGGCTTGGCAGAGGAAGCGGGCACGGAGCCGGGACACGGTGCTGAGCACGCACCGAGCCTGGACCCAACGCCTTCCCCTGGCTCTGGTGACCTCCAGCTCGGCACGGCCATCGCCGACACCGTGCCGGAGTCGGCTCCCACCGGCATCACCCAACCTCTTCCCACAGAGCCTTGGGATGAGCCCCGGGAACAGCCGGAGCCGTGCTGGGCCGCTGGAGGGAACCACCTGGAGAACCCACCGCAGCAGGTAACACCCCCACCCCCCCCACCCCAAAATAACCCAAATCACCCTGAAATCCCAAGAATAACCAGGAAAAGGGGGGAGAGCCCCTCATTGGGGGGAGCCCCTCACTGGGGGGAGCCTCCTGGTAATTTGGGGGAGGAGCCCCTCATTGGGGGGAGCCCCTCACTGGGGGGAGCCTCCTGGTAATTTGGGGGAGGAGCCCCTCATTGGGGGGAGCCCCTCACTGGGGGGAGCCTCCTGGTAATTTGGGGAGGAGCCCCTCATTGGGGGGAGCCCCTCACTGGGGGGAGCCTCCTGGTAATTTGGGGGGAGCCCCTCATTGGGGGAGCCCCTCACTGGGGAGCCTCCTGGTAATTTGGGGGGAGCCCTCATGGGGGGAGCCTCCTGGTAATTTGGGGGAGGAGCCCCTCATTGGGGGGAGCCCCTCACTGGGGGAGCCTCCTGGTAATTTTGGGGAGCCCCTTGGGGGGAGCCCTCATTGGGGGGAGCCTCTTTTGGGGGGAGCCCTTCACTGGGGGAGCACCTCATTGCAGGGAGACCCTCTTTGGGGGAGACTCTCGCTGGGGGAGTCACTCATTGTGGGGAGTCCCTCATTGGGGAGGCCCTCATTGGGGGAGCCCTCACTGAGAGCCTCATGGGGGAGCCCTCATTGGGGGAGCCCTCTTGGGGGGAGCCCTTCACTGGGGGAGCCCTCACTGGGGGGAGTCCCTCTTTGGGGGGAGATCCTCACTGGGGGGAGCCCTCTTGGGGAGCCCCTCATTGGGGGGAGCCCCTCACTGGGGGGAGCATCTCATTGGGGGGAGTCCCTCATTGGGGGGAGACCCTCATTGGGGGGAGACCCCTCATTGGGGGAGCCCCTCAGCCTCAGAGTTTAACTGTGACCTGAATTTCCCCCCACCACCCCCCCCACACACCCCCTCTTTCAGGAGCTCCCTGGGTACAACCCGCGTGCCGAAGAAGAGGACAACCACCCGGCACAGCCACGGTGAGCAGCTCACCTATTCCATGAGGAGGCTTTTTGGGGGGGGTTATGGGGGGGGGTGTGTGGGGGTGGGTTCTGGTGAGGGATGAACCCCTTTTAAGTGAAAAAACCCTGAGTTTGGCCAACGGGAAGTTCTCATTTTCCCCCTTTCCTGGATCAGGGAGAAGGAGCCGGAGCCGGAGCCAGGTGACGCCACCGCCGTGGTCTGCGGCCTGATCCTGGAGCTCTCCAACCTCAAGTAAGAGCCACCCCCTTGGTGCCACCAAAATCCCCGGGGTGGGGGTGGGGGGAGAGAAAGGGAGGAGGGTTGGGAGGCATGAAGGGACAGCCGGCACCGCGCCGGAACACCCAGAGACAGCCGGAACACCCAGGGACAGCCGGCACCGCGCCGGAACACCCAGAGACAGCCGGCACCACGCCGAAACACCCAGGGGGTTGTAGGAGGTGGGGGGCTGTAGGGTGATAACAGGCTATTACCCACCCACCTACCCACCCACCCACCACAGCCGCTTGGCCATGAGCGCTCACCGGGGTCTGGAGGTGCTGAGGAGGCCGAAACCGCGGCGGAACAGGCGGCCGGTACCCCACAACACCGGGAGGAGGTGGAAGGAGCTGTGAAAACCAAGGTGAGAACCGGTTCCAACCGCCGGCCACCGCTCAACTCTTTAATTAACCAACTGATTCCCAATAAACACCTTCCCACGCCGGAAACAACCGGGAACAACTCAACTCCCAACACCGCCGCCGCGCCGACGGTAGCCTTCCCACCACAGGCACTTCCCAGGGTGGTGGTGGTGGTGGTTGGTGAGGAGCTGGTGCTGCCCTTGGGATGATCAAAACCCACCCAAACCAACCCCAAAATGAAGAACTGAACCCAACACCCCCTCCCCAAAACACCAACCCCATCCTGGTCAAACCGCCTCTTCTTGGGGGCTGGGGGTGCAGGGGAGGGGTTGTCACCAAACCCGCTGCTGCCAGGATGATGATGATGCTGCTGCTGCCTGGCTTCACCAGTTGGGGAGTAGAACTGGGGAGACTGGTTTTGGTAGGAAGCCCTGGTGGCATCCCAGCTGGTTCATCCCTGGAGGAATGCGCAACCGGAGCCGGGGGGCAAAGCAGAGCCAATCCCTGGAAGAGAAACCATGAGAGGTGGGAGAGGAGCACCAGGCTTCCCCCTCCCTTCATTAACTCCCCTGGATCCCATTCCCAGATCAGTTGAGAGCTCTGGCACCTGCAGGTTTGGCAGGAGGCTTCACCAGGAATGAGGCTTCACCAGGAATTCGGTGATGTGCCGCCTCAGGCAAAGCTCCTGGCTCAACCAGAGCCTAAATCCCCCCCCATCCCATCACCAAAACCCCTCCAGGTTGTGTTGAACCCAGTGATATCCACACATCTCCCCCACACACACACTAAATCCCCCCCATCCCATCACCAAAACCCCCCTCCAAGGTTGCATTGAACCAAGTGATATCCACACATCTCCCCCCCCCCCACCAAATCCCCCCATCCCATCACCAAAACCCCTCCAAGGTTATGTTGAGCCAAGTTATATCCACACATCTCCAATCCCCCCCCCATCCCATCACCAAAACCCCTCCAGGTTGTGTTGAGCCAAGTGATATCCACACATCTCCCCCCCCCCACCAAATCCCCCCCATCCCATCACCAAAACCCCTCCAGGGTTGTGTTGAACCCAGTGATACCCATACATCTCTCTCCCCCCACCAAATCCCCCCATCCCATCACCAAAACCCCTCCAGGGTTGTGTTGAGCCAAGTGATATCATATCTCCCCCCCAAATCCCCCCCATCCCATCACCAAAACCCCTCCAAGGTTGCATTGAACCAAGTGATATCCACACATCTCCAATCCCCCCCACCCCAAATCCCCCCCAAATCCCCCCCATCCCATCACCAAAACCCCTCCAGGTTGTGTTGAACCCAGTGATATCCACACATCTCCCCCCCCCCCAAATCCCCCCATCCCATCACCAAAACCCCTCCAGGTTGTGTTGAACCCAGTGATATCCACACATCTCCCCCCCCCCCAAATCCCCCCCATCCCATCACCAAAACCCCTCCAGGTTGTGTTGAACCCAGTGATATCCACACATCTCCCCCCCCCCCAAATCCCCCCATCCCATCACCAAAACCCCTCCAGGTTGTGTTGAACCCAGTGATATCCAGACATCTCCCCCACACACACACCAAATCCCCCCATCCCATCACCAAAACCCCCTCCAAGGTTGCATTGAACCAAGTGATATCCACACATCTCCAATCCCCCCACCCCAAATCCCCCCAAATCCCCCCATCCCATCACCAAAACCCCTCCAGGTTGCGTTGAACCAAGTTATATCCACACATCTCCCCCACCACCACCCCAATCCCATCACCAAAACCCCTCCAGGGTTGTGTTGAGCCAAGTGATATCATATCTCCCCCCCCCAAATCCCCCCCATCCCATCACCAAAACCCCTCCAAGGTTGCATTGAACCAAGTGATATCCACACATCTCCAATCCCCCCACCCCAAATCCCCCCAAATCCCCCCCATCCCATCACCAAAACCCCTCCAAGGTCACACTGAGCCAAGTGATCCCCCCCACCACCACCACCCCCCACCCCAAACCCCCACCCCGCTACCTTCAAGAACACCGGGATCTCTCCTCTCCCAACTACTTCTCCATCACCCCCTGCGCGGCGGTGGCGGCGGCGCGACCGCCGGCCGCCCGTTTGCCGGCCGAGTTCCGCGCCGAACGGCTGTAGACCGAGGTGTAACCGCGGCGGGTGAGGGGACAGAAGCGTTTGGTGTGGGCCTGATCCTGGGTGGCACCGCACTGGGGGCACACGTAGCTCCGGAGGACGGGGCACTGCACGCGCCCGCCGGCGTCGCGCAGGCTGTGCCCGCTGTAGACGTGTTTGGCTTCGCCGTTGTGCTTGCAGAAGGCGCACAGGGATTTCCCTACCGCCATCACCGCTGCCGTGGCTCCTTGGTTGGGCCTTGAACCCGGGCTGCTGGTGGTGGTGGTGGTGGTGGTGCTCCTCATGGTGCCTTTGGGTTCTTGGGGTAACGCCGCCACCACGGCGGCCAAGCCCAGGTAGTCCTTCCACATGTCGAAGGCGGCAGCGGCGGTGGTGGTGGTGGTGGTGGGGGGGGGTTCCATCCCACGCCGCTCCCCGGGGTGGTTTTGGGGGGCAGGATGAGGGTCCATGTGCCGGCTGCTTCTCCGGCAACACCAGGAAGGGGCTCAAAGTGCCACCGCCTCCCAGACTCAGCTCCCTCCTCCCACCCCCCCAGGGCCGCCGGCGCCTGGAGCCAATGCGTCTGCTTTGGGGGGGGGTGGGGTGGGGTGGGGGGTGTCTGCGCCTCTTCCCCTCTCCCGGTACAAGGGGGAGGGGGTCGCTGCCAAACCCCTCGTCCCCGTCGCGGCGCTGCCATCACCCTCACCGGCCTTGCAACCCCGTTGGTGCCAAAACCCAGCAGATTTGGGGGTTCCACCCCATGGGGGTCTGGGGAGTCACCCGCTCCCCTCACCCAGCAGCACCCCAACCCCACCAGGCGCCTTCCCTGGCACCCACCGCACCACGCTGAGCGGTTTTGGGTCAGAAAGAGCCATTTTTGGGGGTGAAACCAGAGGGTTTGCACCCCCTTCCCCCCCCAAAAACCATCCCTGAGGCCGGGAGCTCCCGGAATCACCCGCTAACGGCCGGCAAATCCCCCCACCCCCACCAGCCCCCGGGGGCGGCTCTGGGTTTTGAGGGGAAAACCCAGGAATTTGGCTGTGCCAAATGTGGGACTTGGGCAGCGGGGTTTGGGGTCAGCCCGGGGGGTTTGGGGTTAACCCGGGGGGTTTGGGGTTAACTCGGGGGTTGGGGTTGCTGGGGTTGGGGTCAGCCTGGGGGGGTTGGGGTCAGCCTGGGGGGGTTTGGGGTCAGCCCAGGGGGGTTTGGGGTCAGCCCAGGGGGGTTTGGGGTCAGCCCAGGGCGCTCCCGGCACCAAAATCCAGGGATCTGGGTAACGGGGGCCAGAGCGGAGTTCCCTGTGCTGAGATGGGACGGTGGCACGGTACCGATGGCGGCGTCACCAACCCGGGGCTACGGTGGTGTCACCAAACTGGGGCTACGGTGGTGTCACCAAACCAGGGCTACGGTGGTGTCACCAAACCGGGGCTATGGTGGTGTCACCAAACAGGCTACAGCGGCATCACCGGACCAGGGCTACGGTGGTGTCACCAAACCGGGGCTACGGTGGCATCACCGGACCAGGGCTACGGTGGTGTCACCAAACCAGGGCTACGGTGGCATCACCGGACCAGGGCTACAATGGTGTCACCACCCCGGGGCTATGGTGGCATCACCGGACCAGGGCTACGGTGGTGTCACCAAACCAGGGCTATGGTGGCGTCACTGGACTGGGGCTACGGCAGCATCACCAAACTGGGGCTACGGTGGTGTCACCAAACCGGGGCTACGGTGGCATCACCGGACCAGGGCTACGGTGGTGTCACCAAACCAGGGCTACGGTGGCATCACCGGACCAGGGCTACAATGGTGTCACCACCCCGGGGCTATGGTGGCATCACCGGACCAGGGCTACGGTGGTGTCACCAAACCAGGGCTATGGTGGCGTCACTGGACTGGGGCTACGGCAGCATCACCAAACTGGGGCTACGGTGGTGTCACCAAACCGGGGCTACGGTGGCATCACCAAACTGGGGCTACGGTGGTGTCACCAAACCGGGGCTACGGTGGCATCACCGGACCAGGGCTACAATGGTGTCACCACCCCGGGGCTACGGTGGTGTCACCAAACCGGGGCTACAGCCGCATCACCAAACTGGGGCTACGGTGGTGTCACCAAACCAGGGCTACGGTGGCATCACTGGACCAGGGCTACGGCAGCATCACCAAACCAGGGCTACAGCGGTGTCACCAAACCGGAGCTATGGTGGTGTCACCAAACTGGGGCTATGGTGGTGTCACTGAACCAGGGCTACGGCGGCGTCACCGAACCGGAGCTCCGGCGCTGTGGACAAGCGGTGGCAGCGGTTCTCCTGGCGGGCCACGGGGCACACGCAACGGTCGATGGTTTCACCTCAGCCAGAAAACTCACCGACAGCGTTGAATGTTCTCCGGAGCCGCCGCGCCGGTCGGCACCGCGCCGCTGCCGGCACACGGGTCGGGGAAGGTCGGCGCTCTTCCTCCCCGGTGAATCCCCGGCGCTGCGGTGAGGATGCGAGTTGGGAAGGGAACCACCGGGCTCAGCCCCGGTTACACCGTCACCGTACCCGTGCCGCAACGGGAGGGGAGGGAGCGCTGGTTAAACAGGCCCAATCACCCCCAAAACCGGCCCCGCTGTGCGCCGCGGAGGGGGGACACACCGTTGGCGTCACCCTCTGCGACCCCCCTTCACCTGCACCCCTGCGAGGGGCTTCACAGCCCAGCCGGTGACCGAACTGCCGCCGCCTGTTGCCGGTGAACAACTGGAGCCACATGTTGCCAGTGAACAACCAGAGCTGCCTGTTGCTGGTGAACAGCCGGAGCTGCCTGTTGCTGGTGAACAGCGAACAACTGGAGCCGCCTGTTGCCAGTGAACAACCACCACCGCCTATTGCCAGCGAACAACCACCACCGCCTGTTGCCAGTGAACAACCGCCACCGTCTGTTGCCAGGGAACAACCGGAGCTGCCTGTTGCCGGCGAACAACTGCCGCCTGTTGCCAGTGAACAACCGGAGCCGCCTGTTGCCGGTGAACAGCCGGAGCTGCCTGTTGCCAGTGAACAACCAGAGCCGCCTGTTGCCAGCGAACAACCGGAGTTGGGAATGGGATACTGCCTGTTGCCAGTGAACAGCCGCCGCCGCCTGTTGCCGGTGAACAACCAGAGCCGCCTGTTGCCGGCGAACAACCGCTCGCAGTGACGTCACAGGCTCCAGGAAGGAGCCCGAGGGTGGGGGGGGGGTGTGTGAGGTTTTTGGGGGGTGGGGGGACACACGACACCCCCCAAAGTGCCCCGGAAAGGCAGAGAACGGGGGTCCTGTGCCGCGCGGTGCCGGGAAGGGCTCAATCAGAGCCCCTCACTCCAAACCCCGCCCTGGGGAACCCCGGGAGGGGCTGAGGGGGGCGGTGGGGGGGGGGGAAGGTTTTTGGGGACCAGGCCATGGCTTTGCTCCTTCCCGGGGGGGGGTTGGGGGGGGGGTTGGGGGGGTGCTCCAGCACCTGCCCTGGATTTGGGGTGAAAACCGTGGGAAACGGGCAAAACCCACCGGGAGCCGCGGGTCGCACCCCAAAACCGGGACCCCCCTCCCCCCAAAGCTCTGCCACCCCCCTCCCCACCCCCCCCCCAGGGATGCAGCTCGGTCCCCCAGCACCCCCTGGGGGTCCCGGTGACCGGGGGCCTCCCGTAGGGATCCCTGCGCCCCCCGGCCCGGCCGCGCTACTCACGGGGGGGCCGGGCCCCGGGGCGGCGGCGGCGGCGGCGGCGGGGGGGGGGGGGGGTCACCTGAGGCCACCGCCCCACCCTGCCTCGCCCCGACGCCGTCCATTGGCCAGGGCGCCGCGTCCCGCGTTCTCCTATTGGTCGCCGCGCCGCCTCTTCGCATTGGCCGCCCGTGGCGCTTCGCTCGTTCCTATTGGTCGCCTGCCCGGTGTTTGTGATTGGCGGTTTGAAGCGCCCCGCCCGCTTCCCATTGGTTGGGAGTTGGGCTCAGGTTAACCCCTGCGGGGCCGGGAGCGGAGCCGGGACTGGGAATGGGACTGGGATACTGGGAATGGATACTGGGACTGAGACTGGGATACTGGGAATGGGACTGGGAATGGGATACTGGGAATGGGATACTGGGACTGGGATACTGGGACTGGGATACTGGGACTGAGACTGGGGGAATGGGAATGGGATACTGGGATTGGGATACTGGAATGGGATACTGGGACTGGGATACTGGGACTGAGACTGGGGGAATGGGAATGGGATACTGGGATTGGGATACTGGAATGGGATACTGGGACTGGGATACTGGGACTGGGATACTGGGACTGAGACTGGGGGACTGGGAATGGGATACTGGGATTGGGATACTGGAATGGGATACTGGGACTGGGATACTGGGACTGGGATACTGGGACTGGGATACTGGGACTGAGACTGGGGGACTGGGAATGGGATACTGGGATTGGGATACTAGGAATGGGAAACTGGGACTGAGACTGGGGGACTGGGAATGGGACTGGGAATGGGATACTGGGAATGGGATACTGGGACTGGGATACTGGGACTGAGACTGGGGGACTGGGAATGGGATACTGGGAATGGGATACTGGGACTGGGATACTGGGACTGAGACTGGGGGACTGGGAATGGGACTGGGAATGGGATACTGGAAATGGGATACTGGGACTGGGATACTGGGACTGAGACTGGGGGACTGGGAATGGGATACTGGGACTGGGATACTGGGACTGAGACTGGGGGACTGGGAATAGGAATGGGAATGGGACTGGGATACTGGGACTGAGACTGGGGGACTGGGAATGGGAATGAGAATGGGAATGGGATACTGGGACTGGGATACTGGGAATGGGATACTGGGGCTGAGACTGGGGGAATGGGAATGGGACTGGGATACTGGGAATGGGATACTGGGACTGGGATACTGGGACTGAGACTGGGGGACTGGGAATGGGATACTGGGAATGGGATACTGGGATTGGGATACTGGGAATGGGATACTGGGACTGAGACTGGAGGACTGGGAATGGGACTGGGACTGGGTGGCTGGCACCGGGCCTGCGCAGTGTCTGTGCACAGCCGGCACCGGCACCGCACGGTGCACCCGGCACGGCCCCTGTCCGGCACGGCGAGTGGGGCAGGGCACGCACGGCTGGGCACCCTGCCAGCGGGGAAACGGGCACGGAGCCGGGCACGGCCAGGAGCGTGTGGGGCCGTGTGGTGCCATGCCATGCCATACTGTGCCGTGCTGTGCAATGTGGTGCCATGCCGTGCCATGCTGTGTGGTGCCATGCTATGCCATGCCATGCCATGCTGTGCCGTGCCGTGCCATGCCATGCTGTGTGGTACCATGCTGTGCCGTGCCATGCCATGCCATGCCGTGCCATGCTGTGCCGTGCCATGCCGTGCCATGCCATGCTGTGCCATGCTGTGCCATGCCATGCTGTGCCATGCCGTGCCATGCCGTGCCATGCCGTGCCATGCTGTGCCATGCTGTGCCATGCCATGCCATGCTGTGCCATGCCGTGCCATGCCATGCTGTGCCGTGCCATGCCATGCCATGCTGTGCCATGCCAGGCTGTGCCATGTGGTGCCATGCCATGCCATGCCATGCCGTGCCATGCTGTGCCATGCCATGCCATGCCATGCTGTGCTGTGTAGTGCCATGCTGTGTGGTGCCATGCCATGCCATGCCATGCCATGCCATGCTGTGCTGTGCCATGCCATGCCGTGCCATGCTGTGCCATGCTGTGCCATGCCGTGCCATGCCATGCTGTGCCATGCCATGCCGTGCCATGCCATGCTGTGCCATGTGGTGCCCTGCCATGCCATGCCATGCCATGCCATGCCGTGCCGTGCCATGCCGTGCCATGCCATGCCATCCTGCAGCCACTCTTCACCCTGTGCCGCGCTGTGCCGGGAGCAGCTCCAATTCTCCCGCTCTCTTCCCTGGTACAACCACAGGGCTCCCGGTGTGACCGCGTCAGCTCCATCCCATGCACCGACTGACACCCAGTGACACCCAGTGACACCCAGTGACACCCCACCTCCACCACCACGTCCTGGGTGACCCACATGCACCGTACCCCAGCCGTTCCCCCCACCCAGGTGCCGGTGCCCCCCACACCGGTGCCGCCAGCGTTGGGCCCAGCGTGGCGGCGGCACCGCCCGGGCGTGGCGGGTAGGCCGCACCGCTGACTCACCGACAAGCTGGTGCTTGAGCTGCGGGTCCCCACTGGCACCCCAAGGCCTACGGTGTGTGTGGGGGGGCCCAGGCCTACGGTGTGTGTGGGGGGGCCCAGGCCTACGGTGTGTGTGGGGGGCCCAGGCCTACGGTGTGTGTGGGGGCCCAGGCCTACGGTGTGTGGGGGGGGGGCCCAGGCCTACGGGGTGTGGGGGGGGGGGCCCAGGCCTACGGTGGGGAGGGGGGGCCCAGGCCTACGGTGTGTGTGGGGGGCCCAGGCCTACGGTGTGGGGGGGGGGGCCCAGGCCTACGGTGTGTGTGTGGGGCCCTATGGGGTGAGGAAAAGAGGGGTGGGGGAGGCCCCAACTGGGAACTGGGGGGTCTGGGGGACACTGGGAGGGTTTGGGGGGCCCCCCAGCCTCTGAAGGAGCCTTTGTTTGGAGCCGGCCTGACCCAGCCCGTGGTGACTCATGGGCACGTTGCTGCGCCCTGAGTCACCCCCCCAACACCCCCCCCTCCCCTGGCATTGGGGTCCCCCCTGGGAGGGGCTGGGATCTACTCATGGGGGTTTCCCTACATGGGGGAGGGGGGTTGGATGGGGGTCCCAGGGGTGCACAAAGAGGCCTTGGGGGGTGCGTGAGGGGGGCCCGTGGGTGCACAGGGGGGAGGTAGGTGCCAGGGGAAGGGGGCAGAGGTGCAGGGGGTGAGGGGGGCTGTGGGTGCAGAGGGGGCACTTGTGTCACCCAAGGGTGCTGCCCCCCTCCCCCCACCCCAAAACCTTTGCCCCCATTGGGGGGGGGCTGGGGACACCCCATTGGGACACCCCATGGGGACACCCCATGCCCAGCACAGGCAGGGGATGATGGGGCGGGAGGGGAGGAGGATGTGGGGTGGGGGGATGGGGATGTGGGGGGGTGTCCCACCCTGCCCCAGCAGTGCTGTGGGGCGGCCGTGGGTGCCTGCCAGCCCGGTGCTGCCAGTGAGTCACGGCCGTGACTCAGCCCCACCGTAAACACCGCGTCGCCACGGCAACACCGCCCGGCCCCACGGCCCCTGACCCACGGCCCTACGGCCCCACAGCCCCACAGCCCCTGACCCACAGCCCCACGGCCCCACGGCCCCTGACCCACGGCCCCACGGCCCCACAGCCCCACGGCCCCACGGCCCCTGACCCACGGCCCTACGGCCCCACAGCCCCACAGCCCCTGACCCACAGCCCCACGGCCCCACGGCCCCTGACCCACGGCCCTACGGCCCCACAGCCCCACAGCCCCTGACCCACAGCCCCACGGCCCCACGGCCCCTGACCCACGGCCCCACGGCCCCACAGCCCCACAGCCCCACGGCCCCACGGCCCCTGACCCACGGCCCCACAGCCCCACAGCCCCTGACCCACAGCCCCACAGCCCCACAGCCCCTGATCCACAGCCCCACAGCCCCACGGCCCCACAGCCCCTGACCCACAGCCCCACAGCCACACAGCCCCATGGCCCCTGACCCACGGCCCCACGGCCCCACAGCCCCTGACCCCATCCCATCCCCATCCCCATCCCATCCCCATCCCATCCCATCCCATCCCATTCCCATCCCCATCCCCATCCCATTCCATCCCCATCCCATCCCATCCCCATCCCCATCCCCATCCCCATCCCATCCCCATCCCATCCCATCCCATCCCATCCCATTCCCATCCCCATCCCATCCCATTCCATCCCCATCCCATCCCATCCCCATCCCCATCCCATTCCCATCCCCATCCCCATCCCCATCCCATCCCCATCCCCATCCCATCCCATCCCATTCCATCCCATCCCCATCCCATCCCATCTCCATCCCATCCCCATCCCCATCCCATCTCCATCCCATCCCCATCCCATCCCATCCCATCCCATCCCCATCCCCATCCCCATCCCATCCCCATCCCATCCCATCCCATCCCATCCCATCCCATCCCATCCCATCCCATCCCCATCCCATCCCATTCCCTGGCTCCCCAGTTGGGCTGTAGCCGTATCCAAGGGCAGGACACAGCCAGACAACGGGGGTTTCTCGGTGTAGTGACCCCCCGACACCAGGCTGGGGGTGCAGGACACGGCTCCATCCTGTGCTGGCACCTGGACCCATCCGCGTGGCTCATCCCGGCCACACCAAACCACGCTTCAACCGTGCCACAGCACCACGCTCCCGCAGCGCGCCATGCCGTGCCGTGCCGTGCCATGCTGTGCCATGCCATGCCGTGCCGTGCCGTGCCATGCCATGCCATGCCATGCTGTGCCATGCCATGCTGTGCCATGCTGTGCCGTGTAGTGCCATGCTGTGTGGTGCCATGCTGTGTTGTGTGGTGTCATACTGTGCCATGCCATGCCGTGCCATACTGTGCCATGCTGTGCCATGCCATGCCATGCTGTGCCATGCTGTGCCATGTGGTGCTGTGTGGTGCCATGCTGTGCCATGCCATGCCGTGCCATGCCATGCCATGCCGTGCCATGCCATGCCATGCCATGCCATGCCATGCCATGCTGTGCTGTGCTGTGCCGTGCCATGCCATGCCATGCCGTGCCATGCCCTGCCGTGTGGTGCCATGCCATGCCGTGCCATGACATGCTCTGCTGTGCCGTGCCATGCCATGCCATGCCATGCCACGCAATGCCATGCCCTGCTGTGCCGTGCTGTGCCGTGCCATGCCATGCCATGCCATGCCATGCCATGCCATGCCGTGCCATGCCGTGCCATGCCGTGCCATGCCGTGCCATGCCATGCCATGCCGTGCCATGCCGTGCCATGCCATGCCGTGCCATGCCGTGCCATGCCATGCTGCCATGCCATGCCATGTCGTGCTGTGCCCTGCCCTGCCATGCCGTGCCGTGCCGTGCCACGCATGCCACTGCTGCCCTGCCCTGCCCTGCCCTGCCATGCCGTGCCATGCCGTGCCATGCCATGCCATGCCGTGCCATGCCGTGCCATGCCATGCTGCCATGCCATGCCATGTCGTGCTGTGCCGTGCCATGCCATGCCGTGCCATGCCATGCCATGCCATGCTGTGCCGTGCCATGCCATGCCATGCCATGCCATGCCATGCCATGCCCACCATCAGGCCCTACGAGTCCCCAGCCGCCCCACTCTCAGCGCCTGTGCGCGAGGCAGCGGCAGCGGCGGCATCGGGCGCTGAGTCAGGCGGGAGGAATGCACCGTCTGGCGCGTGGGCGAGCGCCAGCCCCGGCCTCTGCCATTACCTAGAAAGGACATTTCTGGGCCGCCACGGCCGCAGCCACCACGGCCGGGCCTTGAGCTGCCGCCCCGGGTCGGGGCGGCAGCTCAAGGCCCGGCCGCGGTGGCTGCGGCCGTGGCGGCCAGCCGGGACGCGCGGCGCACTCGGCGTGGCGAAGGGGGAAGGGGATCTGGGGCAAAAAGGAGGAGGAAGGAGGGGGGGTGGTTAGAGGAATTGGGGTGGGGGGAGTGTACGGGGAGGGGGGCGTCGTGTGTGTGAGTGAGCGTGCGGTGGTGCGTCACCCCGTGTGCCGTGCTGTGCCGTGCCATGCTGTGCCATGCCATGCTGTGCCATGCCATGCCATGCCGTGCCGTGCCGTGCCGTGCCGTGCCGTGCCGTGCCGTGCTGTGCCGTGCCGTGCCATGCCGTGCCGTGCCATGCCATGCCATGCCATGCCATGCTGTGCCATGCCGCTGCCCAGCCCCACGGCGTGTGTTGGGGAGCGGAGAGGTCTCGGGGGGGGGTGTGTGGGGTGTTGGTGGTGTGTGTTTCCCCCCCTACCCCCACCCCCGCCACCCCCACCACCCCACCCTCTCCACACCCAGCCCCACGTGTGGTTAAAATTAGCAGCTGGCTCAGCCCCACCATCCCCCCCCCCCATCCCCCCCCCCCCAACACCGCCGCCTCCGCCAGATGTGCAGCCGGGGAAGCCGCCGTGGCCACCGGCCAAGCCAGAACCGCTGATGATGGTGACACCCCCAGTGGGTACCAACACCCCCCCACACACACAGGGGTTGGGGACAGGCAGACACAGGGTGTTGGTGGGTGATGGGTGATGGGTGGTGGGTGCCCCATCCTCACGCCCTGGCTGTACCGGCGTCACCCAAGGGTGCAGCCGGTGGGGTGCAGCCCCGATGGGTGCTGAGCCCCCCCCCACATTGGGGGGGGCACCCAGGTCCCCTCCCCTCTATTGTTTACCCACCCTGGGCGCTCGGAGGAAACCTAAAACCTCCCAATAATTGTATTTAGGAACTTCCATCATCTCCACGGAGACGGGCGGTGACGTGACCCGGGGCCGGATCCTGGCAGCGCCAAAGAGGGGGGGGGGGGGGGGCCCAGGGCTGGTGTTAACCCCCAGGGTGCCACCACCCTGCGCCCCACGTGCCGGGTTATAGGGCTGCGGCACACGAGGACCCCCCCCCCCATGGGTGAGGCTGGAGCTGGGGGGGATTTCCCTGGGGATGGATTTTTTGGGGGGGGGGGGGAGGGGGGATGTTCAGCATCACGGGGTCCCCGCTGCAACACGCGCTCGGCCCCGTCTGTGGGGGGGGGGGGGGGCTGCGTGTCCCGATGGGGGTGGTATCCCCCAGGTCTTTATCCCATGGGGGGCTGGATCCCACCCCGCTCCATATCCAACCTTGGCTCCATATCCCCCCCCCCAGCTCCATATCACCCCTGGCTCCATATCCCCCCTGGCTCCATATCCCCCCTCAAGCTCCATATTCCCCCTGGCTCTATATAGCCCCCCAAGCTCCATATCCCACTCAGCTCCATATCCCCCCAGCTCCATATCCCACCCAGCTCCATATCCCCCCCAGCTCCATATCCCCCCCAGCTCCATATCCCACCCAGCTCCATATCCCCCCCCAGCTCCATATCCCCCCCAGCTCCATATCCCACCCAGCTCCATATCCCCCCTCAAGCTCCATATCCCACCCAGCTCCATATCCCCCTGGCTCCGTATCCCCCCAGCTCCATATCCCACCCCACTTCATATCCCCCCACAAGCTCCATATCCCCCCGAGCTCCATATCCCCCCTGGCTCCATATCCCCCCTCAAGCTCCATATCCCTCCCAGCTCCATATCCCACCTGGCTCCATATCCCCCCCCAGCTCCATATCCCCCCTCAAGCTCCATATCCCACCCAGCTCCATATCCCCCCTCAAGCTCCATATCCCTCCCAGCTCCATATCCCACCTGGCTCCATATCCCCCCCCCAGCTCCATATCCACCCCCAGCTCCATATCCACCCCCAGCTCCATATCCCACCCAGCTCCATATCCCCCCTGGCTCTATGTAGCCCCCCAAGCTCCATATCCCCCCCAAGCTCCATATCCCACCCAGCTCTGTATCCCCCCCTCCAGCTCCTTATCACCCCTGGCTCTGTCTCCCATCAGGGTCCATCTCCCACCCAGCTCCATCTCCCACCCAGCTCCATCTCCTACCCAGCTCCATCTCCCACCCAGCTCCATCTCCCACCCAGCTCCATCTCCCACCCAGCTCCATCTCCTACCCAGCTCCATCTCCCACCCAGCTCCATCTCCCATTGAGGTCCATATCCCCCCCTCCCCGGTCTGTATCCCACCCATGTCCACATCCCACCCAGCTCCAACACCCACCCAGCTCCCTCTCCCACCAGGCCCATATCCCACCCAGCTCCATCTCCATCATCTCCCCCCATCTCTTCCCCCCAGCAGCAGGTGGGCACCCCCCTCTCCCCCCTTCCCCCCATCCCCCCCACCCCAGCCACACCAAGAGGGGGGTCATCAGGACTTTGAGGGGTGATGGGGCGCGGGTTGGGCGTAGCCACACTGGGGAAGGGCTGGGAAAGGCAGAGGTGGGGGGAGGGAGGGTGTATGTTGGGGGGGGGCAGGGGGGCCCCGGGCTGGCGGCGGCCGCAATGACGCGCTGTGGTTTTGCCGACTTCCGATGCAAAACTCTGTTTAATGTCTGTGTGTGCGGCATCGCCATGGAGACCCCACGGCACAGCCCCCCCCCCTCCTTCCCACCCCAACCTCCCCTCCATTCTCTCCCCCCCCCCCCACCTTCCCAAACCCGGGCCCCCACCGTGGGAGGCCGCATCTTGCTCGCTCTGCCGGAGCCGGCACGGCAACTGCAGCAGAGGGACCCCCAAATTCGCACCCATGGGTGTCCCCCTCACCCACCCACTGGTATCCCCAGTGTTTCCCCCCCCTCCCCCCGCCGCCCCCAGACCCGCTTTGCCACTGACAAGAGTACCCCAGCATCACCCATGTCCCACAGGTCCCTGAGGTCACTCTGTGTCCCCCCAACATCCCCCCTGCATCATGCCCCCAACACCCCCCCCCATATATCATCCCCCCCACATCGTCATCCCCCCCCAACACCCCCCTATATCACCCCCCCCACATCGTCATCCCCCCTCAACACCCCCCCCATATATCATCCCCCCCACATCGTCACCCCCCCCCAACACCAACCCAGCCTCCCCTTGCGGCCGAGCAGCCCCAAACCCCTCACACAACCCAGGGGAAACTGAGGCACAAGCCAGGCCTGGGGGTTGGGTGATTCTTCCTCACACCCCCACCCCCCAACACCAAACACCCCCCCCCCTCCCCAAAATCCCCTACACCACAAGCCACGCGTCGCCCCTCGGGTGAGCGCGGTGTCGCCACGCCACGCCTTCCACCCCGGTGACTGGAGAGAAGGGGGGGGGATGGGGGGGGGTCCCCATCCCAAAACCCCCCCAGCAGACCGTACGGCACCGGGCGTCCAGCTACGGCAACTTGAAGGCCCCGGTGGCCTCGAAAGGGTGCGAGAGAACCCAAGCGCCACGGCCTTAGGCCCCTCCTCTTCTTCACCGCCGCCACCGCCGCCGCGGCCTCGCCGCGCTCCCCGGGGCGGAGCGAAGGTTTTAAAAAGGATTTCCCTTCTTGGAGTAAAAAGTCAGTGACTTTGGGAGCCTCCGAGCTTCCCCACCCGCCCGCCCGCTGCCGCCCTGGGGGACCCCAACGGGGCCGCGGCCGACGGCGCTCCCGGTGAGTACGGACGCCGAACGGTGCTTGGCCAGGCCCAACCCCCCCCCCCCCCAATCCCTTCACCCCCCAACCCCTTCCTTAAAAACTGGGATGGTGGGAGATCCCCACCCCCCCCCCCCCTTTTCCCCCAGCCATGGAGGAAAAGTTGCCGTGCCCCCCAAGGCGGCGGGAGAAGGGTTGGGGCCTGGGCGGCCTCGCTCGCCGCGTGCCCAAGCTGTGCCAAACCATGCCGGGGGGAGGTGGGGGGGGGGTGTGCCCTTTGCCAAGGCCCAAGCAGTGGGGATGGTGGGTGAGTAGGGCTACGGTCACCTGGTTCCCACCACAACCGGGAGCTGGGGGTGTCCGTCCCCCCCCACCCCGAAACAGCGTGTCGGGGCGTGGCGGTGGCACAACCGCGGGCATCGAGGCTGTCGGCGCTCCCGGGGTCGGTATAAGGAGAAAGGAGGGGGGTGTGTAAAGAAAGGGGGGGTAACATGGGGGTAAGTTGAGGGATTTGGGGGTTTGGGACCCCCCCCCCCTTCCTCCCTTCCCCCCACCCCGGGGCGCGGTGCGTTAGGCGGGCGGGGGCCGCGGGAGGGTGTGCCGGGGCGGGCGCCGCCGAGGAGCGTGATTCATCCTTTCCCCCCTCCCTCCAACACCAACCCCCCCGCTTCTCTGTCCCCCCCCCCCCCGGCACTGCGTGTGCCGACGGGTGCGGACGGGGCGGCCCCTTCCTCGCTCCTCCTCGGCCTCCGCCCCCGCCTTGGCCCAGCCGACGCCATGGGGAACCCGGCACCCTTCAAGGCCTCACCACCCACCCCGCGCCGCCAACGGCACCGGTACCACCACTGAGACCCTCGACCAGCTTCCCCCTTACTCCAAAGCCTGCAGACCCCCCCCCCCCCCAATTCCCAGCCGGGATACGGAGAGGGGTGGGAAGCGGCTCTGCCCCACGGCAGCCGCCTCACACCGCGCCGCCGGCCGCAGGCGTCGGGGAGGCGGCGGTGCCGCCGGCTTTTCCCGCCCGCTGGTTTTAGGCGGCAAAGCGGGGGATTCGTGGCGAGGGTTTTGGGGGGGATCTCTACCCACACCCCCCCCAAAACACACACACCCCCCACCAGCCCCTCTGTTGGCAGAGAAGGCCGGGCGGCCACCCCCGCTCGGTGCCCGCCGGGGGCCCACGTGAGCCGGTTGGAGCTGCCGAGCCGGCAACGCCCTGGCGCCGCGCGGGCAACGAGCCCGGCTGGGCTGGCGGCACCCGCTTGGGAAAGCAACCGTAGGCGCTGAGGACACCCCAAACCAGGTTTGGGGGGAGGACACCCCCCTCTCAAACCAAGGCGGGGGGTGGGAAGGGGGTTCACCCCACCCCCCACACCGAGGGCTTCGCGCCACCGCTCGCCATGGCGGTAAAACACCCAAGAGCCGCCACCGGCGCCGCCACCGCCAATCCAAGGCCCACCCGGTTCCTCCTCCCTTGGCATCTGGGCTTCGGTGGCGCCGCGCTGGTGGGGTGGCCGGGCGGGAACCCAGGCGTGGGGGTGGCTCCCCACAACCCCCCCCCCCCACCCCAAGCCCGGGCACGCGCTGGCCGGCCCGGCCCCCCGGCGACACCAGACATGTTGTTTATGCCGCCGCCGTCCGTCGCTGTTTATCCCGATTTTTTTGGGCCCATTCCACCCGGATTCCCTTTGAAGTCCGCCCGTTGTCGTGGTAACGGTGATGTCAGAGCCGGGCGGGGCTTTGCCAGCTCCCACATGGCGGCCCAGGAGCCCCCGGGCCCCATTACAAGCTTCTTCCAGGAACTCCCAGGCCGTTGGCGGCGTCGGCGGCGTCGCCGGAACCGCGATCGGACACCAGCCCCTTCCCACCCTGGGGACACCGCGTTCCACGGCTGCCCCATGGCAATGGGGACACGGAGGGGTGGGGGAGTGGGTGGGTGGGGGGCTCAGCTCAAAAGGGGGACACCAGCAACGCCGACAGCATTAGGGGTGGCGGAGCTGCGCCGGCGCCGAGCGCCGCGGTGCCACATGTTCCCACCGCGGCCACAAAGGAGCCGTGAGGAGAACCGGCATGTGCCAAACCCTGGCTGTGGGGGGGTGTGGGTGTGGGGGTGTGTTTTGGGGGACACACACACACACAGGATGGGGTGGCAGCTGGGACGACTCATTGTCACACCGGTGCTTGGTGGAGGAGCCACGGTACCCGTGCGTCACCGGCACAGCGTGCGCATCACCGGAACCACGTGCCGCGGTGCCTCGCACGAGGGTCCCCACCTCAGGGGCTCCCACGGCACGCTCTGGTGCTGGCACGTGCCTGGCTGGCACCATGACTCAGCCCTCTGGGGCGCTGTTGTGTGTGTCCCCCCTCTTTGTGTGTGTCCCCCCCTTTCTCCTCCTCTCCGTAGCCGGATCGTGCCGGGGTTATTTTTACCACAGGAAGGGAACGTTCACCCGGCTCGACCCGGCGCTGGCAGCACCCAACCGGGGCCTGGTTACCAGAACAACACCCCCCTCCCCCAAAAAACACCCCCCCATACACACACACACCCACCCCCTCTCCCCTCACCCCAGGGTGGGGGGGACCCACACACATGGGGACCCTCTGCTCACCGTGCCGGCTTCTCCCCAAATGGGACCCAGCTCCGGATGCGCCATCAATCCAACACCACCACCAAAGCACCGCTGGGTCTGCTGGGGATTGGGGTTGGGGGGGGGGCCCTGGTAGCCCCAATCCCCCCAGTTCTCCCCTCCCTTTGGCCCCCCCACCCCCCCCTTAACCCGCTGCTGCCCGCCGGGGTTCCTGGCGATGCGATTTTTTACCATCTCACCCAAAATCACATTGCCAGGGATTTCCAACGGGCAGCAGCCCCCGCACCGGGCCTGGTGGGGGGGGTCCCTCAGGGACATTGAGGGGTGGGAAGAAGGGGAAAGGAAACCTCCGGGGGGGTGGGGGGCAAGGGGGGGCCCCGTGGGGCTGGGGGACAGGGCTTAGCCCACCTGTGAACAGAGTTGGCAGCTGCGTCGTGTTCACAGTGGCTAAGTTCCGCTCCCCGGCGCCCTCCCGGAGGCTGGAACCCCCCCACCAAGGGATCTGGGACCCCCCCCCACACCAAGGGAGATGGGGAACCCCCCCCAAGGGACCTGGGACACCCCCCACCAAGGGAGATGGGGGACCCACCCCCCACCAAGGGAGATGGGGGACCCCCCACCAAGGGAGATGGGACGGGACCTACCCTCCACCAAGGGATCTGGGACACCCCCCCACCAAGGGAGGTGGGGGACCCCACCACCAAGGGAGATGGCGAACCCACCCCCCAAGGGACCTGGGACCTCCCCGACCAAGGGAGATGGGGGACCCACCCCCCACCAAGGGAGATGGGACGGGACCTACCCTCCACCAAGGGACCTGGGACTCCCCCCCCACCAAGGAAGATGGGAACCCCCCCCAAGGGACCTGGGACGGGACCCACCCCCCATGAAGGGACCTGGGACCCTCCCCACCAAGGGAGATGGGGAACCCACCCCCCACAAAAGGACCTGGGACCCCCCCACAAAGGGAGATGGGATGGGACCCACCCCCCAAGGGACCCCACCCCCCACAAAGGGACCTGGGACACCCCCCCAAAGGAGATGGAATCCCCCCCCCCAAGACACCTGGACCACCCTGAAGAGAATTAGAACACCCCCCTCCATGGGAACCGGGACCCCCCCCAAGGGCACCAGACCCCCCCCCCCCCCGATGAGAACCAGGATCCCTCCCAAGTCAATTCGGGCCCCCTCAAAGGACACCAGGACCCCCCCGAACGACACCAGGAGCCTCCCGAAGGATACCAGGACCCCCTCCCCTCCCGAACGGACTCCCACCGGGATACCCCCCCCCACGAAGGACTCCAAGACCCCCCCCCCCACCCCGGTCCTGCCCCCCGTGCCTACTGAGCTGATATGCAGTTGCTTTGGTTAAACTGGCTCAGTTCAGCAGGAACAGGGGTCTGGCCCCGAGCGACGCAGCCCCCCCCCCCCAAAAAACCCCTCCCCCACCTCCTTAAGACCCCCCCCCCCAAATTTCCCCCCCCCCCCGTGGTGGAGCCCTGCCTGGGTCCCGCGTGCAACAACCGAGCTCACCGGGACCCGCAGGTTCTTCCACGTCGCCGACACCCCGAACCAAACCCCCCCCCCCTTTTTTTTGGGGGGGGGGGGTGTATGTTGGACCCCACCCCTACCCAGACAAGCCCTGACAGCGCCGGAGCCGCGGGCACAGGGAGGATCCCACCCCCCCCCCCCCAAACCTCCACCCCCCACCCTCCCCACAAGCTGGGGCGGCACCAGCAATTAGGGGATTACTGGTTGATGAGTCACGAGATTGAGATGGGGGGGGGGGTTGGGGGTGCCCCGCCCCTCCCCCCTCCCCGGGTTGGATTATTAATTATTAATAATTATTAATTTGGTTTCCCAAAATAACCCCGGCGGCGCGCGCAGGGAATTTCCCTGATGTCAGAGGGGGAGGGGGAGGGGCTCAGCCTCTGGCCCCGCCCCCAATGAGGGGGAGGGGTGTGGGGGGGGGGGGGGGGGTGTGTGTTGCCCACGTGTCCGCCCCCCTCCCCTCCCTTCCCGAAAGGGCTACGGCGCCTTTAAAGCTGGCTGAAGCGCTCCAGCCAATCACAGCGCGGAGAGCCGCTGTCAGTCACAACGCGGCGGACCAATCAGCGGGAAAAGGGGCGTGGCTTCGCGGCTTCATTCATAAACTTGTGCTCCGGTGTAACCAAGGGAGGAGGAACAACGGGACCACCCCCCTCCTCTCCTACCCCCCCCCCCCACCCTGAGCCTCCCCGGCCCCCCCAGGACACCTCGCCCCCCCCTTTCTCCACCCCACCGGCGCGACCCCGCCCCATTCATCCCGGAGACACCGGTAGAGCGGAGGTTGGGGGGGGGGCAGCCGCTCGCCCCCTCCCCCCCCATCCCCCCGACCCCTTTTATTACTGAACGGGGGGGGCTGGATTTGGGGGGGGGGCTGGATGGGGGAGGGGGGCTGGATTGGGGGGGGGGGCTGGATTGGGGGGGTGCGGGGGGAGCTGTGCTCAGCCCCGGCCCTTCTTGGTTTTGCCTTTCCGGGGGGCTGCGGTGGGGGAGTTGGAAGGGGGGCGGAGGAGACCACCGCCAGCTTCTTGGGGAGCCCGGTGGCCGCTCGCTGCGCCGCCTCCCGCTCGATCTTCATCCGGATGCCGACCTCCAGGCGCTGCGGGACGGGGGGGGGGGGGATCGGGGAGATTAAGGGGAGGGGGGATTGGGGGGGGGGGGATCGGGGAGAGGGGGTTGGGAGGGGGGGGGAGGGGGGGGGGGATGGGGGGGACGACACCCCCTTCTCTCCCTCCCTCCCTTCCCCGCCCCGTCCCTCACCTTCTTCAGCTTCTGCTGCTGGATCACGCGGAGCTTCTTGGGGGCGATGATCCGGCCTGGGGGGGGGGGGGGGCGGGAAGCGGGTGGGCGGGGGTGGCGGCGGTGGGGCACAGCCGGCACCCCCAGAGCTCCTCCAAACCCGCTCCTCTCCCTCCCTCTCTCCTCCAGCCCTCCTCCCGCCTTACCCCCCGCTCCCTGCCGTTCCTCACCTCCCTTCCGTGGACCCCGGGCCGGGACCGAGGCCGCCGCCGTCTTCCCGGGCCTCTTGGCCGCCGCTTTGGGCCTGCCCTGAGCCATGGTTCTACCGCGGCTCTTCCGGGGTTCCGTGCGTGGGGCACGACGGGATAGAGCGGGGCAGGGGGTGCAAAGCACGCCGGGATATAGCGAGGCGAGGGAGGTGCCGGAAGGCGCGCCGGGATCTAGCGAGACAGCGCGCAAAGCATGCTGGGATATAGCGAGGCGAGGGAGGTGCCGGAAGACGCGCCGGGATCCAGCGAGACAGCGCGCAAAGCATGCTGGGATATAGCGAGGCAATGGAGGCGGCGTAGACGCCTGAGGGTTCTAGCGCGGCGCGGTGCACGTCGGGATACATCGAGGCGGAAGCGTCGCCCCCCTGTAAAAGGTTTTTACTGCCCCCCAGCGACGCCGTGCTCCGCCAGCGCGCGCCGCAGCTCCCCGGGGGCGAAGACCCCCCACTCGGTGACGATCCCCCCCGTGATGAGGTCATGAGGCGTGACGTCGAAGGCCGGGTTCCACACGTCGATGTCTGGACATGAAGGAAGGGGGGGAAGGGGGGGAAGGGGGGTCAGGCTGGACAGGACAGGGCCCCCCCACCCTCCCCTCCCCCCCAGCGGGGATGGGCCCCCCCCCCCCAAATGACAGGGACCCCCTGATGGAGATGGGACACCCCCCCCCCCCCCATACTGGACCCCCTCAATGTGGACCAGCCCCCCAGTTGGGATGGGACACCCCCCATACTACACCCCCCCATCCACAACTCTTCACCTCTACCCCTCCCCCCACATCCACTCCAGGCCCCCTCTGCCCCACACGAGATCCCCCCCCCCCCCAATACAGAAGACACCCCCCCCCCCACAAGGCCACCCCCTACCCCCCAGGTTTTGGGAGCTCTGGGAGGGGTTTTGGGAGCTAGGGGGAGGTTTTGGGGGCTGGGGGAGGTGTAGGGGGATGAGGAGGATTGAAGGGGTGTTTGGGGGGCTGGGAGAGATGGGGGAGGTTTTCGGGGGTGGGTAGGGGAATTAGAGGGCTGGGGGGGATTTGGGGGGGCTGGGAGAGGCGGAGTGGGACATTGGAGGACCCCAGTGGGAATTCGGGGTGTCAGGAGTCCCCTGGGGTGGAGGAAATGGGGGTGTCAAAGGGAGATGTGGGGTTTTGTGGGGATTTTGGGGGATCCTTGGAGGGGGGTGCCAGAGGATGTAAGGAGAGGTGTTTGGGGTGGGGTGGGGGGAGCTGAGGGGTATCAGCCTGGTGCCCAATTGTTGGGGGGGTGTCCCCTGGGTAGGGTGTGGCTCAGTGTACCCCACCCTGTCTGGGGTGCTCGTAGGGGTAAGGGGTACAACCACCCCAGACAGGGCAGGGTACACTGAGCCACCCCCCACCCCCTACCCAGGCGACCCCAGCCAACACCCCACATGGGTCACCCCCCCTACAACCCTCCAAATTGGGGGGGGGGGGAAGGGGAGGGTACCCCAACCACCCACCGTGGGGGGCCAAGCACAGGCCCTGGATGTGGGTGAGCTCCCGCGCCGGCCTCTCCTCGATGGGGATGTCGGCGCCGTGGGGCAGCTGGGGGTCGCAGGAGGAGCTGGGCGCCGCCACGTAGAAGGGGACGCCGTGGTGCCGCGCCGCCAGCGCCAGCTGGTACGTGCCGATCTTATTGGCCGTGTCGCCGTTGGCGGCCACGCGGTCGGCTCCCACCACCACGGCTGGGGATGGGGTGAGAGGTCAAGCAAGGTCCACCCTGCCACCCACCCACCTACCCACCCACCCACCCCATGGTGCCATGGCGCTCACCTTGGACTCCGCGGTGGCGCAGGGCGGCGGCGGCGGCGCTGTCGGCGAGGAGGGTGGCGGGGAGGCCGTCGTGCCGCAGCTCGAAGGCCGTCAGCCGCCCGCCCTGGTTGTAAGGCCTGGTCTCGGTACAGAACACCCGCGCCAGCCGGCCCTGCTCGTGCAGCGCCCGCGCGATCCCTGCGGACAGCGGGGGACGAGGGCGAGCGAGGAAGGGATCACAGAATCGTAGGGGGGTTGGAAGGGACCTCGAGAGATCAGCGAGTCCCTTCCCATCTTCAGCCCCCTCCTCTGGTCCTTCAGCATCTCCATAGCCTCCTTCATCCCCTTCATCCTCCTCCTCTGGACTCTCTCCAGGAGATCCCTGGCTGGTTGATCCCAGGGAGCCCAGCACTGGACACAACACTCCAGCTGGGGCCTGAGCAGGGCAGAGCAGAGGGGGAGGATCCCCTCCTGTGACCTGTTGCCCACACTCCTCCTGATGCCCCCCAGGATCCCATTGTCTCTCTCAGCCCCCAGGACACACTGCTGGCTCACGGCCACCCTGTCACCCCCCAGCACCCCCAGGTCCTTCTCCACAGAGCTCTTCTCCACCAGCACCCCCAGGTCCTTCTCCACCAGCACCCCCAGGTCCTTCTTCACTGAGCTCTTCTCCACCAGCACCCCCAGGTCCTTCTCCACTGAGCTCTTCTCCACCAGCACCCCCAGGTCCTTCTCCACCAGCACCCCTAGGTCCTTCTCCACTGAGCTCTTCTCCACCAGCACCCCCAGGTCCTTCTCCACTGAGCTCTTCCCCCCAGCACCCCCAGGTCCTTCTCCACCAGCACCCCCAGGTCCTTCTCCACTGAGCTCTTCTCCACCAGCACCCCCAGGTCCTTCTCCACCAGCACCCCCAGGTCCTTCTCCACTGAGCTCTTCTCCACCAGCACCCCCAGGTCCTTCTCCACCAGCACCCCCAGGTCCTTCTCCACTGAGCTCTTCTCCACCAGCACCCCCAGGTCCTTCTCCACTGAGCTCTTCTCCACCAGCACCCCCAGGTCCTTCTCCACCAGCACCCCCAGGTCCTTCTCCACTGAGCTCTTCTCCACCAGCACCCCCAGGTCCTTCTCCACCAGCACCCCCAGGTCCTTCTCCACTGAGCTCTTCTCCACCAGCACCCCCAGGTCCTTCTCCACCAGCACCCCTAGGTCCTTCTCCACTGAGCTCTTCTCCACCAGCACCCCCAGGTCCTTCTCCACTGAGCTCTTCTCCACCAGCATCCCCAGGTCCTTCTCCACTGAGCTCTTCTCCACCAGCACCCCCAGGTCCTTCTCCACTGAGCTCTTCTCCACCAGCACCCCCAGGTCCTTCTCCACCAGCACCCCCAGGTCCTTCTCCTCAGAGCTCCTCTCCAGCAGGTCACCCCCCCATCCCCCAGCCTGTACATCGTTGTACGATGACGCTGCCATTAGCGGGGTCCCCACCCCACCCACCCCACCCCACCACCCTCCTCCCCCCTGCCAGCCCCTTGGCTGTTGCCTACCCAGGGCGGTGCCGTAGCCGGCGGTAGCCAGCGTGCCGGTGTTGCAGTGGGTGAGGAGGGTGACGCCGCCGGCGGGGACGCGCCCCAGGATGTGCCGGGCACCGTGCGCCCCGATACTGCGGTTGTCGGCACGGTCCTTCTCCAGCAGCCCCTCGATGTGCTCGATGATGCTGGGGACAGGAGACCCCCCCTGAATACTGAAGAACCCCCCCACCCCACAAGGCCACCCCCTTACCCCCCCAGGCCTATGAGCACCCCAGACAGGGTGGGGTACACTGAGCCACCCCCCACACCCTACCCAGGGGACCCCCTCCAACAATGGGGCACCAGGCTGATACCCCTCAGCTCCCCCCCACCCCACCCCAAACACCTCTCCCCACATCCTCTGGCACCCCCCTCCAAGGACCCCCCAAAATTCCCACAAAACCCCACATCTCCCTTTGACACCCCCATTTCCTCCACCCCAGGGGACCCCTGACACCCCAAATTCCCACTGGGGGTCCTCCAATGTCCCACTCTGCCTCTCCCAGCCCCCCCAAATCCCACCCAGCCCCCCAATTCCCCTACCTACCCCCAAAACCTCCCCCATCTCTCCCAGCCCCCCAAACACCCCTTCAATCCTCCGCATCCCCCTACACCTCCCCCAGCCCCCAAAACCTCCCCCTAGCTCCCAAAACCCCTCCCAGTCCCCCAAAACCTTCCCCTTCTCCCCAAATCCCCCCACACCTCCCCCAGTGCCCCCCAAAACCCACCCCCTAGCCCCTCCAAAACCCCTCCCAGCCTCCCAAACCCCCCTCCCACCTCCCCAAAACCTCCCAGCCCCCCAAAACCCACCCCATAGCCTCCCCCAAAACCACCCCCTAGCCCCCCAAAACCCCTCCTAATCCCCACTCCCACCTCTCCCAGCTCCCCAAAACCTCCCAGCCCCCCCAAAACCCACCCCCTAGCCTCCCCCAAACCCCCCTCCCACCTCTCCCAGCTCCCCAAAACCTCCCAGCCCCCCAAAACCCACCCCATAGCATCCCCCAAAACTCCCTTCCAGCCTCCCAACCCCCCTCCCACCTCTCCCAGCCCCCCCAAAAACCACCCCATAGCCTCCCCCCAAACCCCCTCCCACCTCTCCCAGCACCTCCCAGCCCCCCAAGCCCCCCTCCCACCTCCCCAAAACCTCCCAGCCCCCCCAAAACCCACCCCCTAGCCTCCCCCAAAACCCCCTCCCACCTCTCCCAGCCCCCTAAACCTCCCCTCAAACCCCTCCCCTCACCCCATCACCCCAAATTCCCCCCCGCCCACTTTCCCCTGCCCTCAGACCCCCCAATTCCCCCCCTCAGACCTCCCCCCCCTCCATACCTCTCCCTGAGCTCCCCCGCCGTTACCCCGGGGGTCTGGGCCCGGTGCCGCACCAGCTCCCGCAGCCGCTGGGCCTCTCGGGCCAGGTTAACGGCCGTAGGCCTGGCCGTAGCCAGGAACCCAAGCCGCTCGCCCACAAAGGCCTCTAAGGCCTCCACGTCCCCCGCAGGCCCCTCGCCTGCCGCCAGCTCCAGCGCCAGGCTCAGGCACCCCACTAAGGCGATGGCCGGTGCCCCCGAACCTGCCAGTGGGGAAACACCAGCTCCAGTAACCCAACTTAAACTGGGGGGGCTGTAAAGAGGGGTGAAGGCCGGGGAAGGGGGTGAAGGCCGAAGCCTCTCGCCCACCTCCATGGAGCGGATGGCGGCCCAGGCCCGGTCCACCCCGTCCACCGGTTCATAGCTGAGCTCCTCCGGTAACCGGAGCTGGTTGAGGATGGAGAGGGAGCCCCGGCGGTACCGGATGGCCTCCAGCGCCATGACAGTGCCGGAAGCTGGAGGGTGCTTCCTCCCTCCCTGCCTCCCTCCCCCCTTCCTCCTCCTCCTTCCCCCAACACTTTGGCCTGGCTGGAGGAACTGGGATGGAACTGGGATGTAACTGGGGGATGTGGGGAAGGAGAGGGGAGGGGGAATAGAGAGACCCCCCCCTCGTTTCCCCCGCACTCAGGGGATGGGGGATACACACACATCATGGGTGGGATGGAACCGGGGAAAGGGCCCCCAAAATTCCACTCCCCCACCACCTTCTCCCTCTCCTTGGGGAAACCAGGGACCCATCAGCTCCCTCCACCAAAAGAGACCCCCCTCTTTTCCCCTGCTCTCAGGGGAGGGGGATACACGCACATCGTGAGGGGTGGGGGGTGTCAAGGTGATTTTGGGGGGTCCCAGCTGGGGGCAGCACAAAGAACTGGAGAGACTCAACCACGATGGCAACAGGGTTTAATGGGGGGTGAGGGGGGTATAAATTAGGGGGGGAGGAACAAACATAGTTTGGGGGGAGGGGGATGTTTGAGGGACCCCCCTCCCCAGAACCAGCCTGGAGGGGGGAAAGTAGGGGGGGGGGATCCAGCCCCAGCCCCAAACTGTGGCTCAGGCAGTCTCTGCCTCGGAGCTGGAGTCTGAATAGTCAGCAACAAGGGATGCAGGGAGGGGGGCTGGGGGTTCCATACTGGGGGGGCAACAGGGGGCTGGGGGTTCCGTACTGGGAGGGTAACGGGGGGTTGTCCCAGCATCAACCCCCCTGCATTTTGGGGGGGCTGCGGGGGGTTATTTCTCCCTTCTCCGGCTCCGCTGATCCATCGCATCCCTCTCCGGAACGCCGCCGGACGATGCCCAAACCAGTGGGGGTGGCAGCTGTTGGGGGGGTGGTTGTAGGGGGTTGCCCCCCTTCCTCTCTGTACCCGAGCCCCCAGACCCAATTTCTTCAGCGCTTCTCCCGCTCTGGCACCGGCGGCCGGGGGAACCAGGAGCGGCTGGAGATCTCCGTCCTCTTCATCCTCTGCTTCTCCTCGTAGGCTGGGGCAGGGGGAGGCGCAGCGACAGGTCAGGGGGTGGAAGACCCCCCCCTTTTCTCCCCCCACCCCCCTTTTCTATCCCCCACCCCCCACGCACAGTCGGGGCTCTGGTACTTGAGCAGTGCTGCCAAGCGCCGGTCCTCCTCCGCCTCCCGCACCAGAGGGATGCTCAGGCCGGCCTTCGCCTGCAACGCCGCTGCTTCCTCCTCTTCCTCACGCAGGGTCTTCTTCTCCTCCTTGGGGAGACCAGGGACCCATCAGCCCCCCTCCCCCTCCCCAAAATTCCACCCCTACCACCACCTTCTTCTCCTCCTTGGGGAGACCAGGGACCCATCAGCGCCCCCACACCTTCTTCTCCTCCTTGGGGAGACCAGGGACCCATCAGCCCCCCTCCCCCTCCCCAAAATTCCACCCCTACCACCACCTTCTTCTCCTCCTTGGGGAGACCAGGGACCCATCAGCCCCCCCACACCTTCTCCCTCTCCTTGGGGAGACCAGGGACCCCATCAGCCCCCCCACACCTTCACCTCCTTGGGGAGACCAGGGACCCATCAGCCCACCCCCTCCCCCCCAAAAAAAATTCCACCCCTACCACCACCTTCTTCTCCTCCTTGGGGAGACCAGGGACCCATCAGCCCCCCCTCCCTCTCCCCAAAATTCCACCCCTACCACCACCTTCTTCTCCTCCTTGGGGAGACCAGGGACCCATCAGCGCCCCCACACCTTCTTCTCCTCCTTGGGGAGACCAGGGACCCATCAGCCCCCCCTCCCCAAAATTCCACCCCTCCCACTACCTTCTTCTCCTCCTTGGGGAGACCAGGGACCCCATCAGCCCCCCCACACCTTCTTCCCTCTCCTTGGGGAGACCAGGGACCCCATCAGCCCCCCCCACACCTTCCACCTCCTTGGGGAGACCAGGGACCCATCAGCCACCCCCCCTTCCCCTCCTACCAGACCAAGAAAATTCCACCCCTACCACCACCTTCTTCGCCTCCTTGGGGAGGCCAGGGATCCATCAGCCCTCCACACCCTTCTCCTGCAGCTCCCCTAAAATTCCACCCCCCACCCCCTCTCCTTCCTCCTCCTTGGGGAGACCAGGGACCCATCAGACCCCCCAACACCTTCTTCTCCTCCTTGGGGAGACCAGGGACCCATCAGCCCCCCCAAAATTCCACTCCCCCACCACCTTCTCCCTCTCCTTGGGGAAACCAGGGACCCATCAGCTCCCTCCACCACCACCACCTTCTCCTGCAGCGTCTTCTCCTTGGGGAAACCAGGGATCCATCAGGCCCCCCAAAATTCCAACCCCCTCCACCTTTTCTCTCTCCTTGGGGAAACCAGGGACCCATCATACCCCCCAACACCTTCTTCTCCTCCTTGGGGAGACCAGGGACCCATCAGCCCCCCCAAAATTCCACTCCCCCACCACCTTCTCCTTCTCCTTGGGGAGACCAGGGACCCATCAGCTCCCTCCACCACCACCACCTTCTCCTGCAGTGTCTTCTCCTTGAGGAAACCAGGGATCCATCAAGCCCCCGCTCCTTGGGGAGGGGTATAGAGGGAGGTGTGTGTTTGGGGGGCTCCCCATAAAATTCCCCCTCAACCTCACCCTAAAACGCCTCCGGAGGCGACTGTTGAGGGCAAAATCATCCTTCCAGGCGCTCTGGGCTTCCTGGAGACTGGCCAGAGTGGGGACAGCTCTCTTCAGCACCTCCTGGTCAGCCACACCGTGCTCCAGCCGGAACATGGGATCCGTCTCCAACTTCTCCTTCTCCTCCTTCTCTGGGATGGGGTGGAAAAAAGAAGAGATGATGGGCCCCCACCTCCAAAAACAGCCCCCCTCTCTCTCTCTCCCTCTCTCTCCCCACTTCTTGGGACTCACCAGTGGGCAGGACCTGGTCATTATCCCTCAGATCCCAGCGCTCCTCCTTGCGCCGGGCGCCGCTCACGATGACGTAGTCGCAGCCCGCGGGGTCCGTCTGCATCTCGATGTAGTTGACACACAGGTGACACTTCATCCGGAATCTGGGGGGGAAGGGGGGGATTTAGGGGTCTCACTACCCCCTGGGGTACCCAGGTATAGGGAGGGGTGGGTGGATGGACAGACGGACACGGTACCCACCTATAGATGGGTGTTGTGTAGTACATCCCCACCTTCTTCTTCTCCGCGTTGTAGCGGACGCCTGAAGGGGGAGGGGGAAAAAGGGGTGAATTTGGGGGGGTTCTCCCCTCCTCCTGCTCCCATTTTGGGGTTTTTTGGGGAGGGGGTGGGGGGCATTGCCCAGAGGGGACAGTGATGGGGGCAGCGCTCACCCATCCCAATGTGGTTCTTGCAGCCGTCGCACCAGATGTTGTAGGGCATCTCGAACCTGTGGACAGCAGGATGGATGGACAGACAGACAGATACAGGGAGCCCCCCCCCCAACCCCAGGCTGTTATAGGGAGTAAGGGGGGACACACACACACATGGACAACCCCCCAACCTGGGGGTCAGTCCCCTCACCTGATGACCAGGATGCCCTGGGACAGCTTGCGGGCGCGCTCCCGCAGCGGGTGGCTGCCATGGTACTTGTTGAGGGAGCCATGCTGGGGGGCAAAGTTGGGGGGGGGTGGGGGTGGGGGAGGTCAGCTCAGCCCTGCAGCACAGCCCCTTGCCCCCCAAACCCTGCTCCAGCCCCTCAACCCCCTCAGCCAAGCCCCAGCGCCTCACCCCCCCAGCCAAGCCCCAGCCCCTCACCCCCCACCCCAGCCCCTCACCCCCCACCCCAGCCCCTCACCACCCCCCTTCAGCCAAGCCCCAGCGCCTCACCTCCCCCAGCCCCTCACCACCCCCCCTTCAGCCAAGCCCCAGCCCCTCATCCCCCCAGCCCCTCACCACCCCCCCTTCAGCCAAGCCCCAGCCCCTCACCCCCCCACCTCAGCCAAGCCCCAGCCCCTCACCCCCCCAGCCCCTCACCCCCCACCCCAGCCAAGCCCCAGCCCCTCACCCCCCACCTCAGCCAAGCCCCAGCCCCTCACCCCCCAGCCCCTCACCACCTCCCCCTTCAGCCAAGCCCCAGCCCCTCACCCCCCCACCTCAGCCAAGCCCCAGCCCCTCACTCCCCCCGACCCTGCTCCAGCCCCTCACCCCTCCCAGCCAAGCCCCAGCCCCTCACCCCCCACCCCAGCCAAGCCCCAGCCCTTCACCCCCCCAGCCCCTCACCCCCCCCAGCCAAGCCCCAACCCCTCACCCCCCTGCCCCACTCCAGCCCCTCACTCCCCTGCCCCACTCCCTCCCCCCGACCCCAGCCCAACCCCTCTCTCACCCCACTGAAGCCCCTCACCCCCCGTCCCACTCCCTCCCCCAGCCTCTCGCCCAGCCCCTCACCCCCCCAGCCCCCACCTTGGCCGGGTCGAAGTCTGGCGGGTAATACTTGTTGGTGCCTTTGCGCTCGCCCTGGGGGTGGGGGGGGAAGGAACCGGGGGGTTAGAACCGGGGGGGGTTTAGAACCGGGGCGGAGGGACCCCAGGCGGGGGTAGAACCGGGGGGGTTAGAACCGGGGGAGTGGAACCGGGGGGGGGGTTAGAACCGGGGGGGTTGGAACCGGGGGGGGTTAGGACCGGGGGGGCGGTTAGAACCTGGGGGGGTTAGAACCGGGGGGGGTTAGAAGAACCTGGGGGGGTTGGAAGAACCGGGGGTTAGAACCGGGGGGGGGTTAGAACCGGGGGGGGTTAGAACCGGGGGATGGAACCGGGGGGGTTAGAACCGGGGGGGTAGAACCGGGGGGGGTAGAACCGGGGGGGGTAGAACCGGGGCGGGGGGACCCCAGAGGGACCCCAGCAGCGCCTGGCCCCACTCACCATGGCGGCAACGGGGACTCAAGCGACTGGGACCTGGCGGGGAAGAGGAGCCGCTGTCACCGGTGGGGGGGGGGCCCGGTATGGGGCACCCCCCTCCCGGGACTAGGCCACGGACCGGGACTAGGCCACGGACCGGACCGGACCCTCCCCCCGGGGCCAGGGCCAAGGGGACGGGACCACCCCCGGTACCGAGAGCCCAGCGACGGGCCCGGTGTCGCCGTGTCCGCGTCCCCCCTCTCCCCCGGTACCGGTACCGGGCTCCCGGCCCGGCCCCACCGACCTCTTCCTGCTCCTCTCCCAGGCCCCGCCCCTTCCTCTGCGTCACTCGGCGTCCAACTGACGTAAAGGACGGGGGTGGGCGTGGCTAACAGGGAGACCGCGCCTGCGCACTGCGCCGCAGCGCCCTCACCTGCGGCCGCCCGTGGCAACGGGGCCCATGGCAACGGGGCCCATGGCAACGGGGCCCAGAGCAACGGGGCCCAGAGCAACGGGACCCATGGCAACGGGGCCCAGAGCAACTGGGGCCATGGCAACCAGCCCCATGGCAACGGGGCCCTTGGTAACAGGCCCCATAGCAACGGGGCCCATGACAATGAGACCCATGGCAACAGGAACCTTGGTAATGGTGTCCATGGCAACGGGACCCATGGCAACGGGACCCATAGAAACAGCACCCATGGCAACAGGACCCATGGCAACCAGCTCTCCCTTTGATGCCCATGGTTCCAGAGCTCTCCACAGCCTTTGTGTCCCCCTTTGCTCCCCTGGCCCCCCCGCCCCGGTGCCCCTCCCGGTGCCCCCGGTTCCTCAGCCCCCGGCAGCGGCATCTCCAGTTCCCACAGTGGTCCGTGTGTCCCTCCCCCCTCCCCAGTGTCCTCAGGCGAACCCACAGCCAAGGGAAGCTCCGCGCACAGTCTGTGCCCCCTGGCACCACGGGGTCACCCCACGGCCCCCCCCCCACCTCAGTTAATTAAAGCCATTAATCATTTTAAGCCCCTTTACTAGACCTGAGGGTTGACTGGGGGTGGGGTGGGGGTATCCCCATCACCTGGGGGGTCTCTGGGAACACAGAGGTGTCCCCCCATCCCCAGCCCACCCCGCCACCTCCGCCGTCACCGTGACCCAGCGGGTGCCGCCGCGGCCTCTGATCATGGCAGCAGTGCTGAGCTGTGGGCCGCAGCGGGCGGTAGCTGCTTCATCACAGGGGCAACGCTAACGAGCACCAGGACCCGCTGTGGACAGACAGACGGACAGACAGACCGAGCTGGGGGGTCCCGTGTCCTGGTGGGACCCCACAGCGTCACCGCCATCCCCTCACGTCCCAGGAAAGCACGGATCCATGCGGGAACGGGGCAGACACGGGGAGGGGTGCACCCACAGTGGGCTTCCCCAGGGACAGATCCTGATGTTGGGATTCACCCTGGACTCCCCCAAAAAGTTCTGGGGATGTGCTGAGCTCAGCAAATCTCCGGGGGAGCCGGATGTGTCCCGACGATGCACCAGGACACATACCAAGGGGATGGGGGGAAGCACCCTGGCACCCCAAGCCAGAGCAGGGGGACACACGTGGGTGCGACCACTGAGGCCAAATCCCCAGTGCCGGATTTGGGAGGCGGTGCAGGATGTGGCCTCAACGGGGGGAGCATCCCACCCTGGGGCCGGATCCAGCGCTGGGACACGGTGCCCAGCAGCACCCGCACCGGCTGCCGGCACCGTGGGGTATCCATCTGTGCCGGCGGTGTGTGGGGGCACACGGCCAGGACCTGGGGGCCACATCCTGCCCTACGGAGCCGAACGGGTTTGGCTACGGGATCCTGGGACCCACCGGGATGGTGGGAGCCGGATGGCATCGGGGTGGATCACCGCAGCCGGTTACACGCGTGGCGTTGGCACCGGCTCCCCCGGTGCTTGGCCTCCGGTACCCGGCATCCGGCCAGGGAGAAGCAGGAAAATGCTGAGCCTGGAGCCTGGCAGCACCGGCAGCATCACCACCACACCACCTCCCCCTCCTCCCCTCCCGGCGCCCTGCGCTGCCCGCACGCGCCTGCCTGCGGTGTGCACACGTGCCGGGCCTCGCACACGCGTGTGCTGGGCCACGCACATGCAGACACACGCGTGTCGGGGGGAGGTGGATGTTGGGGTGACGCTTGGTTCCCTTCACACCGTCCTCACGGTGATGCCGGCAGCACTCTTGGCTCAGGGCTGAGACCTGCCGCGCTCGGTGCATCCTCCAGCACCCACCCAGATGGGGACAGGATGGGGCTGCAGACCTCTGCCCCCCATCATCACCGCCCCATCGCCACCCCCCCAACCGCCACCACCCCATCACCACCACCCCATCACCAGCACCCCAACACCATTGCCCCATCACCACCACCCCATCACCCCCACCCCATCACCACCACCCCATCACCACCTCCCCATCACCACCACCCCCATCACCACCACCCCAACACCATTGCCCCATCACCACTGCCCCATCACCACCACCCCATCACCACCACCCCATCACCACCCCATCACCAGCACCCCATGACCAGCACCCCATCACCACCACCCCATCACCACCCCATCACCACCACCCCATTGCCAGCATCCCATCACCACTGCCCCATCGCCACCACCCCATCACCAGCACCCCATCACCACCACCCCACCACCACCCCATCACCACCCCATCACCACCACCCCATCGCCAGCGGCGCTGAGCCGGGCACGTGGCGGTGCCAGGACAAAAGCCGTGCTGGGACAAAGGGCGCTGACGTCACACGCGCGGGGCTGGGGGCACCGGGTGACCTACTTCCCGGGCGGGGGAGGGGGAGGAGACCACAGCTTCAGGGGGGATGCAGGGGGGACCCCAGACCCACGGTGCTGTCTGTGTGTCTGTCCCCCCATTGCATCCCCAGGGACAGGACCGGAGTTGAGCCGTGGCATCCTCAGCGTGTCCCCGTGGGGAAACTGAGGCAAGAGTCCCGTGTCCTCAATCAGGGCCGTGGTGTAATTAAAGCCCTGGATAATGAAGTCACGCTGATGGGGGGGTGTGTGTGTGTGTGTGTGTGTGTGTCCTGCCCCCATCCTTGTGCACGCAGCTGCGTGTGCCACGCACGAGGGTCCTGCCCGTGTTGGCCGCGGGGCCGTGTGGGGTGTGGGGCACGGGGTGTCACACGAGGTGTGGGCACGGGGTGTCACACGTGGCCAGACACGCCCTGACACGCTGGCCTGCAGCCGTTGCACACGCGTGTGAACCCTTCCCTGCATCATCCTGCAGAGCCTGCCTGAGGGCTGCGCACGAGGGTGTCGCTGGAGCCTTGCACACTCGTGTGCCCCATCCTGCCCAGAGCCTTGCACACTCGTGTGCCCCATCCTGCTGGGAGCCTTGCACACTCGTGTGCCCCATCCTGCCCAGCGCTTTGCACACTCGTGTGCCCCATCCTGCCCAGAGCTTTGCACACTCGTGTGCCCCATCCTGCCCAGAGCCTTGCACACTCGTGTGCCCCATCCTGCTGGGAGCTTTGCACACTCGTGTGCCCCATCCTGCTGGGAGCCTTGCACACTCGTGTGCCCCATCCTGCCCAGAGCCTTGCACACTCGTGTGCCCCATCCTGCTGGGAGCCTTGCACACTCGTGTGCCCCATCCTGCCCAGCGCTTTGCACACTCGTGTGCCCCATCCTGCTGGGAGCTTTGCACACTCGTGTGCCCCATCCTGCCCAGCGCTTTGCACACTCGTGTGCCCCATCCTGCTGGGATCTTTGCACACTCATGTGCCCCATCCTGCCCAGCGCTTTGCACACTCGTGTGCCCCATCCTGCCCAGAGCCTTGCACACTCGTGTGCCCCATCCTGCTGGGAGCTTTGCACACTCGTGTGCCCCATCCTGCCCAGAGCCTTGCACACTCGTGTGCCCCATCCTGCTGGGAGCTTTGCACACTCGTGTGCCCCATCCTGCTGGGATCTTTGCACACTCATGTGCCCCATCCTGCCCAGCGCTTTGCACACTCGTGTGCCCCATCCTGCCCAGAGCCTTGCACACTCGTGTGCCCCATCCTGCTGGGAGCTTTGCACACTCGTGTGCCCCATCCTGCCCAGAGCCTTGCACACTCGTGTGCCCCATCCTGCCCAGCGCTTTGCACACTCGTGTGCCCCATCCTGCTGGGAGCTTTGCACACTCGTGTGCCCCATCCTGCCCAGAGCCTTGCACACTCGTGTGCCCCATCCTGCCCAGAGCCTTGCACACTCATGTGCCCCATCCTGCTGGGAGCCTTGCACACTCGTGTGCCCCATCCTGCCCAGAGCCTTGCACACTCGTGTGCCCCATCCTGCCCAGAGCCGCTGACCCAGTGCCGGTCCCCGGTGTTCCCCACACGCCCCCAGCATCCTGCCCTCCCCCCGCCCCCTCCTCCCCTCCTTCCTCCCCCTCCCCCTCGCTCCTTTTAGCCCGAACCCGAGGAGGAGGAGGAGGAGGAGGAGGGAAGGGGGGGGCGGGAGGTAGGGAAGGGGGGAAGAGCCCCGCGGGCAGCCAGGGAGGGAGAGGGAGGAGGAGGAGGAGGAGGAGGAAGAAGAGGAGGAGGAGGAGGAGGAGGAGGAGGAGGAGGAGGAGCAGCGCGGAGGCTCTGCCGCAGCCCGGGCCGATGGGCCCCGCCGCCCCGCTGCTGCCGGGGGGCTGACGGCGACCCCCGCCCGGCCCCGCCGTGCCCGAGGGTTTTGGGGGGGGGGGTTTGGGGGGGGGGCTGAGAGATTCCAGCTTCCAGCGCCGACGAGGGATTTTTGGGGCGGGGGGGGGGGGGAGGGATTTTTTTTTGTTTTTTTTTTATTTTTTTTTTTTAAATTTTTTTTTCTTTTTTTTGGTTTTTTTTTTTTTTGGGGGGGGGAGGGGCGCGTGTATTTTTTCGGGGGGGGGGGGAACATTTTTAAACACACACCTCTCTCTCTTCCCACCCCCCTCCCCAACCCCCCCCCTCAAACTCCCCACCTCCTTCACCTCCCCCACTACCCCCCCTCCCTCACCCCCCTACCCCCCCCCCCCGATGCTCCGGGCTGCTCCCCGGTGCTGCTCGGCGGCGGCTGCCGGGGGCGGCGGGACGCGCTGACCGGGCGCGGGTTTTTTTCGGATACCCCCCTCCCCTCCTCCCCCTTTTTCCCCCCCCCCCCTCCTCCCCCTTTCCCTCCCCATCTTCCCCTTCCCCATCCCTCCTCATCCTCTTCCCCACCCCATCCCCGAGGCCGCTCGGAATTGGCGCAGCCGGGGCCGCCGCGCTGGGGGGAGCTGCCGCCGCCTCCCCCACCCCCTTTTACCCCCCCCCCCACCCCGCTGCTGCATCGGGGCACCTCGGCATCCTTCCACCCCCCCACCTCTCCTTATCCCTTACCCTCTCCCCCACCCCCACCCCGGGCACCGGGAGCCGCAGCGGCGGGACACCCCCCCCCATCCCCATCCCCATCCCCATCCCCATCATCCCCATCAGCCGGGGGGTGCCGCACCATCCCCCCCTCCCCGCACCCCGCTGCCGGCTCGCGGAGGGGAGAGGGGGAAGGGTGGGTGGTTGGAAGGGGAGGGGGCTGCATCTCCCGCCGGCCCCCACCGCGGGGGCGCAGAAGAAGGATGCCCGGGCCGGTCCCCGTTCCCACCGGTCCCTTCGCCGCCGTTTGAACCATTCCCGAACCCGGCCGGGACGGCGTCCGGTTTTTCCCCCTTTTCCCGCCGCGGCGGCGGCCCATGGGATGTGATGAGCTTCTCTCCGACTCCGGTCTCAGCAGCAGCGTGAGCCCCGGCCCGTCGCTCTCTGCAGGATGGCTCGTTTCGGGGACGAGATGCCGGCCCGTTACGGGGCAGGAGGAGGAGGAGGAGGTGGTGGAGGTGGAGGAGGAGGGGGTCCCGGTGGCCCCGGGACTACTGCTGGGGGCCGGGGAGCTGGGGGACCTCGGCAGGGCGGCCCCCCCGGGGCGCAGAGGATGTACAAGCAGTCGATGGCCCAGCGAGCCCGCACCATGGCTCTCTACAACCCCATCCCCGTCCGGCAGAACTGTCTCACGGTCAACCGCTCCCTCTTCCTCTTCAGCGAGGACAACGTGGTGAGGAAATACGCCAAAAAGATCACCGAATGGCCATATCCTTTTTTGGGGGGACCCCCTTCCTTCCCTCCCTCCCCCTGCCCTGCATTGGGGTCCCCATCCCCATCCCTATTCGCATCCCCATCCCCATCCCCATCCCCATCCCTATTCGCATCCCCATCCCCTATTCCCTATTCCCATCCCCATCCCCTATTCCCTATTCCCATCCCCATCCCCATCCCTATTTGCATCCCCATCCCCATCCCCATCCCCTATTCCCTATTCCCATCCCTATTCCCATCCCCATCCCTATTCCCATCCCCATCCCTATCCCCATCCCCTATCCCCTATTCCCTATTCCCATCCCCATCCCTATTCCCATCCGCATCCCCTATCCCCTATTCCCTATTCCCATCCCCATCCCCCTGCCCTGCACCTGGCTCCCCGGTCCCCTCCAAGCAGCACCCGGTTATGCATCCCCGTTGCCCACACTCTGCATCGGGGTCCTCCGTTCCCCACAGCCTCTGCCAGCTCCCCAGCACATGTCCCCAGCACCCTGACCTGCATCAGGGTCCCTGGTCCATGTCTTGCATCAGCTCCCCCTATCCCTGTCCTGCACCAGGTCCCCGTCCCTGTATTGGGGTCCCCGTCCCTGTATTGGGGTCCCTGTCCCTGTATTGGGGTCCCTGTCCCTGTATTGGGGTCCCCATCCCTGTATTGGGGTCTCCATCCTCATACTGTGGTCCCCATCCCCCTGCCTTGCATGAAGTCCCCATGCCGTGTCCCCGTGTCCCTGCCCTGCTTTGGGGTTCCCCCCTGCCCCCCCAGATTAAGGACCCCCTTTCCTTACCCTGCACCAGGTCCCTGTCCCCAGCCCCCTGCCCTGCCTGGGGGATCGGGGGGTGGTGGTCCAGCTCATCCTGGGATGGCTGGGGGTTGGGGGCTCCATTGCACCAGCATCTCCCAGTGCCCTAATTTGGGGCGGGGGGGGTGGGGTTGGGGGAGCTGACCCAGCACCCCTCAGTGCTGCTCTCCATCCCCCCCACATGTGCCCCCAGGCTCAGGGTGTCCCCCTCCCTCCCTCCCCAGGGCTGCTTGGGGTTGCAGGGCCGTTTTGGTGGGGCCATTTTAACACTGCCCTTGGGTGCCTCCTGCCCCCCCCAAACCCCCTCAGCCAAGAGCAGCACCCAAAGGCGAGGGATCCCCATCACCCCAAAGGGCCCAGCGTGGGCTCAGCCTCCCCCTTTCATCCCTCCTCCGGAGCCTTTTAGGGCCCCCCACCCCCCCCACCATGAAACCGGGGAGCGGGTGCTGCCGGTACCCCACTGGGCATGTGCGCCGCAGCCGCGGTGCCGTGGTGATGGGCGGTGGGGGGCATGTGTCGGTGTGGGGACGATGCCACCGGCACCTTGGTTGAGGGGGGTGGTTGGGGGGTGCCGGTGGTGCAGGGAAGGGGGGATGATGATGATGGGATGTTGCTGTGCGGAAGCCAATCTGGCGGTGCGTGGCCGTGCCATGCCGCAGAGAAGGATGGGCACCACCGCCAGCACCCATCCTGGCACACCGGCACCCGCCACCCCGTGCCAGGCCTTTACCGTTGGCCACCCAAACTGGGCGGGGGGTGGGGGGGTCCCCCGGTGTTGTGGCAGCGCGTGTGGGAGCAGAGCTGGGGGTGCTGTGCCATGGGTAGGGTTGGGGGGGGGTGTGTGGGGGGGGTAGGGAGGGGGGTTGCCGGCATGGAGACCCCTCCAGCAAGCGTGGAGGGGGCCGGGGAGGGTGATGCATCGCACCGCCCACCCCAAAACCCTGTGGGCCCCATCCTGCGCCTCCCCCGCTGTCACGAAGCCGCGGCGGCGGGCTCGTTAGCTGGGGCGGCAGGGGGGGTGGTGGTGGTGGTGGTGGGGGGCGGGGGGTGTGTTTGCTCCTGTGGCACCCCAAAACCCATCCTGCTGGGTGCCGGCACCCTGGTTCACCGCAGTGGGTCCACTCATGGCCGGCGCGGCTGTGCCGTGACTCGGGGGGGTCCCTGGCGCAGGTTGGTGTGGCCAGAGACCTGTGCCATGCCAGGTAGCTGTGCCGGATAACGGCGCTGTGCCGGGTAACCACGCTGTGCCAGAGAGATGTGCTGCAACGCCAGGCTGTGCCGGCCCAGATAAGCTGTGCCGGATAACCACGCTGTGCCAGATAAGCCGTGCTGTGCCCGATAGCTGTGCCAGATAAGCGGACTGTGCCGGATAGCCGTGCCGTGCCGGATGGCTGAGCGGAACAGCCGTGCCAGGCAGCTGAGCTGTGCTGGGTAGCGGTGCCGTGCCAGATGGCCGCGCCAAATATCCATGCCGCGGAGCTGTGCTGGGATAGATTGCCGAGCGCCATAACCGCGCCGGATGGCCGCGGTGATGGTTGGGGCAGGCCCCAGAGCTGTGCCAAACTGCCAAGGCGGAGAGCTGGGGTGTGCTGGAGAGCTGTGCCGGGATGGGTGGCTGTGCCATGCTGGATGGCTGTGCCATACCGCATGGCTGTGCCACGCTGGATGGCTGTGCCATACTGGATGGCTGTGCCACTGGTGGCTGTGCCGGATGGCTGTGCCACGCCGGATGGCTGTGCCGTACTGGATGGCTGTGCCATACTGGATGGCTGTGCCACTGGTGGCTGTGCCGGATGGCTGTGCCACGCCGGATGGCTGTGCCATACTGGATGGCTGTGCCACTGGTGCAACCATGGACGAGCCTTTGGCATTGGCCATGGGGCAGCTTGGCGAGCATTGCATTGGGGAGGGGGCTACACGGTGCCGGTGGCACAAACCAGCCGCCAACGGGGGTCCCGCTCTACGGCCACATAACCCAGGACTTGCCACGGAGCTGCCGGATCGGGGAATGGGGCACCCCCTTCTCACCGTACCCCGGCACCACCAGCCAGGATGGGGGCAGGGAGGGGGCTGCACCCACCCCGAACATGGACCCCCCCTCCACCCCAAGGCGTGCGTGTCTCCCAGCGGTGTCACGGCTGGGGCGCTGGCGGGTGCCGTGTAGGTTACTCCCCAGGTCCCGCTGCTACCGAGGCGCTTTGATCGCTGCCGGCTCCCGGCTTCGTGCCGAGGAGCCGAGGCCGTCGGGGTCGCGCCTTTGATGGGGAAATTAATGAGCTGCAGAGCACGTGGGGGGACGGGTGGCAGCCGGGTCCCACGGCTCCGCTGCCAACCGCCGCCGCCGCTGGGATTCCTGAGCCATCCCCATCCCTTTAGGCAACCCCTGCCTCAGTTTCCCCAAGCCACCAGACCCCCCACGGACCGGGGTTTTCCTTGACTCAGCCCCCACTCCTTTTGAATACATGATTTTAGCCACCATCATCGCCAACTGCATCGTCCTGGCGCTGGAGCAGCACCTGCCCGACGAGGACAAGACCCCCATGTCGGAGCGGCTGGTGAGCGCTGGGATGGGGGTTCAGGGGTGGGATGGGATGGGATAGGATGGGATGGGATGGGATGGGATGGGGGGGCTCTGGTGAGGGTCCCCAGCCACCCCAACCCACACCATGCGCACAGCCGGTACCTGGCACACGGTGGCCGTGGCTCCCATTCCCGCCCCCCCCCCCAACCCTGGACCTGCTGGTGTCCCAGTTTTCTCCTTACTGGGAATCTGGGCCACGCTGGGAGCGGCAGCCGCCTCCGCTGCCCCACAGCACCTGGGGACGGGGTTGGGAGCAAGGGGGGTTATGGGGGGACACATACCACGTCATGCAGGGCCAGAGGCTGCCCTGGGTGCTGCCCTGGATGCCCCCTCACCCCATAGCCTGGGAGATGGGGGAGTGTGGGGTGTGGATAGGGGGTGTCCATCCCTCCCCCTCCCCAAATCCATCCTCCTGATGCCTGTCCCCCCCATCCCCAGGAGGACACGGAGCCATACTCCATCAGCACCTGGGGACAGGGCTGGGAGCACAGGGGTTGTGTGTGTGTGGGGGACACACACACCCCATGTCACGCAGGGCCAGAGGCTGCCCTGGGTGCTGCCCTGGATGCCCCCTCACCCCATAGCCTGGGAGATGGGGGAGTGTGGGGTGTGGGTAGGGGAGTCCATCCCCCCCCACCAAATCCATCCTCCTGATGCCTGTCCCCCCCATTCCCCAGGAGGACACGGAGCCATACTCCATCAGCGCCTGGGGACAGGGCTGGGAGCACGGGGGGTGTGTGTTTGTGGGGGGGACACACACCCCATGTCACACAGGGCCAGAGGCCGCCCTGGATGCCCCCTCACCCCATAGCCTGGGAGATGGGGGAGTGCGAGGTGTGGGTAGGGGGTGTCCATCCCTCCCCCCTCCCCAAATCCATCCTCCTGATGCCTGTCCCCCCCGTCCCCAGGACGACACGGAGCCGTACTTCATCGGCATCTTCTGCTTCGAGGCGGGGATCAAGATCATCGCGCTGGGCTTCGCCTTCCACAAAGGCTCCTACCTGCGCAACGGCTGGAACGTGATGGACTTCGTGGTCGTCCTCACCGGGTGAGGGGCCCCGGGGGGGGGGGAAAACACGGGCTGACACGCGTGTGCGTGCCCTGCCTGCCCCGGGGACACGCGTGTGCTCGCTCGTGGCTGCACCCTGAGGGTGGGAGGGAGGGAGTTGGGGGTGGGAGGGGGGTGTCACGGGTTCCTGAGGGGCTGGGGTAGAGAGAGAGACGTTAATTATTGCCTGTGGCGCTCGTCCCACTCCCCCGGCGGCAGCAAGTGCCTCTTAACGCTGTCACAATATTTCCCTGTGCCGCCACTCACCGGCCCGGCACACGCAACCCACCGCCGGCGTTTCGGCATCCCAGCCCTGGTATTTTGGCCTTGGAGGCCTGTGTTGGCCCCCAGAAACACCCCCCTCCCCCTTTCCCTTCCCCACCCCCACCCCCAGCACTGTGTCCCCTGCAGTGTCTTTCTTTCTGAGAGAGACAGTGGGGAAACTGAGGCAGGGAGCAGCAGGGCTGTCCCCTCTGTGCCCCTTCTAGCACAGGACTGTATCAAGGGGCTGCTCTGGCTGCTTCCTCCTGCTCTGCCCCCCACCCTTGCACCCCCTCCCCAGCACCCTGCTCTCCCCCCCACCCCATAGCCCTGACCCCCAGCCCCAACCCTGTGAATGAGCTGCAGCATCACTGGGGCTGATGGGGATGAACGAACTGGGGGGGGGACCCGCGGCTGGAGTAATGGGGATGAATGGGGGTGATGGGGGTCAGTGGGGTGAATGGGGCTGAAGGGAGGTGATGGGGTGAATGGGGGTGATGGGGTGAAGGGAGGTGATGGGGTGAATGGGGGTGAATGGGGGTGATGGGATGAAGGGAGGTGATGGGGTGAATGGGGGTGATGGGGTGAATGGGGGTGATGGGATGAAGGGAGGTGATGGGGTGAATGGGGATGAACGGGGGTGAACGGGGGTGAATGGGGGTGATGGGATGAAGGGAGGTGATGGGGTGAAGGGGGGTGATGGGATGAAGGGAGGTGATGGGGTGAATGGGGATGAACAGGGGTGAACGGGGGTGAATGGGGGTGATGGGATGAAGGGAGGTGATGGGGTGAAGGGGGGTGATGGGATGAAGGGAGGTGATGGGGTGAATGGGGTGAGAGGAATGGGTGATGGGGATGAATGGGGTGATGGGATGAAGGGAGGTGATGGGGTGAATGGGGATGATGGGGATGAGGGGTGATGGGATGAAGGGAGGTGATGGGGTGAATGGGGGTGAATGGGGGTGAGAGGGGTGAATGGGGTGATGGGGATGAATGGGGGTGATGGGATGAAGTGAGGTGATGGGATGAAGGGGGGTGATGGGGTGAATGGGGGTGAGAGGGGTGAATGGGGTGATGGGGATGAATGGGGGTGAACGGGGGTGAATGGGAGTGATGGGGTGACAGGGTGAGTGGGGTGACAGGCTGAGTGGTGCTGGCTGGTTGCCACAGTGCTGGGCAACAGCCGGGGACCCTCCACGGTATCCGTGGGGCTGGCGATGGGTCCCTGGGGTCGCGCCCAAGCAGCTGGATCCCCCTACCACCCCTTGGCTCCTTCAGAACCCCATGAGCCGACACCAGCCGGGGACTACCACCCACCCCCACCCCCATCCTCATCCCCAATCCCTAACCATGCTCAGTGCTGGCATCAGCACCGGCAACGCCGCCGCGCTCGGCCCGGAAAGGCTAAATATAACCCAGCACTCCCGCCCGCGCCGCCGGCACCAGCTCCCGGCCGTGGGCACGTGGCCATGCGCCGGGGACACGGGGGCTGGGGGGGTGTGTGTGTGTGTGGGGATGGGGGGTGTCCTCACCCACTGATCCCCCCCCACCCCACATCACCAGCATCCTGGCCACAGTGGGCTCCCAGTTCGACCTGCGGACGCTGCGGGCCGTCCGCGTGCTCCGGCCCCTCAAGCTGGTCTCGGGGATCCCAAGTGAGTGGGGTTTGAGGGTTGGGGGGAGGAGTTTAGGGTTTAGGGGTGTGTGTGGGGTCTGTATCAGCTCACAGCCGCCCGGTGCAGGTTTACAAGTCGTCCTGAAGTCCATCATGAAGGCCATGATCCCGCTCCTGCAGATCGGGCTCCTCCTCTTCTTCGCGATCCTCATCTTCGCCATCATAGGGTTAGAGTTTTATATGGGCAAATTCCACACCACCTGCTTCGACCTGGTGACGGGTATGTCTGCCGCCCCCCCCCCCCAAACACCCCCCTCCCACCCCCAAACCCCCCCCCTTTTCCATAAACATCCCACCTTCCCTCCCTCTCCCTCCCTGCCTCAGTTTCCCCCCGCTGAGGATGGTTCACACCCCTCCATGGGGACACAGTGGGGCTGACACCAGGACTTGGGGTGTGGGGGTGTGTGTGGGGGGGTGCTGTCTCAATTCCCCCCCCCTTCCCCATTACATAGCTCCCTGGGCCCATGGCCTGCACCCGATATGGAACGGCCTAATTACTTCTCTCCCTTGACGAAGCCGCCGTTAATTGGGGGGAGCTATTTCTGCACAGCACCCTCAGCATCCAGGGTGGGGGGAGGGGGTGTGTGTGTGAAGGAGGCTGCAAGTGGCGGGGTGAGGGGGGGAACATAGTGGGGATGGAAGGGGAGGAGGGGGCACCCCAAATTCCCCCCTAGGAAAGGAGTTGGGGGTGGGGTGAGACCTCTAGATGCGTGTGTGTGTCTTGGGGTCTGCCCATGTGTGTGTCCCCCCTCTCTGTGTCCCTGTCCCCCCCCCCCAAGATGAGATCAAGGTGGAAGTCCCCTGTGGGACGGACGAGCCGGCGCGGATCTGCCCCAACGGCACCAAGTGTAAGAAGTACTGGGAGGGCCCCAACTACGGCATCACCCAGTTCGACAACATCCTCTTCGCCGTCCTCACCGTCTTCCAGTGCATCACCATGGAAGGGTGGACAGACCTCCTCTACTATGTGAGCCCCGACGCCACGGGGATGGGCGCCATGCCTGGGGGGAACACCGTTAACCTCCCCCATTAACCCCCCCCCATTAACCCCCTCCTATTGACCCTCCCCATTAACCCCACCATTAACCTCTCCCATTAACCCAATAACCCCCCCAGTAACCCCCCTTCTATTAACCCCCCATTAACCCCCCCATTAACACCCCCATTAACCTCTCCCATTAACCCAATAACCCCACCATTAACCCCCTCCTATTAACCCCCATTAACCCCCTTCATTAACCCCCCCATTAACCTCTCCCATTAACCCATTAACCCCCCCATTAACCCCCCATTAACCTCTCCCATTAACCCAATAACCCCCCCATTAACCCCCCCCCATTAACCCCCCCCTATTAACCCCCTCCTATTAACCCCCCTCCTATTAACCCCCCTCCTATTAACCCCCCTCCTATTAACCCCCCCATTAACCTCCCCCATTAACCCCCCCATTAATCCCCCCATAAACCTCTCCCATTAACCCATTAACCCTCCCCCATTAACTCCCCCATTAACTTCTCCCATTAACCCATTAACCCCCATTAACCCCCCATTAACCTCTCCCATTAACCCCCCATTAACCTCTCCCATTAACCCAATAACCCCCCATTAACCCCCTCCTATTAACCCCCCTCCTATTAACCCCCCTCCTATTAACCCCCCTCCCAGTAACCCCCCCATTAACCCCCCCATAAACCTCTCCCATTAACCCATTAACCCTCCCCCATTAACCCTCCCCCATTAACCCCCCCATTAACCTCTCCCATTAACCCAATAACCCCCCCATTAACCTCCCATTAACCCCCCCATTAAACTCTCCCATTAACCCAATAACCCCCCATTAACCCCCTTCCCATTAACCCCCTTCCCATTAACCCCCCCATTAACCCCCTTCCCATTAACCCCCTCCTATTAACCCCACATTAGCCCCCCCATTATCCCCCCCATTAACCCTCTACCTTACCCTTCCTCCCTACTTTTTGCCCCCTCTGAGGGCTTTATGTCCCGCTCCCATGAGGATGAGGAGAAAATGGGGCACAGCACCCCAATCCCCATCCATATCCCATCCCTAACCCCCCCCCCAAAAAATAAAGGAGGGGGTGGTTTGTGGAGGTCACTGTGGAGATGGAGGAGACCCCAAAAGAAAAGGTTGGGGGGGGTGGGGGAAGGGTGTCCTGCCTCCACCTGCATCCCCAAGTCCTGTGGGGATGCTCTGTGCCCCTCCTGGCTCCCCATGCCCCCCCAATATCCTGGTGTAGGGTGGGGAGCACGCCCACGGGGTTTTGGGGTGTCACCATCCACAGAAACAGGGCTGTAGGACCCCCCCCCCCATCGCCCAATCATGAGACACCCCCCTTATCTAAACCCTTGAACCCCCCTCCTCTCCCCACAGAGCAACGATGCCTCAGGGAACACTTGGAACTGGCTGTACTTCATCCCCCTCATCATCATCGGCTCCTTTTTTATGCTGAACCTAGTGCTTGGGGTGCTGTCTGGGTACGTGTCTGGGTTGGGGGGTTGAGGGGCTCATCAGGAGTGGGGTGCCCACCCTGACACCCCCCCCCCCCTTATCCCATAGGGAGTTTGCCAAAGAGCGGGAGCGGGTGGAGAACCGCCGGGCGTTCCTGAAGCTGCGGCGCCAGCAGCAGATCGAGCGGGAACTCAACGGCTACATGGAGTGGATCTCCAAGGCGGGTGAGGGATGGGGCCCCCCTAATCCCACCCTTGGGACCCCCCTGCCATGGGGGTGTCCCTTCCCCCACCCCCAGCTTGCTGAGCCCCTTGCTTTTCTCTCAGAAGAAGTGATCCTGGCAGAGGATGATACCGAGGGAGAGCCCCGACACCCCTTCGATGGTAAGTGTCCCATCCCCCCCCCCCCAAAAACAGTGGGGTGGGGGTGAATTGGGGACCCAACCCCCCTGGGTGACGCCTGCCTCCCTGTGCCCCTCGCCCCTGCGGGAGCTCTCCGGAGGGCCACCATCAAGAAGAGCAAGACGGACCTGCTGAGCCCTGAGGATGCTGAGGAGCAGCTGGCCGACATCTCCTCTGTGGGTGGGTGGGGGCGCGGGTGCCCCCGGCCAGGGGCCGTGATGGGCGGGGGTTGGAGGGTGGTGGGGTTGGGGGGAGGGTGGGTGATGGGTGGGGGTGGGGTGGCGGGTGGTGGGGAAGGGGTGGGGATGAGGAGTGATGGGGTCGAGGTGGATGGGTGGTGTGGGGATGGGGTGGGAGGGGGTAATGGTGTGGGGGTGGGTGATGGGGTGTGGGGGGGTGATGGGTGGTGTGGGGATGGGGATGGGGTGGGGGGTAATGGTGTGGGGTGTGGGTAATGGGGTGGGGGGTGATGGGTGGTGTGGGGATGGGATGGGGATGGGGCGGGGGGAGTAATGGAGTGAGAGGGTAATGGGGTGGGGGGGTGACAGTGTGGGGGGTGATGGGTGATGTGGGAATGGGATGGGGGTGGGATGGAGGGGTGATGGGATGGAGGGAAGACAGAGTGGTGGTGCCAGGGCTGGGAGGGGAGGGGAGGGGGATGATGGGTGATGTGGGGATGGGGTTGGGATGGAGAGGGGGGGTGCCAGGGCTGGGAGAGGAGAGGAGAGGAGAGGAGAGGAGAGGAGAGGGATGATGGGTGATGTGGGGATGGGGTTGGGATGGAAGGGGGTGGGATGCCAGGGCTGGGAGAGGAGAGGAGAGGAGAGGAGAGGGATGATGGGTGATGTGGGGATGGGGTTGGGATGGAAGGGGGGTGGGATGCCAGGGCTGGGAGAGGAGAGGAGAGGAGAGGAGAGGGATGATGGGTGATGTGGGGATGGGGTTGGGATGGAAGGGGGGTGGGATGCCAGGGCTGGGAGAGGAGAGGAGGGGGATGACGGGTGATGTGGGGATGGGGTTGGGATGGCGCTGTGATGAGTTGTGGGGTGCTGGGGGTGCGTGTGTGTGGGATAACAGATAACCCATCTGTGGGGAGGGTGCTGGGTGACGGGTGGGGGCTCCTTTTTTTCTTCCCACCCCCCCTTCCCCCCTCTCCCCCCTCTCCCCCTTTCCCTTCTTTTTTCCCCCATCACCCCCCCGTAGGTTCCCCTTTCGCCCGCGCCAGCCTCAAAAGTGCCAAGCTGGAGAACTCCACCTTCTTCCACAAGCGGGAGCGGCGGATGCGCTTCCACATCCGCCGCATGGTGAAAACTCAGGCCTTCTACTGGACCGTGCTCAGTCTGGTAGCCCTCAACACCCTGTGTGTTGCTATCGTTCACTACGACCAGCCAGATTGGCTTTCCGACTTCCTCTGTGAGCCATCCCCCCACACCCACTTACCCCTGCAACCCCCACCCCCCAGCAGCCCAATTCCTCAGTTTCCCCCTCTCCCCACACTTCATGGGCTCTCTCCCCTCCCCCAGACTATGCAGAATTCATTTTCTTGGGACTCTTTATGTCCGAAATGTTTATAAAAATGTACGGGCTGGGGACGCGGCCTTACTTCCACTCGTCCTTCAACTGCTTCGACTGTGCCGTGAGTGGGGTGGGGGTGGGGGTGGGGATTGGATTGGGATTGGGATGGGGATGGGGATGGGATGGGATGGGATGGGGATGGGGATGGGGTGGGGATGGGATGGGGATGGGATGGGGACTGGATTGGGATGAGGATGGGATGGGGATTGGATTGGGGATGGGATGGGGATGGGGATGGGAAGGGGATTGGATTGGGATGAGGATGGGATGGGGATGGGATGGGATGGGGTGGGGATGGGATGGGGATGGGATGCGGATTGGATTGGGATTGGGATGGGAATGGGGTGGGGATGGGGATTGGGATGGGATGGGGATGGGGCGGGGATGGGGATGGGATTGGGATTGAGATGAGATGGGGATTGGATTGGGATTGGGATGGGATGGGGATGGGATGGGGATTGGGATGGGATGGGGATGGGATGGGGATTGGGTTGAGTTGGGATGGGGATGGGATGGGGATGGGATGGGGATTGGATGGGATGGGGATGGGAATGGGATGGGGATGGGGATGGGATGGGATGGGGATGGGGTGGGGATGGGATGGGATGGGGATGGGATGGGGATTGGGTTGAGTTGGGATGGGGATGGGATGGGGATTGGATTGGGATGAGGATGGGATGGGGATGAAGATGGGATGGGGATGAAGATGGGATGGGGATCAAGATGGGATGGGGATGGGATTGGGATGGGGATGGGATGGGGATGAAGATGGGATGGGGATCAAGATGGGATGGGGATCAAGATGGGATGGGGATGGGATGGGGATGGGATGGGGTGGGGATGGGGATGGGATGGGGATGGGGTGGGGATGGGGTGGGGATGGGATGGGGATGGGATGGGGATGGGATGGGGATTGGATTGGGATGAGGATGGGATGGGGATGGGGATGGGATGGGGATGAGGATGGGATGGGGATGGGATGGGGATGGGATTGGGATTGGGATGGGATGGGGATGGGATGGGGATGGGGATGGAATGAGATGGGATGGGATGGGATGGGGATGGGGATGGGTTGGGATGGGGATGGGGACAAGACGGGAACCCTCCCCCCAGGTTATCATCGGAAGCATCTTTGAGGTGATCTGGGCTGTTGTGAAGCCGGGAACATCCTTTGGGATCAGTGTGCTGCGAGCTCTCAGGTTACTGCGCATCTTCAAAGTCACAAAGTGAGTGCAGGTGCCACTGTCCTGCCCTCCCTCCCTCCCTCCATCCCTCCCTCCCTCCCTCCCATCCATCCATCCATCCATCCATCCATCCCTCCCTCCATCCCTCCCTCCATCCCTCCCTCCACCCCTCCCTCTATCCCTCCATCCATCCATCCATCCCTCCCTCCCTCCCTCCCTCCATCCCTCCCTCCATCCCTCCCTCCATCCATCCCTCCATCCATCCACCCATCCCTCCCTCCACCCCTCCCTCCGTGCCCACGGGTATCCAAGCATGTGCACACACGGTGTCCTTGTTTGGTGCCAAGCCTTCATCCCTTGTCCCCTCACCATCCCCATGTCCCCTCATCACCCCTGGTCCCCACAACCCCTTGCAGCCCCCCCAAGCGCTCCCCCCACCCTGAGCATGGCTCTATCCCTCCAGGTACTGGGCTTCCCTGAGGAACCTGGTGGTCTCCCTCCTGAACTCCATGAAGTCCATCATCAGCCTCCTCTTCCTCCTCTTCCTCTTCATCGTCGTCTTTGCCCTTTTGGGGATGCAGCTCTTTGGGGGACAGTGAGTAACCAGCCAGGGAACCAGGCGGGACCACCCTGACACCCCCTCCCCACCTCTCCCCCAGTGTGGGGGTGTATCTCCTGGGAGGCACCCAGCGAGGGTGGGGGTCCCACCCCTGCTCCCCACTCCCCCCAGGTTCAATTTTGACGACGGGACCCCTCCCACCAACTTCGACACTTTCCCAGCAGCAATAATGACGGTGTTTCAGGTAGGGACACCCCAATTTCCCTCCCCCCAACCCCTCCATCCCCACCCACCCCCCTTTTTGGGGGGGATCAGGATGCTGGCGTGGCGGATGGGGAGGTCCCCACTACCCCCCGTGGTGGCTCCTTCCCACACCCCCCCCACAGGGGCTTTCTGGGGGTTGAGATGCTGGCAGAAGGGGGGTCCCCACTGCCCCCCGTGGTTCTTTCTCCCCCCCCCAGATCCTGACAGGTGAAGACTGGAACGCGGTGATGTACGACGGGATCAAATCTCAGGGCGGCGTCAAGGGGGGGATGGTCTTCTCGGTCTACTTCATCGTCCTCACCCTCTTTGGCAACTGTATCCTTGGAAAAGGGGATGGGGAAGGGTCTTGGGGGGGTGTCTGGGTTGGTGGTGGAGAGGTGGGGGGACGCCCTGGGACCTTCTTTGCCTTGACAGGGCACCCAGACACCCTCCTCAACGTCTTCTTGGCCATCGCGGTGGACAACTTGGCCAACGCGCAGGAGCTCACCAAGGTGATGGAGGGGGCGGGGTACCAGGTTGGGGGTGGAGGTGGTAGGGGTGGGGTGCAGGGCTGCCCATCGCCCGTGGCCTCAGGGCTGGGCTGGACACGGTGTGGGGCTTTGCAGGACGAGCAGGAGGAGGAAGAAGCCGCCAACCAAAAGCTGGCGCTGCAGAAGGCAAAGGAGGTGGCTGAAGTCAGCCCGCTCTCGGCAGCCAACATGTCTGTCACCATGTGAGTGGCAGCCCGGCTCCATCCCAGCTCCATCCCTGGCTCCATCCCAGCTCCATCCCTGGCTCCATCGCTCCATCCCCGGCTCCATCCCCGGCTCCATCCCGGCTCCATCCCGGCTCCATCTCTGGCTCCATCCCGGTTCCATCCCTGGCTCCATCCCCGGCTCCATCCCGGCTCTATCCCAGCTCCAGCCCAGCTTCATCCCTGGATCCATCCCAGCTTCGTTCCAGCTCCATCCCTGGACCCAACTCAGCACCATCCCGGCTCTATCCCAGCTCCATCCCAGGATCCAACCTGGCTCCATCCTGGCTTGACCCCAACGCCATCCTGGATCCAACTCAACGCCATCCTGGATTGGTCATGGCTCCATCCCTGGATCCAATCCAGCTCCATCCTGGCTCCATCCCAGATCCATCCCTAGGTCAATCCCAGCTCCATCCCATCTCCATTCTAGTTCCATCCTAGCTGCATCCCTGTCTCAACCCCATCTCCACCCCATCCCCACCCCTGGATCCAACCCAGCTCCATCCTGGTTCCATCCCAGATCCATCCCTAGGTCCATCCTGTCTCCATCCCGTTTCCATTCCAGCTCCATCCCTGGGTCAATCCCATCTCCATACTACCTCCACCCCTGGCTCCATCCCTGGCTCCATCCCAGCTCCATCCCTGGGTCAATCCCATCTCCATACTACCTCCACCCCTGGCTCCATCCCTGGCTCCATCCCAGCTCCATCCCTGGGTCAATCCCATCTCCATACTACCTCCACCCTGGCTCCATCCCTGGCTCCATCCCAGCTCCATCCCTGGGTCAATCCCATCTCCATACTATCTCCATCCCTGGCTCCATCCCAGCTCCATCCCTGGGTCAATCCCATCTCCATACTACCTCCACCCCTGGCTCCATCCCTGGCTCCATCCCAGCTCCATCCCTGGGTCAATCCCATCTCCATACTACCTCCACCCCTGGCTCCATCCCTGGCTCCATCCCAGCTCCATCCCTGGGTCAATCCCATCTCCATACTATCTCCATCCCTGGCTCCATCCCAGCTCCATCCCTGGGTCAATCCCATCTCCATACTACCTCCACCCCTGGGTCAATCCCAGCTCCATCCCTGGGTCAATCCCATCTCCATACTATCTCCATCCCTGACTCCATCCCTGGCTCCATCCCATCTCCATTCTAGTTCCATCCCAGCTCCATCCCTGTCTCAACCCCCATCCCCATCCCCACTCCCCCACACCCCTCTACCCCCTTCCCCTCCCCAGGAAGGAGCACCAGAAGAACCAGAAGCCCTCCAAATCGGTGTGGGAGCAGCGCACCAGCGAGCTGAGGAAGCAGAACCTGCTGGCCAGCCGCGAGGCGCTCTACAGCGAGCTGGACCCCGAGGAGCGCTGGAAGGTCCCCTACGCCCGTCACCTGCGCCCCGACATGAAGACCCACCTGGACCGCCCGCTGGTGGTGGACCCCCAGGAGAACAGGAACAACAACACCAACAAAACCCGGCCCGGCGACCCAGCGCCGCCGATGGAGCCCCGATTTGGCCAACCCCGCGCCGAGGAGCTCCGCCGGCACCCGCGGTACCCTGACCCGGGGGGTCCTCGCCCAGGGGACCCTCCAGGTCTTGATGGGCGCCGACCCCGGAGCAGCAGCCGTGAACCGGAGCGGGAACCCAGCCAGGAACGTGGTTATGGCGACGCCGAGCAGCAGCGCGTCAAAGGTCTGGAGCGCCGGCACCGGGCGGGAGGGAACCGCGACGGCCGTACCGGCTCACCCCAACCCGAGCGGGAGCACCGGCGGCACCGGGCTCACCGGAGGGCAACTGAGGAAGGAGAAGAGGGTGGGAGGCCTGAGCGGCGGCCGCGGCACCGCGATGGCGGGCGGCCGGCGCGGGGTGAAGGTGACGGGGAGCACGGGGATGGAGAGAGGCGCCGGCGGCACCGCCACGCCCCACCGGGTGCCTACGATGGCGAGGGCAAGAGGGATGAGAAGGAGAGGCGGCACCGGCGGCGGAGGTGAGCAGAAGGACTCTACCCCCCTGCCTCCCCAATCCCTAGGGATGATGGAACCCCCAGAACCAGGGGTGGCAATTTGGGGGGGACACCCCTTCCCCCCACCCCCCAAAACTTTCCCAAATCCCCCTCTCTGGTGTTTGTGGCACGGAACCACCCTGGGAGCTGTGCCAGGGGGTGCTTGGGGCGGGGAGGTGGGGGGGGGTCTTCTCTGAGCATCCTCAGTCATGTGTGTGTGCATCCCCTCCACCTCCTAGGGAGACCCAGGTCCCCGGGGTGCCGGGGGGCCCCACGCTCTCCACCACCCGCCCCATCCAGCAGGACGTGGGGCGCCGGGAGCCCCCCGTCGCCGAGGACATCGACAACATGAAGAACAACAAGTTGGTCACCGCCGAGCCCCCCTGGCACCCCCACCTCCCATGGGCAACCACACCGCCTGCCCTAGCGGGGCTCCCCCGCGACGACCCCCCGTCACCCCTAACCCACCCCCCCGAAAACAACCTGGTGGTCACCAACCCCAGCACCCAAAACAACCCCGCCAAGGTGGGGGGCAAGCCGGAGCACACCGCCGTCGACATCCCACCCCCGCTCCCACCACCCGCCACCAACGCCCTGGTCCAAGGTAGGGGGACCCCCCCATCCCCGGGGTCCCTATCCATTCTGGGTAGGGACCCCTCCCCTCCTCCTCACCCCATATCCCTGTGTAGCCCCCTCCCCATCATCTCTGAGGCTGGGGTCTCTGTGGGATGTTTGAGTGGGAGGAGGGGGTTTGGGGGTGTTGTGGGTGTCCAAGATGGGGTGTGTGGGGGGTGTCTGTGTGTGCAGGGCCCGTGATGCTGCTGCCCCCCCCCCCCGAACCATATCCTGTCCCCCCCTTGCAGTGAACAGGAACGCCAACCCCGAGCCGCTGCCCCGCAAGGAGGATGAGGAGGAGAAGAAGGAGGAAGGCGACAGCCAGGAGGAGAACGGCCCCAAGCCCATGGTGCCCTACAGCTCCATGTTCATCCTCTCCACCACCAACCCGTGAGCGCCGCCGGGGGGTGGGGGTGTGATGGAGGGTCTTGAGGGGGGTGGGGGCTGTGAGGTGAAGGGGGAGGGGGTTGGGGGGTGTCACCCCTGACCCTGTGGCCCTTCCCCCCCCCCCCAGGTTTCGGCGGCTGTGCCATTACATCGTGAACCTGCGGTACTTCGAGATGTGCATCCTGATGGTCATCGCCATGAGCAGCATCGCCCTGGCTGCCGAGGACCCCGTGCAGCCCAACGCCCCCCGCAACAATGTGAGACCCCCCTCCTCCCCCCACCTCCCCCAAAAAAACACACAGCTGGGCCAAAGGGGGGACCCCCAGGTTCAGCAACCCCCACCTCTGAGACCCCCTGACCTGCCTCCGGGGTACTGAGTGGGAGGTGAGGGGTGTCCCAGGGGGGTGTAAGAGGGGTCCCAAAGCCATGGGGGAGGGTCCTAGGGTGCCAGGGGGACCCCCAGTTTCAGCAACCCCCACGCTGGTTCCGCCTCTGAGACCCCCTGACCTGCCTCCGGGGTACTGAGTGGGAGGTGAGGGGTGTCCCAGGGTGTAAGAGGGGTCCCAAAGCCATGGGGGGAGTGTCCTAGGGTGCCAGGGGGGATCCCCAAGCATCTCCCCCCCACCTCCACCTCCCCAAACCCCCCCCACCCCCTCCCACACCCCAGGTCTTGCGCTACTTCGACTACGTCTTCACGGGGGTCTTCACCTTCGAGATGGTGATCAAGGTGAGTGGTGGTGGGGGGGGTGTCTGCGGGGTGGGGGGTGCCCCCCCCCCCAACCCCCACCCCCCCCCCCACCCCCCCACCCCCCCGCCTCCCCTCGCAGATGGTGGATTTGGGGCTGGTGCTTCACCAAGGTGCCTATTTCCGGGACCTGTGGAACATTCTAGACTTCATCGTGGTCAGCGGGGCGCTGGTGGCCTTCGCCTTCACGTGAGTGTCCCCCGTCCCCCCCCCTTGGGGACACAGAGGTGGGGAGAGGGACACACACACACACAGGGGGAGGGGGCAGTGGGCACGCTTGGGTTTCACCTCTCCCAGTACCTCCCAGTGCTTCCCAGTGCGGGGTCAGCCCAGCCCAGCCAGGGTCTATCCCGCGTCCGCGCAGCGTCTGCTCCCTGCCCCCCCCGCCCCCAACCCCGCGCTCTGCTGTGTGGCTTGGCGTCCGTCTGTCCGTCCGTCCGTCCCTCCTCGGCCGCTTGCGCCCCGCGCTGTGTCGTCCTGTCACCGTCACAGTGTCCCCAAACCCCGGCGTTCCCTGGAGGAGAGGGGGGATCAGCCCCCAGAGCAGTGAGCAAGGCTGGAGTAAGCCCTAAGTAGAGATGAGGAGTCCCTTAGCAAAGGATGAGTAGCCTCTTAGTAAGGGACGAGGAGACTCCTAGGGAAGGATGAGTATTCCCCAAGGGACTGAGCGTCCCCTGAGTGAAGGGGGAGGGAACTGACTGAGCATCCTTAAAGTAAAGGGTGAGCATCCCCTGAGTAAAGGGTGAGCATCCCCTGAGTAAAGGGTGAGCATCCCTCAAATAAAGGGTGAGCATCCCTCAAATAAAGGGTGAGCATCCCCCGAGTAAAGGGTGAGCATCCCCCGAGTAAAGGGTGAGCATCCCTCAAATAAAGGGTGAGCATCCCCCAAGTAAAGGGTGAGCATCTCCTGAGTAAAGGGTGAGCATGCTTCAAGTAAAAGGTGAGCATCCCCCACATAAAGGGTGAGCATCCCCCACATAAAGGGTGAGCATCTCCTGAGTAAAGGGTGAGCATCCCCCAAGTAAAGGGTGAGCATCCCTCAAATAAAGGGTGAGCATCCCCCAAGTAAAGGGTGAGCATCCCTCAAATAAAGGGTGAGCATCTCCTGAGTAAAGGGTGAGCATCCCCCACGGTAAAGGCCGATCATCCCCTGAATGATTGAGCATCCCCTAAGCCAAGTGTGAGCATTCCCCACAAGTAAAGGGTGAGTAAACCTGGAGCAGACCCTGAGGATCTCCTGGGGTTGGCTCTGTGGGCGGGGGGCAGGGCTCTCACCGTGCCTTGTCTCTCCCCTTCCTCTGCCACCGGCCGCAGGAGCAGCTCACGGTAAAGTCCTTCCGCCTTGGTCTCCGTCCTCGTGCTCTCCTCGTGCTCATGGTTGCGCCTCGCTCCTCCTCACACCACCACCCCCCCCCAACACCTCCCCTACCCCCTAAAACCACCCTCCCCTCCCACGCAGCCTCAATGGGAACCCTGCTTCTCCCTGGGGGTGTGATGAGTTTGGGGGGGTGGTGGGTGTGGGTCTCAGCCTTGAGCATCTTCCTCCATCATGAGCTGGGACCCAACCGCGTGTGGTTCTGGTGGGGGGTTGGGGGGGGTGGGGGGAGGGGCTGAGGCACCACACGGTGGGGGGGGGGGCTGTCCCACATCTCCATGTGTGTTCCTCACCCCCCCCTCAACCAACCCCACCACAGAGGCAGCAGCAAGGGGAAGGACATCAACACCATCAAGTCCCTCCGCGTCCTCCGCGTCCTCCGTCCCCTGAAGACCATCAAGAGGTTGCCCAAGCTCAAGGTGGGTGAGGAAGAGGATGAGGAGGGGAGGTTTCTCTCCCCACCCACCGGGGGAAAGGGGTGTGTTTTGGGGTGGGAGGGGGTTGTCCTAGCTGGTACCAACCCCCACCTTCCCTGGCCTCCATCCCCAGGCTGTCTTTGACTGCGTGGTGAACTCCCTGAAGAACGTCCTCAACATCCTCATCGTCTACATGCTCTTCATGTTCATCTTCGCCGTGGTGGCCGTCCAGCTCTTCAAGGGCAAGTTCTTCTACTGCACCGACGAGTCCAAGGAGTTTGAGAAGGACTGCAGGTAGGGCCCAGAGGGGTGGGGGTCTGCCACTATCCCCCCCAGCCCCTCCCTGGCCCCCTCCCACCGCCCCCTTCCCCTCCCAAAGGGGGGAATACCTGGTCTACGAGAAGGACAACGAGGTGAAGGCGCAGAAACGGGAGTGGAAGAAGTATGAGTTCCACTATGACAACGTCCTCTGGGCTCTGCTCACCCTCTTCACCGTCTCCACCGGCGAGGGATGGCCACAGTAAGGACGTGGGGACAGAAGGAGGGACGGACAGATGGACGCAGTGGGGATTCCAGGACCTCCCCACACCGTTCCCTTCCCCTCGTCTCGCCGCAGGGTCCTCAAACACTCTGTAGATGCCACCTATGAGAACCAAGGTCCCAGTCCAGGCTACCGCATGGAGATGTCCATCTTCTACGTGGTCTACTTCGTGGTGTTCCCCTTCTTCTTCGTCAACATCTTCGTCGCCTTGATCATCATCACCTTCCAGGAGCAGGGGGACAAGATGATGGAGGAGTACAGCCTGGAGAAGAACGAGGTGCCCACCACCAGACCTTCCCCCTTCCTCTCCCTGAGGGTGGTGGTTTTTTTTGGGGGGAAGGGGAAGGGGGAGGGATGGACACCCCCATGCCAAGCTGGTGACCCCCCATCCCTCCCCCTCACCTTTGCAGAGAGCCTGCATCGACTTCGCCATCAGCGCCAAGCCCCTGACGCGGCACATGCCGCAGAACCGCCAGAGCTTCCAGTACCGCATGTGGCAGTTCGTGGTGTCCCCCCCTTCGAGTACACCATCATGGCCATGATCGCCCTCAACACCATCGTCCTCATGATGAAGGTCAGCGGCGAGGGGATGGGGTCCTGTTCCCCCCTGGATCCATCCTGTTCCCCCTGGATCCATCCTGCCCACCCCCTGGACCATTCTCTGTCCCCCTGGACCCATCTTGTCTCCCAGCTCCATCCTGTTCCCCCTCTGGATCCATCCTGTTCCCCCCTGGATCCATCCTGTTCCCCCTGGATCCATCCTGCCCACCCCCTGGACCATTCTCTGTCCCCCTGGATCCATCCTGTTCCCCCTGGATCCATCCTGTTCCTCCCCTGGATCCATCCTGCCCACCCCCTGGACCATTCTGCTGTCCCTCTGGATCCATCCTGTTGTCCCTCTGGATCCATCCTGTTGTCCCTCTGGATCCATCCTGCCCACCCCCTGGACCATTCTCTGTCCCCCTGGATCCATCCTGTTCCCCCCTGGATCCATCCTGTTCCCCCCTGGATCCATCCTGCCCACCCCCTGGACCATTCTGCTGTCCCTCTGGATCCATCCTGTTGTCCCTCTGGATCCATCCTGTTGTCCCTCTGGATCCATCCTGCCCACCCCCTGGACCATTCTCTGTCCCCCTGGATCCATCCTGTTCCCCCTGGATCCATCCTGTTCCCCCCTGGATCCATCCTGCCCACCCCCAGGACCATTCTCTGTCCCCCTGGATCCATCCTGTTCCTCCTCTGGATCCATCCTGTTCCCCCTGGATCCATCCTGCCCACCCCCTGGACCATTCTCTGTCCCTCTGGATCCATCCTGTCCCCTGGCTCCACCCTATCCCCCCCCAACATCCCGTCCCCATCCCACCCTGGTCACTGTCCCCCCCCTCTAGTTCTACGACGCCTCCGACGCCTACGAGAACGTGCTCAAGATGTTCAACAACGTCTTCACCTCCCTCTTCTCCCTCGAGTGTCTCCTGAAGATCATGGCCTTTGGAGTGCTGGTACGTGGCACGAGGGGGGCAGCAGGGTGTGGGGGGGACACACCCACAGGGGACCCCAACGCCTGGCTCCCCTCACCACCCTGCTCCACGCTGGCAGGATCCTGGGGGGCACGGGTAAGCGTGGGCTCCCAGCACAGCATCAGCACCACTGCCCTGTGGCCTTGTGTGTCTGTGTGTGTCCCCCAATATATGTGTGTGTGTCCCCCAATATATGTGTGTGTGTCCCCCCCAATATAAGTGTGGTCCCCCCCCCAGAATTACTTCCGTGACGCCTGGAACATCTTCGACTTCGTCACGGTGCTGGGCAGCATCACCGACATCCTGGTGACGGAGTTTGGGGTAGGTGGGAGGACACCCCAGGGTCCCCAGAGCCTCGTAGGTGGGTGCAACCTCCTCTCCCACCCCTCACCCCAGAGCTCACCCCTCATGTATGTGTGTGTCCCCCCCCCGCCTTCCCCAGAACAACTTCATCAACCTCAGCTTCCTGCGGCTCTTCCGCGCCGCTCGGCTCATCAAGCTGCTGCGCCAGGGCTACACCATCCGCATCCTGCTCTGGACCTTCGTCCAGTCCTTCAAGGTGCCCTACGACACCCTCACCCCCTCCCAAAAACCCACCCATCCCCTTCTTCCTCCTCCCTGCCCCCCCCCCAAACCCCATCCTGTGCCGTGCTGGTGGCCGCATCCAGCCCCCGGCGTGGGGTGACGGTCCCCGCTCTGCGCCCAGGCTCTGCCCTACGTCTGCCTGCTCATCGCCATGCTCTTCTTCATCTACGCCATCATCGGGATGCAGGTGAGAGAACCCCCCTAGACACACCCCCACCCCCCCCCAAAAAATACCCTCCCACCCACCCGCTCACCCCAGCCTCCTGCGCCCCCGAAATCATCCCGGCCCCCAGGTCTTTGGGAACATTGGGATTGAGGAGGAGGATGAGGAGTCGGCCATCACCCAACACAACAACTTCCGCACCTTCTTCCAGGCGCTCATGCTCCTGTTCCGGTGAGACCCCCCGGCACGGGTCCCAGTACCCCCTCCGGGGTACCCAGTGCCATGCTGGTGTGCCCCCCATACCCCCCAGGGTACCCAGTGCCATGCTGGTGTGCCACCCAGTGGTTCTTGGGATACCCAGTGCCATGCTGGTGTGCCCCCCATACCCCCCAGTGCCATGCTGGTGTGCTCCCCATGCCCCCCAGGGCACCCATTGCCATGCTGGCGTGCCCCCCAGTGCTTCTTAGGATACCCAGTGCCATGCTGGTGTGCCCCCCATACCTCCCAGGGCACCCAGTGCCATGCTGGTGTGCCCCCCAGTGCTCCCTTGGATACCCAGTGCCAAGCTGGTGTGCCCCCCAGTGTTTCTTGGGGTACCCAGTGCCACGCTGGTGTGTCCCCCAGTGCTCCCTTGGATACACAGTGCCACGCTGGTGTGCCCCTCAGTGCTCCCTTGCTTGGATACCCATTGCCATGCTGGTGTGTCCCCCATGCCCCCCAGGGCACCCATTGCCATGCTGGTGTGTCCCCCATGCCCCCCAGGGCACCCATTGCCATGCTGGTGTGCCCCCCAGTGCTTCTTAGGATACCCAGTGCCAAGCTGGTGTGCCCCCCAGTGCTCCCTTGGATACCCAGTGCCATCCTGGTGTGCCCCCATGCCCCCCAGGGCACCCATTGCCATGCTGGCGTGCCCCCCAGTGCTTCTTAGGATACCCAGTGCCAAGCTGGTGTGCCCCCCAGTGCTCCCTTGGATACCCAGTGCCATCCTGGTGTGCCCCCCATGCCCCCCAGGGCACCCATTGCCATGCTGGCGTGCCCCCCAGTGCTTCTTAGGATACCCAGTGCCAAGCTGGTGTGCCCCCCAGTGCTCCCTTGGATACCCAGTGCCATGCTGGTGTGCCCCCCATGCCCCCCAGGGCACCCATTGCCATGCTGGTGTGCCCCCCAGTGCTTCTTAGGATACCCAGTGCCATGCCGGTGTGCCCCCCAGTGCCACCCAAGGCACCCAGTACCACTCCAGCATCCCCACAGCCCAGTCCCAGTTCCCCCCAGGTTCCCCAGTGCCACGATGGTACCCCCAACCCACTCCCCACGCATCCCACCTTCTCCATTACCACACCACCATGTGCCCCCTTCCCACCTCCATCCCCAGCCGGGGTGACCCAGGGTTGGGGGGGGGTGTGTTTGTGTCCTGGGGGGGCAGGAGCGCCACGGGGGAGGCGTGGCACGAGATCATGCTGTCCTGCCTGAGCGGCAAGCCCTGCGACCAGAACTCGGGTATCAAGGAGGACGAGTGCGGCAACGAGTTCGCCTACTTCTACTTCGTCTCCTTCATCTTCCTCTGCTCCTTCTTGGTGAGGCCCTGGGGGCACGGCAAAGTGGGGCTGGGGGGGGGGGGCAATGGGGGGAAGGGATGAAGGGATGACACAGGGCTTAATCCCCCAGCCCTGACACCCCTCTCCTTCATCCCACCCACCCCCCCAAAAAAAAGATGCTGAACCTCTTTGTCGCCGTCATCATGGACAACTTCGAGTACCTGACCCGCGACTCCTCCATCCTGGGCCCCCACCACCTGGACGAGTACGTCCGTGTCTGGGCTGAGTACGACCCCGCCGCTTGGTAAGGACCCCCCCCCCTCCCAGGGTGGGAGTAGGGGTGTTGGAGGCGGGTACAGTGTGTATATTGGGAGGGGGGTGGAGCACCCCCTAAATATAGGGGTCACCTCTCAGCGCCGGGGTGCAGGAGTTCCTGGGGGCTTAGCCGGCCCAACTGTCGTGTGTGTGTCCCCCCCACCCCACTCCCCACCCCCTGCCCCAAGCCGTGCAGCAGGGTCTGGGGGGGTGCACAGCAAGAGCATCCCCAAGTTCTAAGGGGGGGACACACCTTGGTGTGCCCCCTCAAGCCGGTAAGGTGTCCCTCCCCTGCCCCGAGGGGGTGTCCCCCAGCTCTGCACAGCTGGGGAGGGGGGAGTAGGGGGAGGTAGGGGGGGCCTGGCCCCCAGCGTGGTGCCCGTTAACCTGTCCTCTCTCTAGGTGCTCGGCTGCTGGATTTGTCCCTCTTGCACCCCCAACCCTGGCCCCCCCCCCCACAAAGGACCTCCGGGGTGGGGGGCGGTCCTAGGGGTGCTGCTCGGTGCCCTCATCCCAGGGCAGGGGGCGGGGTGCACCTTTCCTGTGTCCCAGGGTGTGTGTCCCCCTCCTGTGATGCTCTGGGGGCTTCCTGGCTGCTCTGGGGGTGGCCCATGATGCTCTGATCCTTGGTGGCCTGGACTGGTTCATACTGGGGTCAGCTGGAAGAGATGGAGTCGGGGGGCGATGGGAGAGCTCCAACTCTCCCCACAACGCCCCACATACACTCCCTCCCCCAACTCCATCCCCATCGCAGCTACTCATCAAATGCAACTCACCACGGAGTCAACTCCCACCCCCATCTCCCCTCCCTCCACCATCCATGCCTCAGTTTCCCATGGCCAACAGCACACCCGTGCCTCAGTTTCCCTGCATCATCAGTGTATCTTTGCCTCAGTTTCCTCGGGCCACCTGCACATCCGTGCCTCAGTTTCTCCAGGCCATCAGCATGTCCAGGCCTCAGTTTCCCTGGGCCATCGGTGTGTCCAGGCCTCAGTTTCCCTGGGCCATCAGCATGTCCAGGCCTCAGTTTCCCTGGGCCATCGGTGTGTCTAGGCCTCAGTTTCCCTGGGCCATCAGCATGTCCAGGCCTCAGTTTCCCTGGGCCATCGGTGTGTCTAGGCCTCAGTTTCCCTGGGCCATCAGCATGTCCAGGCCTCAGTTTCCCTGGGCCATCGGAGTGTCCAGGCCTCAGTTCCCCTGGGTCATCGGTGTGTCCAGGCCTCAGTTTCCCTGGGCCATCAGCATGTCCAGGCCTCAGTTTCCCTGGGCCATCGGTGTGTCCAGGCCTCAGTTTCCCTGGGCCATCAGCATGTCCAGGCCTCAGTTTCCCTGGGCCATCAGCATGTCCAGGCCTCAGTTTCCCTGGGCCATCGGTGTGTCCAGGCCTCAGTTTCCCTGGGCCATCAGCATGTCTAGGCCTCAGTTTCCCTGGGCCATCGGTGTGTCCAGGCCTCAGTTTCCCTGGGCCATCAGCATGTCCAGGCCTCAGTTTCCCTGGGCCATTGGTGTATCTAGGCCTCAGTTTCCCTGGGCCATCGGTGTGTCCAGGCCTCAGTTTCCCTGGGCCATTGGTGTATCTAGGCCTCAGTTTCCCTGGGCCATCAGCATGTCCAGGCCTCAGTTTCCTTGGGCCATTGCTGTGTCCAGGCCTCAGTTTCCCTGGGCCATTGGTGTATCTAGGCCTCAGTTTCCCTGGGCCATCAGCATGTCCAGGCCTCAGTTTCCTTGGGCCATTGCTGTGTCCAGGCCTCAGTTTCCCTGGGCCATCAGCATGTCCAGGCCTCAATTTCCCTGGGCCATCGGTGTGTCCAGGCCTCAATTTCCCTGGGCCATCGGTGTGTCCAGGCCTCAGTTTCCCTGGGCCATCACTGAGTCCAGGCCTCAATTTCCCCAGCCCATCAGCACCCCCATGCTTCAGTTTCCCTGGGCCATCAAGCACACCCCACTCCACACCTTCCCCTTTCTCCAACAACGTCTCCCTTCCACCACACCCTCACCCCCCAATCCCCCCAAAACCCCCTAACACCCCCTCCCCAGCCCCTCAACACGCCCTGGCCTCGTTTTTCCCCCCCACTCCCACCTCCCAACCCCTCCAACCTCCCCCCGCCACCCCACCCTCTCGCACTCAGGGCCCACTGGCGTGTCCGCGGTGCTGTGGGTCTCTTGGGGTCCCCTATCCCCCCCTTTCCCCCCACTAACCCCCCTGTTCGTTCTTCTTGCAGCGGCCGCATTCACTATAAGGACATGTACAGTTTATTGCGCGTGATCTCCCCCCCTGGGCCTGGGCAAGAAATGCCCCCATAGGGTTGCCTGCAAGGTTTGACTTACACTAGAAACCCCCCCACCCCACCCCAACCCCCCCAGCATCCACGGAATGAATGGCGCTTCCCGGTGTCCCCCCCCCCCAGATATATATATGTATACATATATATATATATATATACACAGACACACCCCCCCCGCAAACCCCCCCACCCCGCCCCAGGGCTGGACAGCCCCCCCACCCCCAGCCCGGAACACGCCGCATGGAGCCCCCTCCCCATCACCTCACCCTTGCCCAGCTCTAGCTAGGCGCTTGCTGGAACCCCCCCCTCCACCCCATCACCCCTCCTCTGACACCCCCCCTTGCCTCGATGTACCCCGTTCACATGGGGATGCATGGGCACCATTGCCTGCCTTCCTCTTCCTCCTCCTCCTCAGGCCGTGGACGGCTGGGTTTAAATCCTCCTTTACTGTAGTTTTAATACCCCCCCCCCCATTATAATACACCCCCCCCCCCCGTTATATTTCAATACCCCCCTGTTATATTTCAACACCCCCCATTATGTTTCAATACCCCCTTATATTTTAACACCCCTTATAACACCCCTTATATTTTAATACCCCCCTATATTTTAACACCCCCCTATATTTTAACACCCCCCTTATATTTTAACACCCCCTTATATTTTAATACCCCCTTATATTTTAACACCCCCTTATATTTTAACACCCCCTTATATTTTAACACCCCCTTATATTTTAACACCCCTTATATTTTAACCCCTTATATTTTAACCCCCTTATATTTTAACCCCCCCTTATATTTTAATACCCCCCTTATATTTTAACACCCCCCCTTATATTAGGTTTTTAACACCCCCCTTATTATATGTTTAATACCCCCTTCTTATACTTTAACACCCCCCCTTATATTTCTAACACCCCCTCTTTTATTACATTTTTAAAACCCCCCTTTTTTACTTTAATACCCCCCTTTACTCTATGTTTACCCCCCCTTATATTTTAACACCCCCCTTTTATTAGACTTTTAGCACCCTCCTTATATTTTTACTACCCCCCATTACATTTTTAAACCTCCCCTCATATTTTTTTAACCCCCCTTATATTTTAACACCCCCTTAGATTTTAATACCCCCCTTATGTTTTTTACCCCCTTATGCTTTTTACCCCCTTATATTTTAATACCCCCCTTATATTTTAATACCCCCCTTATATTTTAATACCCCCCTTATATTTTAACACCCCCCTTATCTTTTAATCCCCCCCTTATATTTTAACACCCCCTTATATTTTAGCACCCCCTTTATATTTTGACACCCCCTTATATTTTGACACCCCCTTATATTTTAATACCCCCCCTTATATTTTAACACCTGCCTTATATTTTAATATCCCCCCATTATATTTTGACACCCCCCTTACATTTTAACACCCCCCTTATATTTTAACACCCCCCTTATATTTTAACCCCCCCATATATTTTAATACCCCCTTATATTTTAATCCCCCCCTTTATCTTTTGACACCCCCTTATATTTTAATCCCCCCCTTTATCTTTTGACACCCCCTTATATTTTAATCCCCCCCTTATATTTTGACACCCCCCTTATATTTTAACACCCCCTTATATTTTACCCCCCCTTTATATTTTAACCCCCCCTTATATTTTAATGCCCCCCCCCTTTATTATTCTTTCCAACAGTTTTTTTGGGGGGGTTGTTTCTCCTTTTGATTTTTTTCACCTCTCTTCTCCGCGTCTCTGTCTCTCCCTCCCCCTTCCCCTCCCCCCAACCCCCCAAATAACCCCCCACCCCGTCCCCCCCCCCCGTAATCCCCCCCCCGCTGTCTGTCCCGTCTCGTTTCTCACTGCCAGGGGCCGGCTGCCTTTCCCGGACATGTTTGACATGCTGAGACATATGGCCCCCCCTGGGCTTAGGGGAGAAATGCCCACCCCGGGTGGCCTATAAGGTAGAATAACCCGAGACCCCCGGCCCCCCCCCCAAGGTCCCGGCCCCCCACAGGTACCCACAGGCCTGGCCACACTCCCGCTTCCCTTCTGGGGGGGGGGGGGGCTGCGGGGTGGGGGGGCTTTTTAGGGGGGTCTTCTCAGGATTATTTTGATGCGTTTCATTTGTTGGCTTCAGTTTGGGGGGGTTTTTGAGGGGGGGTTGGGTTTATTTTAGGGGTTTTTTGGGTTTTAGTTTTTTGTTTTGGTTTTTAGGGGTTTTTTTTTTGTGTTTTAGGGGTTTTTTGGGTTTTTTAGGTTTTATTTTTTGGGGTTTTTTTGGTTTTTAGGGGTTTTTTAGGTTTTTAAAAATTTTTTTCCTTTTCTAATTTTTTTTTTAGTTTTTTTTTGTTTTTTTAGGAGTTTTTTTTTAGGGTTTCATTTTTTTGTTTTTTTTTAGTTTTTTTGGGTTTTTTTGGTTTTTTTATTTTTAGGATTTTTTGTTTTTTAGGGTTTTTTTTGTTTTAGTTTTTTTTTGTTTTTTAGGGGTTTTTTTTTAGGTTTTATTTTCTGTTTTTTAGGTTTATTTTGTTTTTTAGGGGTTTTTTTTAGCTTTTCTTTTTTATTTCTTAGGGTTTTTTTATTTCTTTGTCTTTTTATTGTTTTTTAGGGGTTTTTTTAGGTTTTATTTTCTGGTTTTTAGGTTTATTTTGTTTTTTAGGGTTTTTATTTTAGCTTTTATTTTTTATTTTTTAGGCTTTTTTATTTCTTTATCTTTTTATTGTTTTTTTAGGGCTTTTCTTGTTTATTTCGGGGTGTTTTTGCTTTTCCTGGGGTTCTTTTTTTTGTTTATTAGGTTTTCTTTTATTTTTTTTAGGTTTTTCTTTTTTAGTTCTTTTTTGGTTTTTAGGTTTATTTTGTTTTTTAGGTTTTTTTATAACTTTTATTTTTTTATTTTTTAGGCTTTTTTATTTCTTTGTCTTTTTATTGTTTTTTAGGGCTTTTCTTGTTTTATTTCGGGGTGTTTTTGCTTTTCCTGGGTGGGTTTTTTTTTGGTTTATTAGGTTTTTTTAATTTTTTTAGGTTTTTCTTTTTAGTTCTTTTTTGTTTTTTAGGGTTTGGGTTTTTTTTAGGATTTCTTTAGTTTTTAGGGGGGTTGGATTTGTAGGGATGCTTTTTTGTTTTTTTAGGGCTTTTTTGTTTTTTAGTTTTTCTTTTTTGTTTTTTTTTAGCTTTTTCTTTTTGCTTTTTTAAGGTTTTTTTTAGGGTTTTTTTGGGTTTTTTAGGTTTTTTAGTCTTTTGGGGGGTTTTTTTTGGCTTTTTAGGGGTGTTTCTGGTTTTCTTTAGTTTTTTTTTAGCTTTTTAGTTTTTTTTGTTTGTTAGGTTTATTTATTTTAGGTTTTATTTGTTTTTTAGGTTTATTTTTTTAGGTTTTAATTGTTTTTTAGGGTTTTATTGTTTTTAGGCCTTTTTTATTGGCTTTGTGGGGGTGTTTTTGGGTTTCTTAGGGTTACTTTTTCTTCTTTAGGTTTTCTTTTTGGTTTTTTTAAGGTGTTTTTTTGTTTTTTAGGGGTTGGGGGTTTTTTTAAGGCTTTTTTTTGGTGTTTAGGGTTTTTTTTTTGCTTTGTAGGGGTGTTTTTTGGGTTTTTTTTAGTTTTTTTTATTTTTAAGTTTTCTTTTTTGTTTTTTTTTAGGGTTTTTCTTTTTATTTTTAGGTTTTCTTTTTTGTTTTATTTAGGGTTTTTCCTTTTCTTTTTAGGTTTTCTTTTTTGGTTTATTTTTTAGGTTTTTCTTTTTGGGTTTTTAGGGTTTTTTTTTGTTTTTTTAGGGGTTAGGGTTTTTTTTAGTGGGTTTTTTTTGTGTTTAGGGGGTTTTTTTGGCTTTTTAGGGGTTTTTTTTGGCTTTTTAGGGTTTTTTTTGGCTTTTTAGGGGTTTTTTTTTGCTTTTTAGGGGTGTTTTGGATTTTGTTAGGGGTTTTTTTGTTTCTTTAGGGTTTTTTTTTGTTTTTTAGGGTTTTTTTTTTAGTTTTCTGAGGTTTTTTTGGTTGTTTTGTTGGGTTTTCTTGTTTCATTTCTTCTTTTTTCCTTCTTCGAGCATTTTTTTGGGGGGAGGAGGGGTTCTGGGTTGGGGTTTTTTTTTTGGGGGGGGGGGTCGCCTGTTGTTTTTCTCCTCCTGCGGCGAGCCCTGACCGACGCGGGGGTCGGCAGCCCCGCTGAGCCTCTATCCCCCCACTCCCCCACCCCCTCCCCCCAAGGATGGGCTGGGTAAGATTCGCAGCCCAAGGAGCTTTGGGCCCCCCACACCCCCACCCCACCCCCCTCCACCGCCTCTCTACCCACCGCGGGCTGGAGGATGGGGGCCAGACACCCCCCACACCCCCCTCCCACCACACCCCCTAGGAGCCCCTATTGGAGACCCCTACCATGGGGATTGGACAGACCTCCCCCCCCCCATTGGGGGTCACCTGTGGGGCTTAACCAGCCCCCCCAATAAAGCCCCTATTTGGGGTGTCCCGTAGCCCCCCCCAGGAGCCCTTATTTGGGGTTCCCGTGGGGCACATCCAGCCCCCCCCCAAAAGCCCCTATATGGGGGGCTCCTGTAGCCCCCCAGAAGCACCTATTTGGGGTTCCCCATGGAGCACAGCCAGCCCCCCCCCCCCTTCCATATTGGGGGGGGGTCCCCTGTGGGGATCGAGGCCACCTCACCCAGAGCAGCTCATTTTTTAGGGACACCCCCCACCCCCACCCTGGGTGCAAGCTGCCCACCCAGAGGAGCCTCTCCCTACTCAGCCCCCCCGGGGCTTACCCCACCCCCTGCCCCCTCTCTCCCCCTCCCTTCAGCCTCCCCCCCCTCTCCCCCCCCCCCCAACTCTCCCTCTCTCCATCCCGCCTACGCCCAGCGCCTCCTCTCCTGGCAGTGAGTCCCCCGCCCGGCCCCCCCGGCTGCTGCACGGCCCCCGGCCCCCCCCCCCCTTTCTTCTCCCCTCCCCCCCCCAAACCGTGGGGGGCTACGGGTGCTCGGGGAGCTGCATCGTGGGGCACGGGGTGGGTTGGGAAACGCCACCCAGGCACCGCATGGCATCTCCGTGCCTCAGTTTCCCCATCGGCATTGCTCCCTGCCTTGCTGCTCGGCATCCCAAATCCTCCCCGCCCCCTGCATGAAGGGGAAGGGGGGTGGGGGGCTGTCCTTGACCTTTTCGGGTGGGGGTGGGGGGGGGATATCTTCTGCTTGGCGCTGGGAGCTGGGAAGGGTGCGGGGTGGGGGGGGGTGGGGGCACCGTGGGGCTGAGGCCTGACAAACTCATTGCTTCCTCCCTGCACAGGCATGTCTCCCTGGTTGCCCCCCTCTCTCCCCATGAAGATGCCGGTTTGCACCCAGAGAACCCCCAGGCTACCCCCCCATCCCCAAAAGGTGGTGGTGGTGGTGGGGGGCCGGGAAGGAATCGGCCCTCCCTCACCCCCCCCTCCATCCCCCCCCCCCCCATGGCTGCTGCATGTGCTGCCTGCTGCATGTGCTGCTCGCCTGGACACCGGGGTCCCGCTTGGCCATGTCATGCCCCCCCACCCCCACCCCCACCCCGGGCATCTCGCGGGGGGTCCGGGGGTCGTGGCTTGGGGAGAAGGCTGGGGGCTGGGTGGGTTTGGGGTGGGTGTTTGCAGCCTGTGCCTCAGTTTCCCTATCGGTTGCCGGGGTGGGAGGGAGGATGGGCGGGGGGGGGGGAAAGGGGAGGGGTTGCCCCTGCCTTCTCACCAGCCCCCGGGCATGGTAGGGGAGGGGGGTCCCATGGCTGATGCCCCCTCCCCTCCTCCGCTCTCCTCGGCCTCCCCCCGCAGCGGCTGCTCCGCATGGATCTGCCGGTGGCCGATGACAACACGGTGCACTTCAACTCCACGCTGATGGCCCTGATCCGCACCGCCCTCGACATCAAGATCGCCAAAGGTGGGGGCAAAACGGGGTGGGGGGACCCCATTGTGGGAGAGCAGGGTCCTCAAGGGGGACACAACAACCTTGGGAGGGACGGGGATGCTGAGGGGTTTGGGTACCAGGGATGCTGAGGGGATCAGGTACTGGTGATGCTGAAGGGTTCAGGATGCTGAGGGGTTTGGGTACCAAGGATGCTGAGGGGTTCGGGATGCTGAAGGGACTGGGTACCAGGGATGCTGAGGAGTTTGGGTACCAGGGATGCTGAGGGGATCAGGTACTGGGGATGCTGAAGGGTTCAGGATGCTGAGGGGTTTGGGTACCAAGGATGCTGAGGGGTTCGGGATGCTGAGGGGACTGGGTACCAGGGATGCTGAGGGGTTCGGGATGCTGAGGGGACTGGGTACCAAAGGATGCTGAGGGGACTGGGTACCAAGGATGCTGAGGGGTTCGGGATGCTGAGGGGACTGGGTACCAAGGATGCTGAGGGGTTTGGGATGCTGAGGGGACTGGGTACCAGGGATGCTGAGGGGGTTTGGGTACCAAGGATGCTGAGGGGTTTGGGATGCTAAAGGGTTTGGGTACCAGGGATGCTGAGGGGTTCAGGTACCAGGGATGCTGAGAGGATCAGATACTGGGGATGCTGAGGGGTTCAGGATGCTGAGGGGTTTGGGTACCAGGGATGCTGAAGGGTTCAGGATGTTGAGGGGTTTGGGTACCAGGGATGCTGAGGGGTTTGGGATGCTGGGATGGGGGGGACACACGGACGGTGACAGGGTCCATGGGGTGGTGGTGGCAGAGCAGAAGTGTCCCTGGGGAGGGGGGACAGGCCAAGGGGGTGTCACTCAGGCGTCTCTCCGCAGGGGGAGCCGACAAGCAGCAGATGGACGCGGAGCTCCGGAAGGAGATGATCGCCATCTGGCCCAACCTGTCCCCCAAAAACCTGGACCTGCTCGTCACCCCCCACAAATGTAAGGGGCCGACCCCCAGCCCTGTCCCCCCCCCCACCCCAGCCCCGTCCCCGTGTCCCCCTCTCACCCCCCTGCCCCTGCAGCCACCGACCTGACGGTGGGGAAGATCTACGCCGCGATGATGATCATGGAGTACTACAGGCAGAGCAAGGCCAAGAAGCTGCAGGCCATGCGGGAGGAGCAGGTGGGACCCCGTGTCCATGGCCCTGTCCCCTCCCCATGGCCCCAGCCCACCCCCAAGTAACCCTCCAGGTCCCCCATCCCATGTCCCTGAGTGTCCCAGTGCCATCCCACCCTGATGTCCCTCCCCATGGCCAAGGAGCATCCCTCTTGCGTCCCCACCCCAGGTCCCTCTAGTGTCCCCATCCCATCCCAGATCCCTCCACTGTCCTCATCCCATCCCCATCCCAGGTCCCTCCAGTGTTGCCATCCCAGCCCTGTCCCAATCCCAGATCCCTCCAGTATCCCCAGCCCATCTCAGCCCCATCCCAGGTGCCTCCCATGTCCCCATCCCCATCCCAGATCCCTCCAGTGTCCCCATCCCATCCCCATCCCAGATCCCTCCAGTGTCCACAGCCCATCCCAGGTGCCTCCCATGTCCCCATCCCAGATCCCTCTGGTGTCCCCATCCCAGGTCCCTCCATTATCCCCATCCCATCCCAGCCCCATCCCAGATCCCTCCAGTTTCCCCATCCCATCCCATCCCATCCCATCCCATCCCCATCCTAGATCCCTCCAGCGTCCCCATCCCATCCCAGATCCCTTCAGTATCCCCATCCCATCCCAGGTGCCTCCCATGTCCCCGTCCCCATCCCAGATCCCTCTGGTGTCCCCATCCCAGGTCCCTCCAGTGTCCCCATCCCATCCCATCCCATCCCCATCCCAGGTCCCTCCCGTTTCCCCATCCCCAACTTCCCAAGCTCTATATGCCCCTCCCCCCATGTCCCCCCCCCCCGTCCCCCATCCCCTGTCCCCCCACCCCATCCCCCAGCCTCTCTCACCTCCCCCAGAACCGGACACCGCTGATGTTCCAGCGCATGGAGCCCCCATCCCCCACCCAGGATGGGACCCCAGGGCCGGACACGGTGCCAGCAGCCGAGCCGGGCACGGGGCTGTAAGTGTCACACTGGGGAGGGGGACACACACCCCCTCCATCCTGCCCCTGCCCCACAATGGGTCAGCAGGGTGGGGGGGATGCTGAGCCCCCCATCACCTCCCACCCAGGACGGCGCCCGAGGGGGTCTGAAGGAGAGCCAGTCCTGGGTCACCCAGCGCGCCCAGGAGATGTTCCAGAAAACAGGGACCTGGAGCCCTGAGCGGGGACACCCCGAGGACATCCCCAACAGCCGCCCCAACTCCCAGGTGAGGGGCTTGGGACACCCTAAATTCCACCCCCCTCATACTCCTTGGGTGTCCCCTTGAGCCCCATCTCCCCCCCAACCCCTACCCCAGCATCCCCTTGCCCCCACCCCCAACCTCTTATTCCTGGGGCGGGGGTGAGGAGGGGGGGTGTGGTGTGTGTCCCCCCCGCTCTGTGCCTCAGTTTCCCCCTTCCTGCAGTTGGTGGAGATGCGTGAGATGGCAAAGGATGGCTACTCTGACAGCGACTACCTGCCCATGGAGGGGCACGGCCGTGCTGCCTCCATGCCCCGGCTCCCTGCTGAAAACCAGGTGAGGGAGGGGACACATGACCCCTTTTTGGGGTGCTGCTGCCTGAGGGGGGCCCCCCTGTGTGTCATCCCCCGCCCTCACGCTGGAGATGATCCCACCCTTGCAGCCCCTTCACCATGCTGCTGCTGTGGCTATGGATGCTTTAATGGGGATGGAATGGGGGGGGGGGGGGGGGAGGGGGGGGGGGAGGGGGGTTGTGGGGGAGGGGGAGTTGGGATGTCTGGTCTGTGCTGCGTTGGCTGAGGGCAGTGTGTTCCCATGGGGGGGGGTGTATATCTTTCCCCCCCCAAGCCCCCCCCCCCCATGGCTGTAGCTGCTGAGCTGGGAGCTTCAGGGTGGGGGGGTGGGGGGCATGAGCTTGGTGGCAGCAGGCTGGGGGCTGGGGGGTTGGGCTGTGGGGGTGCTGGGCTGGGGGAGAGATGCTCCCTGCCCCCCCCAAGTGACAGCATTCACTCCATCACAGGGCCATATGTGCCCCCCTCATAGCTGGGGGGGTGAGTAGGGGGGTGGTGGTATCTGCAGCCCCCCAGCATC